>BPLQ01009762.1:0-421518 GCA_021605075.1 Caerostris darwini | reverse complement strand
ATATACTAGTTGACCCGGCAAACGTTGTTTTGCCATTTCTATAAAAATATTTTTTTAGTTAAATAAAAAAAAACTAACTTACTATAAGTGTGTGGAAATGTGTTTATGATTGGAAGAGGAATGAAACGTTGCAGACAATGACGGCCTATAAAATGATAATACACTAACCATTTATTTATTTCATCCTTTAAACTTTATTAAATTAGCAAATATATATTAAATTACATTATATAATAGCTGTATATACATCAAAAATAGTTATTTACATATTTAATACTAATTATGGCAATTACAAAATAATCAACATCAATCTCTAAGTGCAATCGAGTGTACAATATTTTTGGTTAATCCGTCTTTAGCCAACACAAACAAACTGGATGGTTTACCCACACGCGAATACGCCTACTCGTATAGTTGTCCGTGGGAGAAACATGGTGTGCCCAAATCTAAGCCATAAACAGACATCGTTTGGCCTTGCGACTTATTGGTTGTCATTGCAAATGTCAATCTAATTGGAAATTGAATACGTTGGAATTCAATTGGCACATCTGTGGGAATCATAGGGATTCGTGGCAGCAACATATTTTCGTATCGGTACTTGCCATTCAAAATGATGGCTTCGATAATGTTTTTCATTAATTTTTAATGACTAATCGTGTTCCATTGCACAGCCGTGGTAGGTTCAAATTACGAATCAAAATAACCGGAGATCCAACCTTTAATTGTAAATGATGCGGTGGCATGCCTGGAAAATCCAATGAATTCAAAAACTCAATTGGATAATTTACAGCTTCATTGGCATCGCAAACTGTATCGATAGATTTGTATGACACCAAGTCCCCTGGCAACAACTGTTGTAGCTTGGAATTTAAACCGTTGACGTCCACATTTTTTTCTGCCAAAATTGCTCTTTCTGCCAACCAATCAAGAATTTTTGAATTGTGTGCATACATCGGGAAATATGTGGTCGATGATTGTGCAGAAATCTGTCGGCAATTTTATGCATCCAGTAATTTCATGTACAGCAACTTTTCCAGCCCCGATATCTAACAGTTGTTTTGAGAATGTTTCAGTGGATGGATCTTGAAGCATTTTACTTTTCTTTTTACTTTACTTTTCGTTGTAGTTTTTCAACATTACGCCACAGTGACGATGATTTTAAGCAAGTGTTGATCTCATCAGTGTACGTTGAAGGTGGAATGACATGAAGTGTATGCCTAAAATCACCTGAAAGGAGTAACGGCATGCCGCCAAATAGTTTGTCGTTGTTTTTTATATCCTTCAATGTTCTGTTCTATGCCTCAAGCGAATGTTTGTGTGCCATAGTGCATTCATCCCAGATGATAATTTTACACTGTTCCAGCACTGTGGCCATGAATGATTGTTTCTTTATATTACACACTGCATCTGGGTTATTTTGAATATTCAGTGGCAGCTAAAACGCTAAATGAACTGTTCTGCCTCCATCTAATAAAGTGGCTGCAATCCCAAATGATGCAACGGCCATTGCGATGCCATTTTTTGATCTTATCACGGCAAGAAGTAGTGAAATGAGAAATGTTTTGCCAGTTCCACTTGGTGAATTCCAAAAAAAAAGAATCCTCCTTGGCCTGCCGAAACTGCCAGCGTAATGCGGTCGTTTGCAATTTTTTGTTCATCAGTCAGTAGTGGGACAATGCGAGTATATAAATATAGTCACTAACAGTCATAAAATTTTACGTTATCTCTCTCTTTCAAAATAAAATTTATGCTTTCGAATTGCAAATAACACTTACTTTACTGGAATCCCAGATTCGCCACAATAAAGTAACACTCGTAAGTTAAAACGCAACAACAGCCTTCTTTATTTTTCATAGAACAATAATAAAGTTGTCAATTTTGCTTAACTAAACATTAACACACGCTACACGTGTAAATATAATTTAACGCTACACGTGCAAATGTAACAGTATTTGTTCTCTTATTATTTGCTTTACCTTTAACAATTCTAAAACACATATATTTATTTAAAACGTAAATATTTCTCTTTTAAATTAAAATTATTCCCGCAAAAATGTTGCGTGTAATATATACAGGTAAAGCAACGGCCGTTGTTGGCGCGAGTTCACAACACGTGTTGATTTATATAAGATCACTTAATTAAATAAAAGTCAAAAAAATGAAGCCGATTAAAGACTTTAATTTTTGTTTAAACACACGTGCTGTAATGTCATGACTAAAAAATTTAAAAAAAACAGTACATTGTTACCGACTACATTGTTTTTTGCCAAAGAAATTTTAAAAAATATTTAGGGGTGGACCACCCTTATCACTTAGGGGTTTAAAAAATAGATTACGACCGATTCGCAGACCTACCAAATATGCACAAAAATTTTCATAAGAATCGGTCAAGCCGTTTCGGAGGAGTTCGGCAACAAACACTGTGACACGAGAATTTTATATATTAGATATATACTAAATATAATACTACAGTATACAGTTTACATAAGTTTCTGCAGAGAAATATCCGTCGTTACATAACTGAAAAATCATATATGTCAATAATCAATAACAGAAGCCATATCCATTTTCAGTGAATCGCTTAATATCGTATCGATGGGGAAAAAAGGGAAAAATTTCGGTGTATCAACTGAAGACTTTGGATCCATACGCTGGATCCAATGTTTCATTTCCTTCTTTCAGGATTGCTTCTTCTGCTTCTAACATTCGATTTTTTTTTCTATCTGTGTGTCTGTGACTGGAGAAAGAATTACAGCAGACGGAAGAAATCATTGATACTGGATCCATATGCATATTTTTATTGAAGTTAGAGAGCATAGTAAATCGATTATAGGTTTGCCGCCAATCGCATTTCACTTTTTCACTTTCTGCCCAATTCTTTATAAATTTAGTTTCAGCCTTCGCACCAAGTTTGCAATTTTCTCCCCTTCCAGTTTCTTCTTTTATTCTGACTTTTCCGTGGTGTAAAAACCTATTCCTCCTTCTTCCGTTCCATATTTCACTGTTCTTTCATCTCGTAGTCGTTCTTGTACAACCCAAGCACTATTCTTCTTTCTTATTTTTCGTTCTTTGGAGTTCTATGCTTCAAAGAATCTATTGGACTGTTCGAATGGATAGGCTCTTTGGAACGATATTAGGATCACTCCTTGGATTCTACTAAGTGAATCATCAGGTGATTTCGAATGGAACATAGAACAACTATTTCATCCTATGACTTTATTTGCCTCCTTTCAAGGGATGGCATCTTCTTCTTCTAACATTCGATTTTTTTTTCTATCTGTGTGTCTGCAACAGGAGAAAGAATTACAGTAGACGGAAGAAATCGATTCTAAATGTTCCAATATTGCCCGCCTGAAATTTCTGTTTCTGTCATGAGAAAATGTTTTTTGTCAATGGGGCTTTGTTAGCCTTTCAAAAGAAAGTGGGTTTGTAGTTTAAATCTGGACTTTGTAGTAAAGAAAGGAATTCTTTTACCTGATTTGACAGGGGGATAAAGAATGTTTAAAAATCGTTACATTTCCTTTCATTCTATTTTTCTTGCCAAATAATTTATTCACATAATTCACATGTTCTTCATGTAAATGCTATCAATATAAGAACATATAATTAACATATAATTTTCTATAATTTGTGTATTGTATTCTATAATTACTATAATATTCCTCTTCTTCATTGGCGCAAATTCCTCAAGGTGAGCCTAGGAGTAGTAGGTCTGGCAACATCCTGGCAGATACTAGGACACAGTAGTATCTGCCAGTATGCAACATCATATGCATACTAGTAGATACTACTGTGTTCAAAAAGTAAGACCAATTTTCATTTTAAATTTCCCGGGCATATGGTTTTTCAATTTTTTTTTTTTTTTTTTTTTTTTTTTTTTAGGTTATTGGCACTGTTCTTGACATCTGTGTTCCGGCGATTTTTGAAATGTCTCTTCAATCGACCGCAAAAGGGTGTCCCCAAAGTGGTCCTTTGAGTTTAGAGAATAGCCAGAAGTGTCACGATGCTAAAGCAAGTGAAGACGGTGGTTGTGGAACGATACGGGTTTCATATTTGGCAAAAAAGTCACGAAGAATCAATGCAGCGCTAGCTGGCGCATTCAGTGTTTTCGGTACCAATCTAGATTTGACACATTTGAGTCTCAAAACCTCTTTTAAAATAGAATTTTGAGATTCCAACATCATCAGCAAGGTCTCTAATTTCAATTGCAAGCACCAAATCTTTAATTATTTGGACGTGAGCTTCCTCGTTTGAGGTTGATGGACGACCAGAGGGCTTTTCGTCTTCAATGCGTTCTCTCCCTTCTTTGAACTGTTTTTAGCACTTCTAAACATTTTTTTCCGATATAAGAATGCTCACCGAGTCCCTTCTGTAACAAGCTATACGTTTTTGCAAACAAAATGTAACAAAAGTTCTTGTTCAATTAATTCAGACATTTCAAAAATCGCCGGAATCAGTTTTAGCATCTCTCAAAACCCAGCGAAACTTAAACATTAATGAATATTTTGTCGTAACATTTCACACAGGTGTCAAGGATAGTGCCGACAACCAAAAAAAAAATAATAATAAAAAACTAATTGAAATACCATATGCCCGGGAAATTTAAATTGAAGATTAGTCTTACTTTTTGTACGTAGTAGTACTATACTATTCTACTATTCTATAATTACTTTTATTCTTACTCTAGTCTCATTTATAACATTTTTAAATTCGATTTGGGAAGAAAACAGCACAGATGCTTCTACATATCGCTGGTTTTTAAAATGTAAGAGGATATTGTTTCAATTCTCTCAAATTGTCTAAAGATTTGTTATGTTTTTCTGCGTCATTGGCGCAACAGCCCCATGGTAAGCCCAGACGGTCTGCCTGCTAGCAGATTTCGAAACAGGAGATGTTCCCTTCCCTTTTTTACAGGGTAGGACTGTCAGCCTTATGCCCAACAGTCATATTAGACTAGGACATACGGTTTAAAGTGGATTACGAGCCATTGCAAACATCCATGGCACATCCATGATTCGGACCCATGGGGCACCGCGTTCCATCCACTCAGTCATCAGGCCTCTATCAGCTATGTTTATGACAATTTTTTTACACATCTCTCAGTATTAATTATTCCGTTAATGAAATAACTGATAAGATATATTAAAATGATAACATAACATGATAAACACTTACAGAAAATTAAACAAATAAATAACATTTAAAACCCACGTGATAAATTAAAATTCGTAATTGATTATAATTTATATTTTCCTTTTTAAAAATATTTGTGTCATTAAATTATTCCATTACCTTTTAATTTTAAAAATTCAACTTAGTAATATTTTAAGAAATTCTCAGATATCTTGCATAATCATTATTAAAATACTTATTGTTGTTTCTTATTCTCATATTTTAGGCACCTAAACAAGGTACAAAAGACTATGTCCCATTAATAAATCAAAATCAATATTTTCCTCATTCTACAGGTGCCCCACAGAGGCACCAATGCAATCAATGATACGAAAAGGAGAAGTGATGGCGGAGCAGTAGCAATTAAAATAATTAAACATTATAATAGAACAAGAAAATAAAAAAAGTCAAAATTTTCAGAGTCTTACTGTCAAATATCAATTTATTTATTTCAAAATGGAGGGGAATCAAATTTATAAGTATTTTTGAAGTATTTATATATTTATATAAGAATATTGCATGCTTCTACTTTTATCTAGTTGATATTTATGATCAATAAATATTTGAAATTAAGTTTAGTTAATCTTTGCAGTGTTTCTGTAATACAATTAATGCCTAATACTTCCAAACTTTAATACAGAAGTTTGAAATAAATATTTATAAATGTAGACCTGTTGTGAAGATATTTTCCTTAATTTATTTATTCTCTTTGATATATTTTGCTTTATTTTAAGAAAATATAATTCCATTTCAAAAATTAACATTCTGGTTGTAAGAAATGCATTTTTGGGAAGTATTTAGATATTTATACAAAATTAGGGCATGTTTTTAGTTTTTTTCCAGTTGATATATATAATCATTAAACATTTACCATTAAATTTAGTTAATATTTTCTGTGTTTCTGTAAATCAATTAATGCTTAATACTTCAAAACTTAAATGCCGTAGTTTTAAAATAAAGTTATTTATTAATTTAGTCTTGTTCTGAAATTGGCTCATTTAATTTATTTATTTCTCTTTGAAATATTTTATTTTATTTTCATTGCATTTGGGAAAATATAATTCCATTTCAGAAATTGAAATTTCTGTTTAAAGAAATGCATGTTTATTCCAGCAAACTTCACTTCCATAACAGCCCCCAATTAAAACTTCCAATACATACGAAGCTGATATCTATAATCATTAAACATTTAAAATTAAATTCATTTAATCTTTTCAGTGTTTCTGTAAATCAATTAATGCTTAATACTTCTAAACTTAAATGCAGTAGTTTTAAAATAAAGTTCTTTATTAATTTAGTCTTGCTATGAAGTTATTTCATTTAATTTATTTATTTCTCTTTGATATATTTTGCTCAATTTTCAATTGAGAAACTCTAATTCCTTTTGAGAAATTGAAATTCCTGTTTGAAATAATGCATGTGTATTTGAGTAAAACTTCACTTCCCTAACTGTCTCCACTTAAAACTCCATATGCATGCTTAGCTATAAAACAATTGGCTTAATTAACTTTTTCTGTGCATTCATTTTTCTTCCTAACACTTCGTAACACAAACTAAAGCCTTCAATACTCTCTCTTTCTGAGCTTAATTAATTCTCAAATTAAATTCTGTGTCACCGTCATTTTATATAAGCTGGCAAATTTATTACAGTTTTAAGGCATTTTATCAAAGGTATACAAGGATATGAATTTTTTTTTTTTTTTTTTTTTTACTCTTTTCAAAATGATTAATCTTTCTGCTTTAATTAAAGTTTCTACACCATTTCGTTATCGAAAACTAAAGAATTTCATTAATAACATAATCCGGATTAAGTATATTTTTTTGTCGCCTGCATGGGATGCATGTTGTTTTTTAAGTAACCTACCTTTTCACGAGCAGTATTAGTGCATGAAATTGATTTTAAAATTAATGTGCTGTCTACATCACTCTGTCAAAACATTCTAAATTATGATCAAAAGCATTATACTAGGGCTTATTGCATTTCTGCCTTTTTCCTCCTTTTATGAATCTTATTTCATTTAAGCAAACTTATAAGTATTTCTTTAGATATGTGTTGTTTAAATGTAGTATTTTCATTTTAATTTGACAACAACAATAAAAAACATGTATTATTTGTGTATATTTTCCATTAAAACAATATTGACTTAGCATTTTATAAATAAAACGAGTTCCAAAATATATTTAGGATATCCAAATAACAATATTATTTCCTATTATTAATTTTATTTAATTTAGGCAAATTTATAAGTTATCAATTCATAAATTAATTATACACTGAAGTGACAAAACTCATGGGATACCTCTTAATAACGTGTCGGCCCTCCTTTCGCCCGGCGAAGTGCAGCAACTCGACGTGGCATGGACTCAACAAGTCGTTGGAAGTCTTCTGCAGGAATATTGAGCCATGCTGTCTCGATAGACGTCCATAATTGTGAAAGCGTTGATGGAGCAGGATTTTGGGCACGAACAGACCTCTCGATGATGTCCCATAAATGCTCGATGGGATTCATGTCGGGCGATCTAGGTGGCCAGATCATTCGTCGGAATTGTCCAGAATGTTCTTCAAACCAATCGCGAACAGTTGAGGCCCGGTGACATGGCGCATTGTCATCCATAAAAATCCCATCGTTGTTTGGGTACATGAAGTCCATGAACTGCTGCAAGTGATCTCCAAGTAGCTGAACATAAGCATTTCCAGTCAATGTTCGGTCCAGTCGCACCAGAGGACTAAGTCCATGCCATGAAAAACAGCCCACACCATTACGGAGCCACCACCAGCTTGAACAGTGCCTTGCTGACAGTTTGGGTCCATGGCTTCGTGGGGTCTGCGCCACACTCGAACCCTACCATCAGCTCTTACCAACTGAAATCGTGACTCATCGGACCAGGCCACGGTTTTCCATTCATCTAGGGACCAACCGATATGCTCACGTGCCCACGATAGTCGCTGCAAGCGACGTCGTTCTGTCAGTAAAGGCACTCGAGTCGGTCTTCTGCTGGAATAGCCCAAGAAAGCCAAATTTCTCCGCACAGTTCTATCAGACAAGTCCCTTGTACGTCCCACATTGATTTCTGCAGTTATTTGAAGCAGTGTTGCTTGTCTGTTAGAATTTAGGACTCTTTGCAGACGTCGCCGGTCTCGGTCGTTAAGTGCAGGCGGTCGACCACTGCGCTGTCCATGGTGGGATGTTATGCCTGAAATTTCATGCTCTCGGCACACTCTTGACACGGTGGATCTGGGAATGTTGAATTCCCTAACGATTTCCGAAATGGCATGACCCATGCGTCTAGCTCCAACTAACATTCCGCGTTCAAAGTCTGTTAATTCCCGTCGTGCGGTCATCATCACGTCAAAACCTCTTCACATGAATAACTTGAACAGAAATGAAAGCTCTGCGAAAGCACTGCGCATTTATACCTGTTCTACGCGATGCTACTGCCATCTAAAAATTTGCGTATTGCTATCCCATGACTTTTGTCACTTCAGTGTATTTCAATAAACTTAATAAAATATAATAACTTGATAAGTTTAGGCAAATGTCGTTTTAATTCAATATTTTTCAATTTAGTCTGACGCCAACAACAGCAAAAAACATACATTATTTTTATGTGTATGTTTTCCATTAGAACAAAGATGTCTTAGCATTTAATAAATAAAACGAATTCCACGATTTAATTAGGATATCCAATCAACAATATTATTTCCAATTATAAATTTTATTTCATTTACACAAATTTATGTTATATTACTTTAGGTGTATGTCTTTTAAATACAATATTTTTCAATTTAGTTTGACAACAACAATAACAATAAAAACATATATTATTCTATGTGTGCAATTTCCATTAAAACAATAAGGACGTAGCATTCTATAAATAAAACGAAATCCAAAATACCAAATCATCATCCAAATAAATATAATCAATATACCAAATAATGCCAATCAATATCCAAATAACAATATTATTTACTTTTAGGAATTTTATTTCATTTAGGCAAATTTCTAACTATTATTACTTTAGCAATGTGTCGTTTAAACACAATATGTTTCAATTTAGTCTAACAACAACAAAAATTATATATTACATCTATGCGTATATTTTCCATTAAGACAATAATGTCTTAACATTCAATAAATAAGATGAAATCCATAATATAATTAGTCTGTTTAAAATTTATTATACTTCGTCCTATTTTTAAAGACATTTTTACTGGTGGATTTCAGTACATAGGTGAAAATATATAAGGTACATTAATTAATGTATGTATCATTTCATTGTTTTTTTTTTAAAGTTTCATTCTGACAATGAACTAAGGAGATTTTAAGGAACCTTTTTATTCTTCTTTTTAACATTAATCTCTAAAAATACAAATATAGTAAGAAGTCTGCACATTAAAAAGAAAAATAGTACATTCTTTTTAGATTACTATTTTTCATAAAAATAACAATATTTTTAAAAAATGTTGCAATGCATGAAAATATAGTATTCTAATATTACTATTATAACATACAGTATATTTAACAATACTAAAGTTATCTAACATTACTATATACACACTCAAAACGAGCCTGATTTTTTTTATTTCGTAAACAAAATAGCCGACATTTGAAATCATTTATTATTATTAATCATTAAAATTTTATTTAGATTAAATTTTAGACCACTCGGTATAGAACATTCAAATACCATATACGAGTAACTTAAAAATATTTAGATTAAGATATTTATTATCGGAATAAATAAATATATTATGTACAGCAAAGTTAAGACACTATTAAAAACTGATTCTAAAAAAAAAATATTTATTTGAACTCAGTATACACTGTTGAATGTACCTTTCAATTCAATCTTGTTAAGAGTTAAACAAAGAGAGAAAACAAGAGTTAAAACTAAAAGAAAAGAAAAGCATCTTTTGCTTTTGTTGTATTTGAAACAATGGCTTTAAATAACAACATAAAGAAAGTAAGATTTCCTTTAGGAATTTTTATCAGACAAACAAAAAAACAAAAAACAAAAAAATGAAATCAGAAGCAAGGCCGGTAAGTAAGCCTTAGAGAAATAACGTTACGAAAGCAAATGGAATTTAAAAGAAATGATATCCTAGCTATTCGGCTTCGAAATTTAATTAATTTAAAAACAAAAAGAAATCTTAAATAAGATTAGAAATGTATAAGTTTTCGGACGAGATTTTCTATAGAGTTTGGAAAGCAATTTTATTTCTCAAACTTGTCTCCAAGAAAATATGTTCTTTTTAGTGCTTCAGATTTTCTCGAAATCTTTTAAAACACGAAATAACGATATCTGTAAAGTCTCTGAAGAATTACCAATTTATTTTCTTGGAAGATAACTAAAACTTCGCCATTTTTTTTATTGCAAAGCCATAGCAACAGCACAGCGAACAAAAAAAATTCACCATTTTCTGGCAATACTTACACTGATTTCAAATTTTATGTTCGATTTTATCTTGTATTTAATGCTTTTTTTTATATTTGTTGCACATTATCAATTTAAGGAATAAAATTCTCCAAATCTTTATGTAATCGAATTTTTGAGATTTACATTAGAATAATTTTTTTAATTTATATCTAAACTTAATACTATTCCTTTGACAGTAACATTTGTTCAGAAGAAAAGCAATTGATATAATTGAATTCATGAATTTGGATAGCCTATTTCACTATAAAAATCCTTCCAAGAACTTCAAAAAAAATTTTGTTTAAATATTTATTGTCAAGAATTAAAATTATTTTTAATATTCCACGACAGTTTAAATTAAGATAATAAAATAATCTCAAACTTTTCGAAATTACAAAAATTTGTAGATATATATGTATGAATATATATATGTGTGTGTGTTTTATATATGTTTTGCTCATGATAAATTTAAGGAATAAAATTCTCCTGATCTTTATTTCATCGATTTTGTAAGATTTACCGTAGAAATTTTTTTTTATAAATATAAATCTAAACTTAATGCTATTCCTTTGACAGTAACATTTGTTCAAGAAAAAAAGTAATTCACATTATTTAAAAGCAATTGCTTGAATTTGGATAAACATTTAAATTGTGCAGGATAAAATATTTAACTACAATAGGAGTAAAAATCTTTCCTAGAATTTTAAACAAAAATTTTGTTTCAATATTTACTTTCAAGAATTAAAATTGATTTTAATATTTTACCACAATTTAAATCAAGATTAATTTATCTCCTGCATCTCCATTTCTTCTGCATTTTTTTGTCGAAACACTATTTAATATTGTTATATTGAATGTTTGATCAAAATCCTACTACTATGTTTTAATGCTAAGCACTTGGTAAACAAAATAGTACTTAAAAATATACATTTCAAAAATTTAAAAATTATTTTACATTAAAATTAACGCGGCGAGCAATTAGCTGTTTTTTAATTTAGAATTTTGAATTATCCTTTCAATGATTTGAATTAATTTTCCCAGGATATTTATTATTTTTTAAACTAAGAATAGCTTAAAGCGATTTAATTTAATCATGCAAAATTTTCTCTGAAAAAAATCCTAAAGAAGTATTAAATAACATGTCATTGAACATTTAATTAAAATAATTCTTCAAATAAAATATTTTTCTCAATTTTATACCTAATGTAAACGAACAGATTTCTTTTCAATTTAAATACGTATAATACAGAGGTTTTTTTAAATAAAACTACGCAGGACTCCTTTTTAGTAAATAATAATTATTACAATGAAATTATATTTAACGATTATCTCTTATATTTTAACATAAAACTCACATTTGTAATTTTAAATGCAGAGATATTTAATTAAACAATTATTATTTTTAAGTTGATATACAACATCAAATTTATAAAATAAGATTAAACTCTGGAGGAAATTACTCTCATTTACAATAAAAAATAAGCATTATATAGAAAACACTACCTAAATTATAGAATACACATAAATAGATCATGATATAATTAAAAATAAAACCCTTAAGTAAGCTCAATTGTTAGCAGTGTTCAAATTAGTAATTGGTTGCCTGTGTGGCATACTTATATCCCACAATGTTAGATATATAAATCTTCTTAAAAAGAATCGTAAATCTTGTGATATAGTTTGCCAAGCGTTCATCAACTGTTGTTCCAAATCGTATTTTGGCAATCTAGAAGACTGCCTTTTCTATTGGTCAATGATCAGAGGAATTCCATGGCCATGAAAGAATATCAACAGCTTGTCCATCATTAACAACTCTATGGAGATGGTATTGTCTTGTTGAAAATAGCCCCAGAATAATGTTAAATGAAGAGTTATACAAACGATCACGTCATTAACATATCGTTGATCCCTTAATGACATGGGGACGATCAGCTGTCGTGAGAAATAGCACCTTATAGCTTCCCACCAATAGTAATAGTTATGTTTCTCTGTAAAATAAAGGCTGATTGAGACCGCTGACGCTGGTAGTTGACACTGAAGAGGGGCTCCTGAATGTAATATGATCCAATGAATTATCAGCAATGATGTTTGGGCATGACACCATTCAAAATGGCTTTCACTACTTTGAAAAATTAAACTCAAACGTTTGAAAGCCAAATAAGCCAGCACTTTTGCATAGCATTGTCAGTTCGATGCAGGTAGAGGCCTATGAACTGGCAACTGCATCCCGATAATGCTACGACGTCTAAAGAAGTCATTTTTGGCTATATGACCAAAATGATTATACAATGAAAGTAGAAGTTCAACTTGGCGCTCGGTACCACAGATTTCAGGTTCGTATCCCAGCAGTGCCATGAATGTTTGTAATCGTCTGGAATCTACTTTAAGCCATAATTCCTGCTCTCATAAGAATGTAAGAGCATCACGGAGTTAAGTCAGGCTTCTACCTACAGGTGCTCCATCACAACAGAAGCTTCCTCCTTTTTCTCCATCCATGAGTAGATTATTGACGGGATGTCCGTCCCGCATTGCAGGACACTGACGATTAGACACAACTGAAATTTAACCATTGCATATTTTGTATAAACAACAGACATTAAAAGTTTCGATATAATACAGATTACTATTTAAAAAAAAAATTTTAAGTAAGTACATTTATTTTTCAGATTACTCTCTTAGCAGTTACTGCCAAAAGAAACAGACGGAGCACAGCATCAGACCTGTCTCGTCAGCTCTCTTCAGCTACCGGTACGACAGTTTCAAGGCAGACCGTGTACAGACGCTTAGGGCACATTGGTCTATATGCTCGTAAGCCTGTCAGATGTGTTCCACTTACCGCAACTCACTGTCGCCTGCGATTAACCTGGAGTAGAGAGCATGCATTGTGGACACCACAACAGTGGTCTGGTGTGATGTTTTCCGACGAGTCCAGGTTTAGTTTGCAGTCTGATTCTCGCCGGACTTTCCTATGGAGAGCGCCAGGTATCCGTTACCACCAAGAGAACACCATTGAACGACACCGTTACGGTGGTGCAGGATGGCTCGTTTGGGGAGGAATTATTCTTGGTTCCAGAACTGACCTGCATGTTCAGAGTATAACGATGACAGGCCACATCTATCGAGATGTCATTCTGGAACAACATGTACGTTTCTTTCGGGGCGCCATGGGTGCTGAATTTCTGTTTATGAATGACAACGCCCGTCCTCACCGTGCAAACATTGTAGACGAATGCCTTCAATTGCAGGATATCACCCGTATGGATTGGCCAGCATACTCAATGGACTTGAATCCAATAGAGCATGTGTGGGATATGCTTGGCCGACGAATTGCAGCCCGTGAACCCCCTCCCACCTGTCAACCGGAACTTCGGAGGGCATTGCTTGATGAGTGGTGTAATATTCCCCAAGATCAGATTGATAATTTGATACTCAGCATGCCTAAGCGTTGTAAGGCCTGTATTGCATCGTCCGGGAGACATACTCCATATTAACAATTATACTAACCATGTTAAACTGTTTTTCGTAAATAGGTTCTTTTTTGAAATTTGCTCCAGGGAGTAAAAATCGCAATTTTTATTAATTATGTCAAACATATAGCATCTTTTTTTCTCTTTACCTTTTGTTTAATAAATAGACTTTACAAATAAGTCAAATTTGTTTTGCTTCTCTCTCTTTCTTTGCCTGAACTTCATTATCCTTAATTTATGGACATGAGTGTATTACCGATTTCATTTTAAAGGAATATACGTCATCTACTAATATAATATATCTTCAACAAGAAAGTAGATAAATTTTTTATCAAAAGTTTCAAAACTACAAACTTTACTTTATTTACTCATTACATGTGAGAAAAACCTATTTTAATATCAAAAGCTTCAGCAATATGAACAGTCCATTTTCTTACAAAAATATTTGACGAGCTTTTATAGAAAATTCGATATTAAAATTTCCTTATAACGGAATCACTTAATTATACTTGATGTTCCATTAATTTAATCATAACCAATTTTAATATCGTTAAATTCTATACGTCAATATCTTATTTCAGTTAACAACAATCAATATCTGCCATTAAAAAAATTTTTTAATGAAAGGATAATTTTTTTTTTTTATTGGGGACTTTCATTCTAAAAGTAATCAGTTTTGGTAACTTTAGTCTTTAATGACTGCCGTGCTGTCATCGCAAATTTCCTCCCACTTTCTCTCCCGTTTGTTGGCTGTTAATTACCCGGATCGGGTTTATATTTTGATTCGGCAAATTCCGGAAATCAATAACTCATTTACCAGAGGTTGTTTGCTTTGCACATGATAGACAACCCGGTAGGTTTAGCTTTCATCTTGTTGCAAATATACTCTGCTGTTTTCTAAAGCAAGGGAACTGAAATTAGAAAGTTTTATTATGGAATATATATTTTTAAAAACGAAAATCTTCAATTGCTGTTCAAAAATGTTCAATATTTTTTTTTTACTCTGAACATTTTGATAAGTAAATATTTTAAATAAAAAGCATTTCTTATACATAAATATTAGTAGTAGCATGAAAGCAAGATATCAATGTAATAATAACGTATCAATATAAAAATAACATATCAATTTAATAATAATGTATCAATATAAAAATAACATATCAATGTAATCATAACGTATCTGTATAAAAATAATATATTTATAACCTGTCAATATAATAATATCATATCAATATAATAATAATATGTAAATGTAGTAACACATGATAACTTTAATTAATTCTCTGTGCAATTTTAAAAACTCTATCATTTTAGAACAAATAACATTTGTATTTTGTATTATAATTTTAATGTATTGAATGTATGAACAACTTTGTTAGTTAACATATAATTTAAGTCTTAGATTTCCAAATATGCAAACATAAAAAATATCTACTTAACTATCAGCTTTTTTTTGTTATACTTATTTTTTATTCCTTTGTTTGAAAAACTTTGTATAAAATAATTATGTATTTATTTTCTTAAAAAATAAAAGAAAAATTTATATATGGATCTTTTAAAAATATTAAGTTTTCAGATATTTATACCAACATATTATTCAAATATGTGATCATATGAATCATTGCTAATTTAAAAACATGTGTTACTCCAAAATTTTCATATAGTTTTTTCATATAGACATTTTCTAATAGTTTTAAATAATTTTTGAAGCAGATATTAGCCTGATTAATAATAACAATTTTAAATATTTTATTCATATAAATTTATAAATTTTGTATGATTATATAAATATTAATTTTTAATAATAACTTTGCATAAACTTCCATAATGCGGTTTACAATCATAATTTTCACCCCTAAAATTTTTAAGATAAGAAAGTATTTGAAAATAAAAATGGAAGTGAATTAAAAATGGCAATATAAAATAGTATGTAAATTGTATAATTGGAAATAACAATTAAAAGAAATTTATTAATTCACATACTATCCAAAATATTATTTTAATAATTAAATATGTATAAATAAGTTACTTGTAAATTTTCTCTAAATTTATATTTTTAATCTAAGATAACCTTTTATATTTACAATAATTTAAAATATTTTTATAAAAGATATAAATTATTCCATAATTAAAGTTTTGAAAGAAGAAATTATAAATTGATATTTTTGTACAAAAACTTACTACACATGATTTTGTTCCCACTAATAACATTCCCGTAATAACTAATTTTGTGACTATACCCTTAAGAACAGTTTTTCATTAACATACTGTAAAATGTCAAGCTTCTATTTTAATAATTAATTTATTTATTCGACGTCAACTCTGAAAAAAATTGTTAATTAAAATATTCTAAAGATTTGCTACGATACTAAAGTACGAGAAATGTATAAAATGCAAAAAAAAAAAAAAAAAAAGAAATTATAATTTAATTTTGATGTATGCGAACATGACTTATTAATTATTTCCTTAACTGAAATTGAATTTTATAACAGCTATTATTAAAATTAAATACAGTTTCGTAAACGTTACTCGTTCTCAGATGATACCATTAATAAATAACCATTAGTTATTATTATTAATCACTTACGTATAGTAACCACAATAATAATGCATGCCCATTGTTATCATCTATTATTAAAAAGGTAATATAAAGTGGTTATATGGTAATTCTGGTTAATAACTTTATATAAACTCCATAATACGGTTTCCAATCATAATTTTCTCTAATAAAGTGTTTTGATATAAGAAAGTATTTGGAACTGAAAGTGGAAGTAAATTGAAAATGGCATTGTAAAATTGCATATAAATTGTTTAATTGGAGATAACAATTAAATGAAATTAATTAAGTCACATACTATCCAAAATATTTTAATTATTACGTATATATAATATAAGTTACTTATTAATTTTCTTTAAACTTAAATTTATTATTAAGAGAACCTTTTATATTTATAATAATTTAAAATATTTTTATAAAAGTTATAAATTATTCCATAATTAAAATTTTGAGAGAAGAAATTTATATTTTTGTACAAAAACTTACTAGGCATGATTTTGTTCTCCCGTAATAACATTCACGTAATAACTAATTTTGTGACTATACCCTTAAGAATAGATTTTTATTAACATACTGTAAAATGTCAAGCTTCTATTTTAATAATTAATTTATTTATTCGATGTCAATTCTGAAAAAAATTATTAATTAAAATTTTCTAAGCATTTTCTACAATAGCTAAAGTAGGAGAAATATATAAAATGCATAAAAAATTAAATTATAATTTAAATTTAATGCATGCGAACATGACTTATTAATTATTTCTTTAACGAAAATGGAATTTTATAAAAGTTATTAAAATTAAATATACTTTCGTAAAAGATACTCGTTCTCAGATGGTACCATTAATAAATAACCATCAGTTATTATTATTAATCAGTTAAGTTTAGTAATCACGATAATATTGTATGCACCATACGAGCATATGCTAAAATCATATTTCTTAAAGTCGAACACTTAGTAATGTAGCAATTTTGGCTACCATTCTGTACTATATTTAATGTTAAAACATTTTAGGAGACACTACATTTATAAATTTCATTAAATTGTGTAAAGATTTGTCGTATTTTAAGCAATTTTCTAATGATTTTTAGACTAATGACTAATTTCTAATGACTTTGAACCCTGAAATACACTGAGAAACAAAACAAAAGTTGTATTCCTAAGCTTTACTTAAATTCTAACCATTAAGAACTTACTTCATAGATATACGTGAAATAAGCAAATGATTGTAAATTGAAAAAAATAATTTCATGATAATGTCTATCTATTTTAAATTTCAACAATCAAACCAAAATACAATACAGTCCACGTGATTTGATAGTGGCATATGGTAAGTAAGAATAGCAAGCTCAATATAAATTTCTACTATTAAAAAAATTGAAATCGTGAAGAGAATTAATGCTTTGGTTCAAAAACAAATTATTGCTTCCCCTCTAAATAATTGATAAATGTTTTAAGGCATTTATTCTTTTGTTAACTTGATATCTTTGTCAGTATTATATTCTTCATGACTTTTAGTAAATGTTCATTTATATATATATATATATATATATATATATTCATGCCTATTGTCATATTTTTCATGTATTTAAATCATGCATTCATAATTTATTAATTATATTTCTTTTTATTGATAACAGTAAAATATATTGCCCACACACAAAAATAATTTCTAATAAATATTTCGTCAATTGCAGATATAATTTTTAAAAAAATGGTTAAAAAAAGATATGCTTATGGCAGATATGATTAGAAATATTAAAATATTTTTAGGTAAATTTTACTAAAGAATTAGTGCACAGTTAAAGATGTGATATTTTAAATAACTCGCCTAAACTGCCTGAATAGCAACCATTCTTATTTCAGAATTAACAATAAGTTCTTTCTTTAGTATGTTAGCATCTATTTTTTACGAATATAATACTTAATTATTCTTAAACAGCTATTTAGAATGAATTTAAAATTTATGCCCTAAATTTTAAACCTTATTTCTTTGCAATAACTTCACTAACGACGCCATTTAATTTTTAAGGCTGGTGCAATCTAGTGACTTGAAAATCTGATGAAAATAACAAATAAGAATTTTACCAGCCATGACCTCTAGGAAATTTTGTTCAAGGTTTAGTCAAAGAATTATAAACGCTTAAATGGATAGTTACGAAAAAGTTTTGGAAATATTCATAGAGACTACAAAAATTATACATTAGCCCATTTAAAACATTGTTAAAAAATTGCAACTTGAGATTACTTATATAAAAAATGAATGGAGGGATTCTTATTTAATTAAGAAAAATTCTAATAAAAAAAATTTCATCTTTTTTTGTCCTTGAATTTTATTAAAATAATAATAAATTCAAAGTAAAAGAAATAAACTTCTAATAGTTATAGTTTTGAAGTCATACTGGAACATAAACAAATCCATCCATCAATTTTTATACAGCAATTTTTTATTGGGTTTTTTAATATTTTATATGAGTTGATGTGTAATTTTTAAAATTTCTATGAATTTTTTAAAACCATTTTCTAACTGTCCATTAATATAATAATAACATGTCAATGTAATAATAACATATCAATGTAATAATAGCATATCAATATAACAATAACCAATCAATATAATGATAACATATCAATATAAAAATAATATGTCAATTTAATAATATTAGCATACCTATGTAATAACAACATATTATGTAATAATAACATCAATATAAAATAACAAGTCTTTGTAAAAACAACATATCAATATAAAAATAATATGTCAATGTAATAATATTAGCATACCTATGTAATAACAACATATCAATGTAATAATAACATCAATATAAAATAACAAATCTTTGTAAAAACAACATATCAATATAAAAATAGCATATAAATGTAATATTAACATGTCAATATATTAATAACATATCAATATAATAGTAATATGTAAATGTAGTAATATATGATAACTTTAATTATTTATCTGTACAATTTAAAAATCTTCAATTCTAAATCTGATATATTCAATTTGTATTTTATGTTATAGTTTGAATGTATGAATAAATTAGTTAATTAACGTGTAATTTATGACTTAGGTTTCCAAGTAAATAAATATTAAAAATATCTGTAAAGTAAATAATTAACAGTCAGCTTTTTTTTATTCCTTTGTTTGAAAATCTTTCTATAAAAGAATTGTGTATTTATTTTCTTTTAAAAAAAAAGAAAATTTTATAATATGGATCTTTTAAAAACATATAGTTTTCAAATAGGATTTATACCAAGATAATATTCAAATATGCGATCATGCTATTCATATGTAATTTAAAAGCATATGCTATTCTAAAATTTTCTGCAGACATTTTCTAACAGTTTTAAGTAATTTTCGAAGCAGATATTCGACTTATTATTAATAATAATAGCAATATTTAATAATAATAACAAGCTTTCTGATACATTTCAAACTAACTATCCATTTAAGCTTTTATAATTCTCTGATTAAACCTTTAACAGAATTTCCCAGAGGTCATGGCTGGTGAAACTCTTTAATTGAAACTTCGCCTCTCTTTTCCTTTATATAGCTCACCGGCGATAGTTCAAGTAGACGAAACAAATCTTTAGACATGGAAAACTACTTTACCATTTACTTCGATCCGGTTGCAGGTTACTGAAACTTTCCGAGATTCTTTCGAGAGGACAAATAGGAAATGGACTGTAACGCCTGCGAGGCTTCGATTTCACCTTTTTTTTATTTGCTTGAAATCCACGACATGCCTATTAAAAGTAAACATCCAGTAAAAGTTTGCTGTGAAAAAGAAAATAAAGCATGTAAATGTAAATATATGCCCTTATATATACATATTTAAATTTTGGTGTAAATTTTTGATGGTGTTGAAGACAGCTTTCGAATATTTGGGAATGAGACATGTTTTTGTGCTTTTGTGTGATTTTTTTTAAGCCAGCCTGAAATACTTGTGTCAAAGAATATTGAGAAATTCTTTACTTACATTTGGTGTGACTTTCCATCTACGTGTGTTGAACATGTCTTTCAAATTACTAATTTATATTTTAGCACGCAGCTTTAAAAATAATAGCAGTGTTTCACATATACAAAAAATATGAAAATCTACATTCTATGCTTCAAAGATAATAACTCAATTAAAAAAGCACATTTCGTAAATATTTTAAATATATTTTACAATTTATTAATAAATGCTTATCAATAAAATTCCGAAATAATTAATGCATTTATCACAAATAAATTTATTACATAAGAAAACAAAAATCCTTAACATATGTCTAAATATAAAAACTAAAATGAAATAATATATGCGCCAAGCATCATAATTTTAGACGCGACATTAGATATTTTCAAGTCTTAAACCCTTATTATTGTTTGTAAAAATATGGCTATTAAGCTAGTGATTGGTTAACCAACTACTATCAAAGATATTATTTAAATAATTGCCTGTTTTAAATCAATCTATGTAGTATCTGATTGGGAGTATTTATTGTCTGCTGCAAGAATACCGTTAATTAGCAGCGTGCAAAAATGAAATGTTGTTGTAAATATTGCTGGAGTGATTTACTATTTTTTGGAAAAAATGCGAAGGAAAACTCCCATAGTGCAGATAATTTATAAAAATTGTAAACTATGAGGAAAATTTTTTTTTTGAATTAATAATTACAATAATTTTGTAAATAGATTTCAACTTTTCATTTTGAAATAAGTTTGAATCATCTCCATTTTTCCTTTAACAGATTTTCTTACTTAATTTCGAGATTTAATTTTCCCCGGGAAAAACTTGTAAACGCTTAATAAATCACAGCAAAGCAATAAATACTTTTATCAAGAAAACGTAATATATAGTTACAGATTCAATAATCCAGAACAAGAAACTTCACCGATGTACAAAAAAATTTGATTAAAATTAATAATTATAATAATTTTTTACATGTATTTCCAACTTACATTTTGAAGAAATAAGTTTGGTGGCTCCATTTTTCTTTTAACTACTTTTCCTATTTAATTTCAAGATTTAAATTTCCAAGTAAAAAAACTTTGCACGCTTAATAAATCATAGCAAAGCACTTACCAAGAAAACATAATGTATAGTCATAGATTCAATAATCCAGAACAGGAACTTTGTGGTAATCATTACTATGATAAATGACAAATTTCAGCAAACATTAAGAGAACGAAGGAAAACATTGAAGCCTTATAGTTTTCCCTTTCATTTTTTTACAAGACTTAAACTATTTCTGCTAATTAGTTTTCAGGGCATGGCAGAAACTAATATTAAAGTTTATGGATGAATTTAAAATATCTTGAGAAAAAAAAAGCATTTAAAACAAGCCTCCAGTATGATACCCAAATGTCCTTCCCTGTTACCATTGATGGACAATTCGTGTCATACATAAATTAAATAAAGTCTCCTATAATGTACAAAATATTTTTTATTTAAATTAATAATTACAGTAGTTTTGTAGATACATTTCCAACTTACCTTTAAATAATAATAAGTTTTTTATAAATAATAAGTTTGGTATCATCTCCATTTTTCCTTTAATTACTTTTCCTATTTAATTTCAAGATTTAAATTTCCAAGCAAAAACACTTTGCACGCTTAATAAATCATAGCAAAGCACTTACCAAGAAAACGTAATATATAGTCACAGATTCAATAATCCAGAACAGGAACTTTGTGGTAATCATTACTATGATAAATGCCCAATTTCAGCAAACATGTGTAGCTTCAACAAACATTAAGAGCACGAAGAAAAACATTGAAGCCTTATAGTAGTATTCCCTTTTTATTTTTTTTACAACAAGACTTAAACTGTTTCTGCTAATTGGTTTTCAGGACATGGCAGAAACGTAATATTAAAGTTTATGGATGGATTTAAAGTCTCTTGAGTAAAAAAAAAAAAAAAATTTAAAGTCATTTAAAACAATTTATCGGGAAACTAATTTCAATGCAAATTAAAGCCGTCACCGTAAGTGGAATTTCAATTCCTTTTGCGGAAAACTTCACTAAAAGAGTTCCAGCTCATCAAGTTCCAAAGCTGTATAATTACGTTTCTGCTAATAAGGAATGTAATTTTTCTTCAATACTTGATTATCAACGATTTAGAAATTCAAAATACCTTCAAACTGTTTCTGTCTAGAGTGATCTAAGTCAGCTCTTTTTGTCTTACTGAGAAAATTAGTATTGATTTTTCGTGTTTAAACGGGTTAAATACATTTTTGCAAATGTATATCTCACATAAGAAATATTAGTTTTATTCTAGATTGTCAGTTGTTTCTAATTTAACAAAATTAATATGCCACTGCAATTATAAGAATCATGTTCACATTAAAACATTTAAGTCAATTAAATCATTTTGAAAGTAAAGTCGATTTTTTTATCTGATTAATCCGATTTAATCATTTTAATTTTTATCCGATTTTTTTTATTGATTATTAACGATTTAGAAATTCAAAATACCTTCAAAAATTAATATATCTGTTTTAGTCTAGAGTGATTTAAGTCAAATTTTTTTGTCTGACTGAGAAAATTAGTATTGATTTTTTGTGTTTAAATGTGTTAAATACATTTTTGCAAATGCATATTAGAAATATTAGTTTTACTCTAGATTGTCAGTTGTTTTTAATTTAACATGCTATTATTAATTTAACATGATTTTAGTTGTTTTTAATTTAACATGCTATTATTAATTTAACATGATGCAATTAAGTCTAATTTAAAGTCTTTTTTATTAACTGATTAATCCAATTTAATCATTTTAATTTTTTATGCAATTTTTTTTGTTGATTATCAGCGATTTAGAAATCCAAAATACCTTCAACCTGTTTTAGTCAAGAGTGATTTAAGTCAGTTGTTTTTGTCTAACAAAGAAAATTAGCATTGATTTTTCTTGTTTAAATGGGTTAAAAAACTTATTGAAAACGTCTATTTCCCATGAGAAATATTAGTTTTACTCTAGATTGTCAGTTGTTTTTAACTTACCAAAATTATTATGCCACTGCAATTATGAAAATTAAGTTCGCATTAAATATAAATTTTCAGTTGCAAAATTAGTATCAAATTTTCTAAAGAAAAATTATAGAAATATTTAGAAAATATAGAAACTATCAGTTTTATTGTAAAACTAAAGTCGATTTTTTTTATCTAATTAAAATTACAATAACCCCATAAACGATTTTGGAAAATCTTGCTTACATTTAATTCTGATTTTCAATTCTAAGTTGATAAGGATTTTCCTTTTGTTATAGGAATAAATTATATGCTAATATAGTTTTGAATGTAATTTTTTATTAATGCTTGATTATCAGCGATTTAGAAATTCAAAATACCTTCAAACTGTTTTAGTCTAGAGTGATTTTAGTCAGCTTCCTTTTGTCTGAGTAGTATTGATTTTCGTATTTAAACGGGTTAAATACCTTTTTGCAAAAGTATATCTCTCATAAGAAATATTAGTTTTACTCTAGATTGTCAGTTGTTTGTCAACTTACCAAAATTGTTATGCTAGTATGAATATAAAAATCGCATTAAAAACAAACAACATGTTCGCATTAAAAACAAATTTTCAGTGGCCACATTAATATTACATTTTCTAAAAAAAACTATAGAAATTTATTAGAAATTATAGTAACTATCATTTTACTGGGAAGTTAAGTCGATTTTTTTAATCTGATTAAAAAATTCGATTTAGATTGATTAATTAGTCGTTGATTATTTTGATTGATTAGTTAGATTGATCAAATCTGATTAAAATTACAATAACCCCATAAACATATTGAAAAATTCCTCGTTTACATTTAATGCTGATTTTCAATACTAAGTTAATTTTCAGTGGCAAAATTAGTATCAAATTTTCTAAAGAAAATTATTGAAATTTGTAGAAAGCATTGAAACTATCAGTTTTATTGTGAAACTAAAGTCGATTTTTTTTATCTGATTAAAATTACAATAACTCCATAAGCAATTTTGGAAAATCCTGTTTTCATTTAATACTGATTTTCAATTCTAAATTAATAACGATTTTTATTTTGTTACAGGAATTAATTACATGTTTACAAATATATTTCTTATAGAAAATATAGTTTTTGCTGCTAAGCTTGCTTTTATTCGTTTATAAGTAAAATAATTTCACAAGTTTATAGAAACCATGTTGACATTAAACTGCTAATTGCCAATTTCAAAAGTATTTTTATGTTTTTGTTTGTTTATAGTATTGAAAATACTTTAAGAATTTAATTTACACATAAAATACTAATTTTTGTCTGAAACCAAAATAAAAACAGTATGAATAGTGTTTTTTTATATTTTAATTATTAAAACACTATAAATAATGCTTTTATTTTGGTTTCAGAGTAAAATTAGTATTTTGTGCTTGAATTAAATTCTTAAAAAGTTTTTAATATTATGAACAAGTGTAATAATAATACGACATTGTAAATTGACAATTAGCAGTCTTCAAATAAAGTTAATATTAATATATTATTAGAGTACAAATAATTTAATTCAAACAAATCTTTAGAAGGAAAATATAATATGATTTAAATATTCACAATTTTCTAGCATTAAAAGCAATTTAGAGGCATATTTAAAAATATTACACTAATTCCTGATTAATAATTTTAAATATTTGATTATCAAACATAATTTTAAAACTATGGCGCTGAATTTAAAATTAGCCTTTTTTAGAAAATTTTCTTTCGTAACATAATTTCCAAAAGTAATAGTTTAGTGGTAATTTTCAAAAACTTTTACAGCTCTTAAAAATATAATAATTGGAATAATGTGGAATTTTTTTTTTATTTGGTTTCAGTTAAAATATTTAACAATGAACTTTGAATAGTTGAAATCATATTTGTTTTATTTTCAAGATATGAAGAACAACTAAATAATAGGAATGAGTTTTCTAATTAATATTTGATTATCAACGATACTAAATAAAATATTTATAAGTTAATGCACGTATGCAATTTTATTTTAGATACAGTGCAATGTGTTAGACATGAGTTCTTTGTAATGTAATATTTAAAGTGCAAAAAACAAAATGATTTTATTTCCATGTAATGTGTTTGAATAAAAATTATGTTCTCATTATTCTAGAAAATTTAGTCTAGACAATTCTTTGTTTATAATTTATTGAATTTTGAAATAATTATGTTATAGAAAAACACATTTTTCAGTCAATTAATTACATTTTATTAAACTGAAAATAGATTTTCTTATAAAATAAATAACAATAAAATTTCCTAGTACATTTATGCATAGAAAAGTAATTAGTAATAATAATACATTTCAAAAATTTAATTAGCAGGGTTAAAAATAGGGATAAAGTGATATCCTTTTAAATTACTTACATCACACACATACACACATATATATATATATATATATATGTGTGTATATGTGTGTGTGTGTGTGTGTATGTATTATCCCGTACTTGTGGAAAAAATAAAGATTTTGAAAGTATAATTTTTAAATATATATATATATATATATATATATATGTTAAACAAAACTTTTTGAAAATCATCTAATATTTTTCAAGTATGTGCTACGTCAATAATTCCACAAATAGATTTGTTATGTAAATTTATAAGAAGAAGAAGAGATTAAGAAAAGAAAAGATGAAAAGATAAAGAAAAGAAAAGAGAGAAAGAAAAAGAAGAGATTTATAAGTGGATTATGATCATAGAAGTTTAAATTTCACCAAATCAAAACATTCCCAACATCATCAAGTTAATTTACCTCTAGTCTAGTTCCCAATTACGGCCAATAGTGGCCAAACTAACTATATCCTTAGTTTGGCCACTTGGCATCGGATTATGGTCATAACAGTTTACATTTCATCCATTCAGAACATTTCAAATATCATCATGTTAATTTACCTTTAGTTACTGCTAGATGCATTTAGTAAGAACTATAAGATGAGTTGGATTAAATTCTTATCAACCACGGAAGAGATTTCAAAGTATATTTTGCTTCAGATGATATCAAAACATTGATTCAATTTTTAGAATTGAAATTATTGTTGAAAATGAATAATTCACCACTTGAATCTACTACATGCCAATCGATACAGCTTTCTCACATTATGTAACAAGATTAAAATCAATAATTTTCATTTCTAACTTCAAGCCAATTATTTTTTTTTCTGGGAAAAAAGATAATTATTAATTATTTTATATTCTAATATGAAATACATACCTTTTAACTATTACCTAACAATTTTGTCATTTTTTGATACACAATTAAAAATATGGAATATTTTTTAGAATTGAAAAATTGATTGATTTTAGATTGAAATATCGAAAATTATCCTAAATTTAATCAGTATTTAATGTTTTGATAAATTAAATTAAATTTTGAATGATATACGTTCTTTTATTTTAATTTTTAAATAATATAAAAATAAGGTAAATATTCCATTAATTAAAATAAAATAAATTAGCGTATTCCTTAATTGCATTGTATTTACAGAGTCTCTTACCACTTTCTAGACATCAAAAACAAGTAAAAGAACATTCTTAAAATGTTCCAGAAGATTTCGGAACACGATAAAAAAAAATGTATAACAGAAAAGAGGAGTTGCTTAATTAGATGTGTTCTAGATTCAAACTTTTAGTAAGTAAAAAAGTTCCCAGCTTGAACATCATTCTTGCAAACTGGATCCTTTACAAAAGAAATTCTTATAATAAAGCATGTAAAAATACGAATTTCTTATATTTAGCAATTTGTTTAAAAAGAAGTATGTTTTTAGTAATTCTTACAAATATTACAGCTACTTATATATATATATATATATATATTTCCCATATTTTATTTGCTACTTATAAACTTTCAAAATCAAATTGATTTACGTAACTTCCTAAATGGAAACTTTAACATAGCCATACAATAAAAGTAGTTAATATAAAATATTGAAGGTAATGTAAGTAAATAAATATGAAGTACTACTAAATATAAAAATATTTAAATATTATTACTTCCAACAATGCCAGTCCTCCTTTTGAATATCAGAAAAATAAAAAAATTACTATAAATAAAAAATAAACGCTGAAACATAATCTACATTTGTAGCCATGCTCCCTCCTACGCACTGGTAGGAGCGTTCCTTATGGCGTTCAAAAGAAATGGTCAGTAGGCCTCGAGACTCTCACTCGAGAGGCAGTACAGTGCAACCGACGCACCCGCTGAGAAACGTTTAGTTTATAGTCTATCATCCCGAGAGGAAATATATTTAGTGCAACCATGCTCATTAGTTGGCCAACAGATTCTCACCCGGAGAAGAAGCATATTCCGCGCATACTGCATGTAACTGAGAATTGGACTTTTCGATTTAGAAGTGGAATACTTTCGCGAATCTATAATTCTGTGTCTTTAAATGTGTTAAATAGTGCCTGTGTTAATTGTACATATGGGGTGTTTGTGCGTGTGTCAATAAAGTTGTGAGATCTCCAACCTGTGCCTCAAATATCTCAACCCAACCATACCCAGATGCAATATGGTTACCCAACCTGTACATTTCATTGTGGTGTTTGTGCATGTTTAAAAAAAGTTGTGAGATCTCCAACCTGTGCCGCAAGTATCTCAACCCAACCATACCCAGATGCAATATGGTTACCCAACCTGTACATTTCATTGTGGTGTTTGTGCATGTTTAAATAATGTTGTGAGATCTCCAACCTGTGCCGCAAGTATCTCAACCCAACCATACCCAGATGCAATATGGTTACCCAACCTGTACATTTCATTGTGGTGTTTGTGCATGTTTAAATAATGTTGTGAGATCTCCAACCTGTGCCGCAAGTATCTCAACCCAACTATGCCCAGATGCAATATGGTTACCCAACCTGTACATTTCATTGTGGTGTTTGTGCATGTTTAAATAATGTTGTGAGATCTCCAACCTGTGCCGCAAGTATCTCAACCCAACTATGCCCAGATGCAATATGGTTACCCAACCTGTACATTTCATTGTGGTGTTTGTGCATGTTTAAATAATGTTGTGAGATCTCCAACCTGTGCCGCAAGTATCTCAACCCAACTATGCCCAGATGCAATATGGTTACCCAACCTGTACATTTCATTGTGGTGTTTGTGCATGTTTAAATAATGTTGTGAGATCTCCAACCTGTGCCGCAAGTATCTCAACCCAACTATGCCCAGATGCAATATGGTTACCCAACCTGTACATTTCATTGTGGTGTTTGTGCATGTTTAAATAATGTTGTGAGATCTCCAACCTGTGCCGCAAGTATCTCAACCCAACTATGCCCAGATGCAATATGGTTACCCAACCTGTACATTTCATTGTGGTGTTTGTGCATGTTTAAATAATGTTGTGAGATCTCCAACCTGTGCCGCAAGTATCTCAACCCAACCATACCCAGATGCAATATGGTTACCCAACCTGTACATTTCATTGTGGTGTTTGTGCATGTTTAAATAATGTTGTGAGATCTCCAACCTGTGCCGCAAGTATCTCAACCCAACCATACCCAGATGCAATATGGTTACCCAACCTGTACATTTCATTGTGGTGTTTGTGCATGTTTAAATAATGTTGTGAGATCTCCAACCTGTGCCGCAAATATCTCAACCCAACTATGCCCAGATGCAATATGGTTACCCAACCTGTACATTTCATTGTGGTGTTTGTGCATGTTTAAATAATGTTGTGAGATCTCCAACCTGTGCCGCAAGTATCTCAACCCAACCATACCCAGATGCAATATGGTTACCCAACCTGTACATTTCATTGTGGTGTTTGTGCATGTTTAAATAATGTTGTGAGATCTCCAACCTGTGCCGCAAGTATCTCAACCCAACCATACCCAGATGCAATATGGTTACTACTACGCTTTGGCAGAAGCGCCCCCTGTGGCGTTCAGGAGAAATGTTGAGTAGGCCTCGAGACTCTCGCTGGATAGGAAGTACAGCTCGACTCAGCACCCATAGCGAAGCGTTTAATTTAAGTATTACAACCTGTGTATTAGTTGGCGTACAGCTTCTCACCCGGACAGGAAGTATATTTCGCGCAGCCTGGGTGTACCTGAGTATCGGGTTTTCGGCTTTGAAGTGAAATATACTTATATGTTTTTAAATGTGTTAAATAGTGCTGTCTCTAACTGTATGTGTGTGGTATTTATGCATGTGTAAATAAAACTGTGAGTTCTCCAACCTCAAGTATCAAGTATCTCATCTCAACCACACCCAGTTACAATCTGGTTGCCCAACAAGCACGCTACACATTTAATTTCTTTAATTGGCTATTTCATCATTATCAACGGCACATCATCCCCGGGGTGGGCCAAGGCCGTGGGCCTGATGACTGATTTCTAGACAGGAGATGTTTTCTTCTTAAGGGATAGGTTGAAACACTAAGTCCAATGCCCTACAGCCGTATGAGACCGGCACCTACGGTTTAAAGTGGATTCTGAATCACTACTAACATCCATAGCATCGCCTTTACTCGAACTCGAAACCTATAGCACCGAGCGCTAGAATTGTCTGTTTTGACATTTATTATATGTTCATGTTAAAGTTTCCAGTTAAGACGTTACGTAAACCAATGTCCCTTCATTTCATTCTTTTTTACTTCATTCCTCATTTTCTTCAATTTCCTCCAATCAGTTAATATAAATACCATTTTGCGATGACTTCTTTTTATATTTTAAATTTATAAAACCATTAATATCAATAAAGAAACCAATTACGACTAAGTTGTACGAAACAACGTGAAACCAAACCACTTGCACCACTTTGACTGCACGTTGCGGCATCCTTTCGCTGACAACTGTAAAATTAGAAAAGATTTAATTGCTGCGAAACTGCGATTAAAGATTTGTTTGAACACCAGAGATCATGTTATTGCAAGGTAATGAGCTATTCAACAGACGCGAAATTTGCAAACATTCAAAGTGTAGTATTTGAGAAAATAATCACGGAATGTTACTGTTGTTTCTTGAAATTAATTTACGTTTTCGGATATTCTGATTAGTTTCTACTTCAGTTTAAAAAGAATTATAGCGCCATAAAAATAAATATCTTTTTGTTTTCTTCTCAAGTGGATATTTTAGAGGCATTAAAAATTAAAGATAATTTCCTAACGCTCTATGATAGCATCATTTTTCTTTCAAAAGCAAATGAAATATTTTTTTAATTAGAATTTTGATTAAATCAGCAAACTATAAATATTTGATTATTTTATGCGCTACGTATGTACATTTCTTAAAATATAATTTTTCAATTATCTTTCCTATTTAAAAATTTAATTATTATTATTATTTTTGTATAAATTGTCTTATAAAAGAAAAATAAGCAATATATATCAAATCAACCCTTATTTATTTTGAAAATTGTTTTCTTTAAATTATCTAAAATGCTTTATTTTGATTTAATTTAAATTTATTTCAAAAATAATTTCTACACGAATTTTTATATCAATTATTTATTAAATTTTTTCGAAATAATTTTAATAATTAATTAAAATAACGGAACAGTTAATATGTGGCATACTTATGAAATCCATGAATTCTTAATATATATGAAAATTGAATACTAATATATATATATATATATATATGAAAATTGAATACTAATATATATATATATATATATATCTGTATATGAATAATAATGCTAATATAAATAATAATAATAATATATAAATTAATACATCATTATTAAAATTATAAATTACAAAATTTATATCTAATATAAGAAAACAAGCAATATTATTTGCGTTTTTTACAATATTAAGTAATATTAGTACATATTATGTCTCAGGAGTCGTTCTTATCTCTTATCCCACTTGGTAGACATCAACATTTAAACTAAGTTCAAGAATACGTGTGGTCTCATGGAAGGATAGAAAGGGGGGGCAACTTCTGTTGTGATGGAGCACCGTAGGTAGAAGTCTGGTTTGGCTCCGTGACGATTACTTTTTATGGGGTAAGTTTGTGAGCTTTACACCTAATAGTCATATTAGACAAGGGCCTACGGCTTAAAGTGAATTCCGAACCACTACGAGCATCAATTGCACCCCCGGGTCTCAGGCCCCAAACCTGTGGCACCTAGCGCCAGTTTGGTTTGCTGCCCTACAGCCATTTTGTGCAAACTTTGGTTAATTACACAGAGATCTACAGTTTAGCGTGGATTCCGAACCACTAACAAACATCCCTGCCACCGCCAGGATTCGAACCTGAAGCTTATGGTACCAACGGTCAGAGCGCTAGCCAATTGGCCATCAGATCACCATGGCTGAAGTTATACTGATTGGCCATTTAGTAGCTAATCTATCAAAAACTTTCTAAGTAAAGTAAAGTAAAAAGTAAATTTCTATTAATATTTAACTCATAGCATTTAACTCATTTCTATTAATATTTAACTCATAGCATTTAACTCATTTCTATTGATATTTAACTCATAGCATTTAACTCATTTCTATTAATATTTAACTCATTTCTATTAATATTTCACTGTACTTACGGGTGCTCCATCACAACAAAATCTGTCCCCCCCCTTTCCCTCCTTCTATGCAACTACACGTATATATATTGTAAATATATTACTAGTTTGATTTAAGATAAAATTATATGCCTGTATATTTTTTAAAAAATATTCAGAATTCTATATAAAAATATATCGTTAGTCGACCTGTAGGAATTTTATGGGTTTTTTCCCATACGATACGCAAATGCGGGATAATTTTCCCGGAAAGCACTGCCCTTCCTACTTCAGCATCACGGAACCAAGTCAGACTTCTACCACCTAAGGGTAAGACTAAGACTAAGACTAAGACTTCTACCACCCATCACAACAGAAGTACCCCCCTCCCCTTTCCTTCCTTCCAAGGGACCATACGGGTTCTTGGACTTGATACAGGTGTTGCTATCTACAAAGTGACATAAGAAATAAACAAGTATTTTATATTATTTATGCATTTAAAAACATAAAAGTGTATCTGAAGGATTATGAGAACTAATGTATGAAATATTGAACTTTGATGTACATTTAAATACACATATTGTAACTATATCATTAGTTTGAGTTAAAATAGAAATATTTCCTTAAAAAGTAAATAAATTTAAAAAGTATCTTAATAAAACTTTTTTAAAAATGTCTTTTTTATGAAAAACTATATAAAGGATTATGTTAATATATATATAAATATTCAATAGTTCATCGAAATATAGGGTACTTCAATTTTTTTTAAGTAAATGAGCAAAATAGATTGTACCGGACATGCATCTAGTACAAGGAACAAATTTTTAAAGGCAACTTTCTCAAAACCAATAAAGAAAATCCTTTATGATGTAGGAGACGAGAAAAAACAGAAGTAAAGAAAATTGGAAGGAGAAAAATTCTCTTCTCTGTCATCAATAAAAAGGAACTCAATACAAAAAATTACACGCTCTTAGCTGCCTTTTAGAGAAAATAAAGATAAAAGAAGCCGTTCGGTCTTTTTACATTAAAAACTGACATGCGTTCTAAATCAGCAAAATGGTTTTTTTTTCTCTTCTCTTTTCTTCTTTTCCGGATCCATAAGTCACTTCTTACTGCATTTATTTTGAAAAATGGATAAACAGAATGCTGTTCTACGCAGAAAAAAACGTATTCTTTCTTTTTGAAAATGGTTTAGTAAGACCATACTTGTTAAAATTGCGTATGTATTCGAAATATTTTTGTTGCAACTTTTTCTGCATCATTAATGAATAATGTGCAATGGAAACACTTTTTTTTTATGCCTTTAAAAACAGTTTTCATAGAAATAAATTATTTTTATACTTTAAACAAACATTTGCCAGATTCAATATATAAATCGGGACACGACTAAATATTATTTCAATACATATAATTCTTCTAACTCACTGGATACATGCATTGCCAAAGATGCACTCAAACTTGAAATATAATTTACTGGCCATTTCGTGGCTCAATGGCAATGTGCGCCGCTGGTGAGCATAAAGGGGGGAATTTAACCCACTGGCTTCTTTGTTGTAGATACTATTTCAAAAAACGAGAAGATTCTATGGCGTTTGTGATGTTCAGCCTCTTGCCTCGTTAGTCGATTACCTGCGGGAGTTTTCCGGGGTTTATTTATACGATACTTAAATAAGGGGTAGTTCTTCCTAAAAGTCTTCCCGGAAGGCACTGCCCTCCTTCTTCAACGTCTTGGAGCCTAGTCAGACTTCTACCTACGGGTGCTCCATCACAACAGTAGTTGCTGCCTTTCTCTTCATACATGAACAGATTACTTACGAGATGTCCACCCTGCACTGTAGGACACTACGGATTAGACACAATAAAAACAGATTTAAAAAATATGTCATATATTTTAAAAAGTAAATTTCAATTAATATTTAACTCTACCTACGGGTGCTCCATCACAACAAAATCTGTCCCCTCTTTCCCTCCTGCCATGAGACCATACGGGTTCGTGGGCTTGGTCTAGGTGTTGCTGTCTACCAATAGAATGAGAAACAAACAAAAATTTTGTATTATTCATATATTTAAAAACATAAAGTATATCTGAAAAGATTAGGAAAACTAACATAACGAAGTATTGAACTTTGATGTAAAGTATATTTAAATATATTTATATATATATTGTAACTATATTATTAGTTTGATTTTTAAGATAAAAATATATGCCTCGTTAGTGGACAACCTGTGGAAGTTTTCCGGGTTTTCTCCCATACGATACACAAATGAGGTGTAATTTTTCCGAAAAGTACTGCCCTCCTTCTTCAGCATCACAGAACCAAGTCAGACTTCTGCCTAAGGGTGCTCCATCACAACAGAAGTTGCCCCCCTTTCCCTCCTATCATGGGACCATACGGGTTCTTGGACTTGGTACAGGTGTTGCTGTCTACAAAGTGGCATAAGAAATAAACAAGCATTTTATATTATTTATGCATTTAAAAACATAAAAGTGTATCTGAATGATTATGAGAACTAATGTATGAAATATTGAACTTTGATGTATATTTAAATACATATATTGTAACTATATCATTAGTTTGAGTTAAAATAGAAATATTTCCTGAAAAGTAAATAAATTTAAAAAGTATCTTAATAAAACTTTTAAAAAAATGTCTTTTTTATGAAAAACGATATAAATGATTATATTGATATATATATAAATATTCAATAGTTCATCGAAATAGATGCTACTTCAACTTTTTTACGTAAATGAGCAAAATAGATTTTACCAGACATGCATCCAGTACAGAGAACAAATGTTTAAAGGCAACTTTCTCAAAACCAATAAAGAAAATCCTTTATGATGTAGGAGACGAGAAAAAACAGAAGTAAAGAAAATTGGAAGGAGAAAAATTCTCTTCTCTGTCATCAATAAAAAGGAACTCAATACAAAAAATTACACGCTCTTAGCTGCCTTTTAGAGAAAATAAAGATAAAAGAAGCCGTTCGGTCTTTTTTCATTAAAAACTGACATGCGTTCTAAATCAGCAAAATGGTTTTTTTTTCTCTTCTCTTTTCTTCTTTTCCGGATCCATAAGTCACTTCTTACTGCATTTATTTTGAAAAATGGATAAACAGAATGCTGTTCTACGCAGAAAAAAACGTATTCTTTCTTTTTGAAAATGGTTTAGTAAGACCATACTTGTTAAAATTGCGTATGTATTCGTAAATTTTTGTTGCAACTTTTTCTGCGTCATTAATGAATAATGTGCAATGGAAACATTTTTTTATGCCTTGAAAAACAGTTTTCATAGAAGTAAATTATTTTTTTACTTTAAACAAACATTTGCCAGATCAATATATAAATCGAGACCCGACTCAATATTATTTCGATACACATAATTCTTCTAACTCATTGGTTACATGCATTGCAAAAGATGTACTCAGACTTGAAAAAAAATGTACTGCCCGACTCGTGGCCCAGTGGCAACATGCGCCGCTGGTGAGTATTAGGGTGGAGATTTCATCCGCTGGCGGCTTTGTTGCAGACACTGTTTCAAAAAATGAGGAGATTCAATGGTTTGCGTGATGTTCAGCATCTTGCCTCGGGAGTCAAACTACCTGGTGAGAGTTTTCTGAGTTTTCTCCCATACGGTACCCAAATGCGCCGTAGTTCTCCCGGAAGGCACTGTCCTTCTTATTCAGCAACTCGGAGCCAAGTCAGACTTCTGCCCTCGGCTGCTCCATCACAACAGAAGCTGTCCTCCCTCTTTTTCTCTCCTTGCATGAGACCATACGGGTTCTTGTACTTGATCTAGATGTATCTGCCTACCAAGTGGGATAAGAAAACACGGACTATGGACTATGGTCAAATAAAATGATTGGTTCTCTCACCTTTAGATGTAACTCTGTCTTTAAGTTCCCTCACTTACTTAGTTAAAAATATTTTTTTAATAAAAAAATTCTTTTTTTTTTTTTTGAAAATCTTGATTTACTTCCCACAGGAGTTTTATGGAATCTCTCGATTTCTCAGTTCTCGAACTGACATGCGTAAAATGCATTAGGCATATCAGTAAAGGCTGTTAAAACTAAGCATGCTCAAACCATATTCGTACTGCTATCTAAGCGCAAGGACTCGCGGGACAAGGATTGTAGGTTTCGCGATTCAATCCTTGTCCCGCGAATCCTTGCGCTTAGATAGCAGTACGAATATGGTCTGAGCATGCTTAGTTTTAACAGCCTTTTTTTAATATAAAACACCGTGTTTTAATATTAAGATATGCCATCTTAATATTAAAACTGATACTTATATTTAAACAGTTTAAGTAAAATGTTTTAGCTCTCTGGCGCTCGGGCCCACAGGTTTTGTCTCCAAGTCTCGGTGGTGTAATGGGTGTTTGTAGTGGTTCGGATTCCACTTTAAACCGTAGGTCTCTGTCTAATGTGACTTTGAGTCGTAGGGCTGATAACCCTTATAAAGAAAACATCTCCTGTCTCGAAATCTGCTTGTAAGCAGATGGTCTTGGCGCACCATGGGGGTGTAGCACCAATGAAGAAGAAGAAGTAAAATACTTTGTTTTCTTAGAGCCCGCACAGAGAACCCGTTCTCTGTTTTGTTACTTTGTTTCTTATAACCCGTTTTCTTAGAGCACAGTTTGCTTACCATCTCTGACGCCAAACTTATTACTATGAGGATAAAGCTTATTTTGATACAAAATCAGAAATGTAATGACTGTGAAAGGGAATTAATATGTTAGCTCTGTCCTGTTTCATTCATTCCCATTTAAGATTGAAAAGATTGATTGGCAGAGATTTGACTCTACTCTGCGATTGATTTAAAAGTAAATTGCGTCCCAAATAAAAAAAATGAAGTGCCATGCTTTGCTATAATGCGACCGAAGTAAACAAACTCGCAAGCACGATCTAGGAATACCCCTGAAGAAGTTGTAGACAAACTACTGCTTTTTAGCCACTAGCGTGCGTCTCTGCCCCAAAATGATTTCTACTACGTGTCGTTGGTGCAAGGTGTCGATTGAGTTGACGTAGCGCACCCGGGTGCAGGGGTGGCACACGCGATTAAAATTGTGCAAGAGCGAGCCAGTAACAGCTTGCCCACCAGTATGTACAGTGATCAGTGTCTGTCATGCTAAAAAGTCTTATGCGAGAAACGAGAATACCAACTCGTTGGCTAAAAGCTACTTGTTAAAATTAACCAGCTGCAGATCTCTCAAGTATTTTCAGCCTTAATTCAATAAGTTGTTATAATTTTGTGTTGCTGCTTTTATTTTTATAAAACATATTTTTAGGTGACACCTATTTGACATGGCTACAAAGAAAAAGCAAAGAAAAATATTCTGGTTTGCAAGAAAGAATCAAGAAATGGGAATTTGTTGCCTTTGTGGCATGCTGGCACATTAAGTACATTCTCTTAACGTGGTGGGTCTTCATACTGCTGAGTATGTACAAGAGACAACAAGTTATTTTCAAATGATCCAGAAACTATAGTGCACCTTTTCAAGTGCTACCTATTGGTGAGATAAATTGACTAAGATTTTAGGTATAAAGAAAGTACTTACAAGTGTATCTGAAACCAAATAGTTTGTACGAACTGATGCGATAAGCGCCTTACACAAAATTCGAGAAATGTTGACATTCTGATAATAGTGAAGAACCATGTAAAACTTTTAAAGAAACGAGTACTGAGAAAAACTGGAATTTCTTATGCTAAAAGAAATGAGGAATACTATATTAGAGAGGATAGATAAAACAAATATCAATCTCCAGAAGGAAATACCAGAGCGCTAGCCTATGGTGTTTTTGGAGCTGTTAGACTTTCTATGAAGAAGCATTTTTTTTTAAATTCATTTTCTAGGTATAGCTTAATGGGGAAAAGTTGTTTGCTATAATGAACACTTTCATTATTATGATAGAACTTGGAAATAGTGATTCATTCCAACGCCCGGTATATAAATCCAAATGTGTGTTTGTTTGTTTATCCTTTTACGATAAATTAGTGGAACGATTTGATTATTTTATGGGCACCTTTTTTTTTAACAAAATTTACGTTGGATCGAAAAAAAACGAAATTATGTAGAGATACACTCATTGTATAATTTCAATAAAAGTAACTCCATATATCTTTAAAATACTGGGCTCTCATTTCGCTAAAGATGGCCTTACATGTCAGTAGAATATCTGAAACTTTGAAGTATTTAAAAGATCGTCTTGCTTTAATCAACGTGATAAATATCGGAAGTCCCATAACTGGATCCATTGGCTTCGTGTCTACCATTTTACAACTGAACTTTAATAATGTCTTCCTAGTTAATGTTTCTAATTATTGCTATATGTTTAATTAAATTCAATAATTTCTCATAAGAAAATTTTCAGCTGTTTGTTTAGCATTCATGTTTAAAAAGCAGAACTGGCCTTTGTCTCTTATAGTGCCTATACTATGGAAAATATATATTGCGGATAGAAATGTACAAATGTATATCGTATCATAATAATAGAAGATGAATAATTACGATTTGAATATCTTAAGTGTGTTGAAGATCAGAAAGAAAATAGTGTGTATAATAGGTAAAGCCCTTTACATACAGTGTTGTGAAGTGCAGTGTCCCATAAAAATCGTTTCAATTTCAGTCTGAACTGCACACAACACCAATTTATCAGACCGCATTTGATTCTGAATGTATAGCAACCGTAACGTAATTCATCGATTTTAAAATTTATGTTAGGTAGTTGTAGATCAGGCTTTGTATTGTAGCCATTACTTTGTAGTCACTGCTTTGCGTTACATAAAATAAGTAGTAATATGTAGTTGAATTTCAGTCTTCTTTTTACAACAACTGCCTCTTAATGTAGCACTTAGTGCTCCTGTTGAAATAATTGAAGATTTAATCTTCTCTCGTACAGAAGTTGTTGCCTACATTTAGGGCAGAGACTGATATAACTCTGTTCCTGGTGCTGCTAGAGAGACAGCTTAAGCTATTTAAAGTACCTGTCTTTGCGTCTCTCACCTGCTTAGTGTGGTACTAAGTTCGATTTTTACTCTCATAATCCGTGAATCTGATGAAAATGCTTCGATTTTCGCTTTTGTGAAGGAAAACTGTTACTTACATCTTTCAAAATTTGCTCATCGGAAGCAACAAGAGAGTACCTAGCGTGATTATTATTTTGAATTGCAAGTATATTTTGAAAACTCGCTCAAGGAGCTAGATATTTCCTTATTCGAAGATCTACAAAATCTGATCATAGCTGATCAAATGAAAATAAGGGTTTCCTCTGATTGCAAGGGACATATGTTAGATGAATGGGAATAGTTAAATTCGATAAATGTTTAAGTTGAAAAGCTCGAAGCTTTTGACAGCATTAGATCCAAGTGTATAAAGATGGATACTATTGTCAGATGTAGTAAGAAGGAATTCACTTCTCACGATTGTTATAAGAAGCAAAATAAGCCTCCTTACGTACCGAGAAGATATAAGTTTCTCTTGGGTAAAAAAATCTAAGGTTTCTTGCTACGACTGCGGTAAACCATGATTTATAAAGAAAAAAATTTCCAAATTGTTCTCCAATAGGAATATAAAAAACTATAGGAACACTAAAAGTTCTGCTTTATAGTTGTAACACTTCCACAGTGTCAGCTTCAAATGTACCTATTGCGATCTGCAACAAAGAGGTGTATGTTTGAGCAGATAGTTTAGCACATCGTTGCATAGCATGTGAAGTTATGTATAATCTGTCCAAAGAAAATGGTATATCTTTGAAACCTCGTTCATATGATGTTACATTAGCTGATGGTATTATCCAGTAAAGAGAAACTTTGTTGGTTAGAGTGAAGTAACCATTGAAGGTAGAAATTTTGAAAATGAATTCATAATTCTACTTCGAGGTAATAGAATTGTGTTAAGAATGGACTTTCTGAAAAAGTTTAATATAGTGTTAGCAGTATCTAACAAAAATTGGTATTTCGGGGATCAGCCTAAGAAAATGTATTCACTGGTGCGAATCTACTGAACGCATTGCCTTATCAAAATTTAAAGACAATTCATGCGCTTTGCGTGAAGATGAAGGCAAATTGCTAACGCTTGATCAAAAGAATAGGCTAAATGCTCTTTTGAAAAAGTATGAGAGATGCTTCCAACCAGATGAAGAAGTAACTCCATTTCAAAACGTGGAAATACTGGAAATCACGCTCCTCTTGCAGAAGCACTTAATAGAATAACGCCTGCTAAAGTACAAGTTGTAAACAGTGTGCCTCCACCTAAAACTGTTAAGCAAGAACAATCATTTTTACAATCGTGTTCCTGTTTTCGACTTTTCATTCTCAATTTGCTGATATTTCCAGCGCTCGCAGTAACCTGACAAAAAAAAACATTTGGAATGTGGGTGAAACAAAACAAAGAGCTTTTGAAACCCTAAAGAATTGTCTTATAACACTTTCTGTATTAAAGCAAGCAAACCATTCATTTTACGAACTGGTTCCAGTAACTATGCATTAGGGGCAGTACTTCCACAGGGAGACGACAAAACAAATGAACTTCCCATTGAATACGCCAGTCAATTACTTATCGGCAGAAAGAATTACTCAACCACAGAAAAGGAAGCTTTATCTGTGGTGTGGGCACTTGAAAAATTTTATGATTATGTGGAAAGTCAAGAAATCACGGTAGTTACTGATCATCAATCGTTGAAGTGACTGATTAATCTTAAGTCCCCGTCCGAAAGATTAGCCCAGTGATCTTTGAAAATCCAATCTTGTAATTTAAACATTGGATATAATTCAGGAAAACCGAATGTAGTAGCAGACATGCTGTCACGCCCAATCTGTGACACTGAAGTCAATAATAAATAAAACTGTAACTTTGTGGAAGTACACTTCCCAACTAGAAGCTCTAGTAGCATTCATGAACCCCAAATCAGTGATGAAATTCTAAATAAGATAATAATTTGTTTTGAGAATAATCAAAGGGAGGAAAAATTTTTCAACTGGATAGATAATGGGTATCTGATGAACCAAGTTTTCTTGTATGGATATACTCCTGACTGTGATACAGAAGAAGTTCAATTTGTTGTACCATCTCAAGAAAGGGAAAGTATTCTGAAACTGAAGCATGATTGTTCAACAGCAAGTCAATATGGTGAAGACGGAACTTATAGACATATTGCACAGAGATATTATTGGGCATATATGAGGTCCTATATTGCAAATTATGTAAAGAAATTTCCTGAGTGATGTCAATTTAAGGCAACCAATCAGAAGTTTTCTTGACTTTTAAGAACTCCGCCATATGCTCAGTGATATGAAACATTAAGTATAGATTTATTTGGTCCTTTACCAGAAAGTAAAGAGGGCGCAAATGGATTGTTATTGTGGAAGATTCTGCCACTAAGTGGGTAGAACTTTTTTCTTTAGTTTCAGCAATCGCACATGAGTATGCAACGAAATTAATTGAGGAAGTTTTTTTTGAGATATGGAATACTAAGAAAGTTAATCAGTGATAATGGCCCACATTTCTCGAGCGTGTGTTGCAAAAAGGTTGGTGTACTCTTGATATCGACCAAATTTTAACTCTAGTATATCATCCTTAAGCGAAAAGAAAGAATGGAGAGTTAAAGACTTGTCTTGCAATTTTGTTAGGTGATGACCATCGATAGGAAAAACTGACATGTATTCGTTTTGCGCTAAACCTATTCAAGTCACATACCGCTGGACATTAGAATTTGAATTGAATTAGAATTGAATTATTTAGAATTTGGACAAGAATTATTGACAATTGATGATGTGATTTATTATCACAATTATTGACAATTGATGATTTTTTATGGTCTAAAAGCCATGTTAGATAATGATAACTTTGTTCTTGAGATCACGCCGTACTTTAGGTGCTTGGCCATGATCTCAGAGACTGTTAAGGAACGAATAGAAATAAAACAAGATTAGAGAAAAAAAACCTATTATGACAAAACCCGTACAAAAAAAACAACCTTTATTTTACTCCTGGTCAGAAGTTTTGGATTATTTTGCAACCAAACAACAATGTACACAAAAAGAAAACATCGAAATTGATCCCAAAGTATGATTGGCCTTATGTTATTTTTACTCATAGATCTCCAGCATGGTATGAAGTTGCAAATTTGGGCAGTTATGGCACGCCAATTGTAACATAACACATTTCTGCTCCAAAACTGTTTACACATGTAAAGATTACCCCAATTGTGCCTTTAGAAAAAAAGGAAGGCATAAGAAAAGATATGTTATTTCCAATATGAGTCATAACTTTGAAACAGAGGGAGATAATGTAAAGCGCGATTTATCATGAAAATCATTTTAGTTTCAGTCTGAATTTAAGCAAGACCAATATAGTAGACCCCATTTGACTCTGGATGAGAGGTAATCATGAGGTGAACCATCGATTTTAAAATTAAAAAGTTAGTTATAGTTTAGGCTTTGTGTTCCAACCATTGCTTTGCGCTGTATAAAATAAATAATATTGTGTAGTTGAACTTCAGTATTCTTTTTGCAAGAACTGCTTCTTAATTTAACGTTTAGTGTTCCTGTTGAAATAATTGAAATTCTAATCTTCACTCGATTTAAAGAAATTTGTGCTAGTCGAGGAACGTTGGGTTATAGTATTAGTTATATGCGTAAAGGCGATTGTAGTTGACGTTGAGCAGACAATAAAGGTAACATATGAATTTTTTCAAACAGGAGAGTTGCTGTCTACTTTTATTTTAAAGAACCAGTACAGAAAAATAATTATATTTTAAAATATAATTATATAATATAAAAATAATATATTAAAAATTTATAAATATAATAGATATTTATGTAACACGAACAAACATCTTTATATGTATGTTGCAGTGAATGTGATTAATCAGTGATTATTCATAATTACCAGATTCCTCCACCGATGGTTATACATATTCCCCTTATACGTTGCCAGCGATTACGCATAATCACTGGATTTATCACATTTATCATAACTTATACATATTAATAAATATTTTTTAATTTATTCTATATATTTAAAATAATCTACTTAGAGTTTCATTTCTTTCCAAATGTATACAAGTCATAGTTTAGATTATTTAAATTACATATATATTATATTAATCTATGCATAATATTTTCAACCCTTTTAATGAAAACGTTTTTGGTGGTTTTAAATTTTTCATCCAAAAGCAAATTTTTTAGTCTAATGATGTTTGAAAAACCTTCAATCGACTGCAATAACTGATTTCGTTATAATCATATAGCACTTTTTATATGTACAAATTAAAATAAAATAGCATTTTATACCAAATGAATTATTCCGATCTTTCGATCCTTTCCTATTTATATAATATGTAGGTACCAGAAGTCCTTAGACTCTTTCGGGACGGGAGGTGAGAAAGATGATAGGTAGGTGACTTCAATCATTTAGAATAAGATCACGCATGATATGTTGAGTAAATTATTTTTGAGCTTCCATGTAATTAATAAAACCCTATTTTCAAGTAAAATAAAAGACAAAAACAAGATTAGAGATGTACAACCCTGTTTTTCTTTCTGCTGATGTTGTTCCTTTTTTAAACAGATGTGTCAGATTCCTTTCATATATTCTCTCAGATATTGTGAGAGTTCAATATCTCAGAATGAAATGAAATGATTCTCAATGAATATGATTCATCATTGAAAACAAATGAAAAACTTGTTTAATTTTAAAGGGGTTCATATATTGACAAAATGAATTTTCTTCTTAAATAAAATACTTATCAAATTAACTATGATATCTGTTTAATTCTCAGATTTTTTTACGTGAAATATAAATATAAATATTTCCTACAAGTTTGTGGATCGAAATCCATCTACAATGAGACTATAATACAAGCAATAACGAATTTTTGTGAATGATTGGGAATATACCACACCTTGACGAACTGGATCTTAATTTCTATGAAACTATTTATTGAATAAAGTTATTTTCTGTCAAAAAATTGATACTGATTTTGCAGGCTTTTTTTTTTTTTTAAATCGTTCAAATTAATAAATTAAATAGTCAACAATCAAGTTAAAATGCTGCATACATCAGTTCATTATATTTGTCCTTAAATTTGTCTCATAAGGCTAATTTTTTATTCTAACAAAAAATATCTTTATAAATTGAGTAAAATTATATATAATTTAGATCATTTTTTGCATTTTTATTGAAATATTCATTGTGAAAAATGTACCTACTGAAAATTTGTTTGTTCTGCTGACAATACCATTATGGCGCACAGACTTCTCAGGTATAACAGCATAACGACAACTCTAATATAGATTGTTTATTTTTTATTTACAAAATATTTTTGGTGATCTGAATTTCTACGTAAGTAGATCAATTTTTAAGATTTTATTAATCAATAAAATATTTATTTACTATTAATTTTCTCCTTAAAAGAAATTTGTGTGGTTAATAACAATATCATTTATCTATCTTTCCTTAGCGCTACCTGTTGAGTTGAGTTTAAGTTGAGCCGGTGTTTACTTTTAAATCAAGTAAATGACAACTGGGTCTCTATTATCAACTGTATTCTAATCTCAATTCTCAAATGTATTATTTTTTCACTTAAAACATAAAACATATTGTTCAAACAATATTTTTTCAGAGAGATTGTAATACTGTAATTGTTTGTATGTGTAATGTAATGTGAGTTATTTTTTCTTTAATTTTAGAGAAAATAAACAAAGATGAGTAGAAATTTCGGGAAGAATAAATTAAATCTGAAGCTTCCACCCGGTGCGATTGAAGTAATCAGTGAACCTCCAAGTTCCGTAGATCCAAATGAGTAAGCGAATATGTCTTTTTCTAAATTAAAATATTGCATTTGATTATTATAGAAGTACGATTTACAGTAGTGGAACATTAGTTTTCAAATGTTTTAATTTTAAATTATTTCCATTATTTAATCATTTTAATAGTTTTTCAATCATAGTATGTCATTTTCTTTGCTACATTAAAAACATATATATTTTTTATTTATGCAAAAAAATATTATAGGTGCATTATATAAAGCTAATTAAGTAAACATTGTTAAAATAAAATATTCTATAAAATAAAAATAAATAAAAAACGGAAATAATCAGAAAATATATTACTAAATGCAATTTTTCTTTATTATTATTTTTTTTAATAGTATAACAGTTATTCCTTTTAATATATGTTATAATTAATTTGGTTTTATTTTTAAGAACCACAACAATTTTCATATAAAATATGCATCATATATTGTTTTTTTATTTGAATATAATTATTTATTTTGTTATATTAACATTTTACTTAATATTTAAAGTTAACAATGCTACTTTATCTTAAAAAAATTACATTTATTTCTTTTTTTTTTACTAAATTAATTTTGATTTATGAAATATTTTTTTCTTTATTTTATACCTTCTAATTGACAATTCATTTTATTTATTCATTATCTTTTATTTTACATAAAACCAATGTTTTTGAATAAATACTATTCTCTTTTGGGATTTATTACAAATGCAAACAAAATCTACATATTTTTATTTAATATATTCTTTATTTTTATGGCTGCATATTTAAATCTATAAAAAGAATAATACATTCTAATATTTAAAACCATGATAATATATTAAAAATATTTATTTTTAAATTTTTATTATTTACGAATGAATGTTATTCAATATTTTAAGCTCTATTCTAATTTCAATTTAAGAATATTGATAAATTTTGTAATTATAAGAAGCATTATCATAAAAATTTAATTTAATAAATTCACAATAAAAAGTTTTAATTTTAAAATGTGCACTATTTGTATGTTTTATTATTATAGTATTCCGATTTGTTTTCATTTATCAGCATATTTCTATTGATGGGGAAGTGCATATTGAGTCACTAAAAGCCTCTAATTTATTAATAATCATTCTAATAATTTTTATTTTTTTTATTTTGCTATATCATTACAATTGGGGGGAAATGATTTTTTGGGAAAAAATTGCTGTGTACACCTATCCCCTAATTTACACAATTTCACTTTTACACAGTTTTTAAAATATGGGATTAAAAAAAAATTCTGCAGTCATATTTTAATTTCATTTTATTCAGAATTCCATTTATCCTAATCTAAAAATGGGGATTCCCCTTTTTTTTTTATGTACATTAAAAAAAAATGGGGATTCCCCATTTTGTATATACAACCAAGCTTTCTGTTTACAAACTGTCCCTAATTTTTTTAAATTTTAATATTTACTAGTTAGTGAAAAACAATTATAGTTTTTGTAGAATTTTTATTATTTTATTAAAATTTTCGGGGGGGTTACCATGCCAAAAGAAATTTAAAAAAAAAAAAAAAAAAAAAATGGCAAGAAAAATTATATCTTTAGAAAGCAAAATTAAAATTTTAGATCATATACATAATTTAAAAAGAGTAGCAGATGTTTCTAAATTTTGTTCCCTGAATGAAGCCACAATAAGAAAAAAATGAAGACTCCATTAGAAAAAATGTAGCAGCTGGATCTTCTACGAGTATGAGCACAGCTTCATACATAAGATACGTTGCAATGAAAAATATGGAAAAAGCAGTAATAATATGACTAGGAGACACTAACCACTCAAAAGTGGATTCCTATTGATACTAATACAATTTAAAATAGGGCTTTGAAGATTTATGAAAAAATTGAGTCAGTTACCATCTATTTCTTCACCTGAAAAGAAACTGTTTTTTTCTGCAAGCCATGGTTGGTTTAAAAGATTTAAATATTGCCATTCTTTACATAATCTAAAATTGAAAGGCGAGTCAGCAGATGCAACACAACAATATCTGGCAAAATTTGCTAAACTTATAGCCATTAATTCCTAAACTCCATACCAGGTCTTCAAGGCTGATTAGTTCAGGTTACTTTGGAGAAAAAATGCCAGAAATAACCTATTTGGCTAAAGCTCACAAATCAGCGAAAAATTGTATAACAGTTCTTTTCTGAAGAAATGCTTCTGGTGATCATATAATTAAACTGTTGGTTATTAACAAATCAAAAATTCCATACTCATTTAAAGGATTAAATGTCAACAACCTTTTTTATTGGATAGTCAATAAGGAGGCTTTAATTACTACCACACTTTTCAATGAATGGTCTCATAACTTTTTTGTCTCAGATGTCAAAAGGTATTTATGTAAAAACGGGTTATCTTTTAAGGCTTTCTTTTGATTGATAATTCATTAGGCCATCCTCAAGGTTTACCATACAAAAATGTGCAAGTTGTATTTCTACTCAAGAATGCAACTTCTTTATTGCAGCCGTTAGATCAAGGGATAATTTCAATCTGCACAGTGGACGTTCAGGTATATTTTGAAACACATGGAAAATAATGAATTATAATCATAATTTTGGATGCATAAAAAAAATTTTACAATCTTAAATTATGTACTGAGATTAAGCAATCAACTCTAAATGCCTGCTAGAAAAGATTATGGCCAGAGGTAGGGATAGTTGAAGAGAATTCTAAATTACCATTAGAGCATGAATATTCTGAGATAATAGAGATGGTGTATACAATGGGAGGAGAAGGTTTTAAAGATTTTGCTGAAGAAGATATTGTAGAACTTAATAGCTAAGAAAAAGCTAGATAAGGATGATTTAGTTGACATGGTTAATGAAACAAATGATCGTGACAGGAGTGGGAATCAATTGTATTCTCAGCAAGTCATCCATGAAGGACTTCAATTAGGGTGAAAATTTGCTAATCATTTTCTACAAAAGACCAGAATGTTGAACGAGCTCTCTTCAGCTGTTGCCTCTTCTATAAACGTTTAACTCAATACAAGGAGACCCATAAAGATTTAATCAAATACCAAACTCAATTTCATTATGAGAGTTCGCCGTTCTGAAATTGCTTCTAATTCATCTAACATCATCGAACTTCAATCACCTCAACTATCATTGAGTGATGAAAGTGAATCATATCAATCAAGAAAAAAAGATAAATAGTCTACGAAAGTGATAACAATAATTAAATTTTTTAATTTATATTTTTGTCATTTTTATGAATAAATCATTATATTTTACATTGAAATAAATGACTGCATTTAGTGTTTTTTCAATTTACACCGTTCCTTATAAAAATCTACAGTTTTGTTTACATAGTTTCTTGAGGAACCTATCCTCCTTGCGAATCAGGGGGATAGATGTATTCATGTATTATATAGAAAACTTCTATAAGGCAATCAAGTTAAATTTTGAGATGCAATATTACAATTGTCAATAAACCTGTTTTTTTCCTGAACTGCTACTTGAATTCTTGGAAAATAACAGTGATTGGGTTTTTTTATGCATTTCTACAACGACTGCTTGTTTTATTTTAATATTTTTCTCATTTTTTTTTTTTTTTTTTTTTTTTTTGAACTATAAACTATTAATAAATTAAAACAAGTAAAATAACTTTTGGCAACATAATGAAACTTTAATAATCTTTTTTCAAAATATGCCCAAAGCTTCAGGTTAGTTATTGGTCTCTGGGGTCTCTTTGTTAATGCTATTTTACATTTATGATTGAAATTTTGTCTATTAAAATTTACTTATGTTAAAAAAAACAAAAAAAACATGAGATAACTATTCTTTTAATTAGCATTATATATACTTTACAACCATAACTACATATTTTATTTATTAACTGCAACTATCATTATCTACAACTTAATTGCAATAATTCTGTTCCTGTTTTGCAGTAGAATTTTATAAATATATAATATAAATTTTCCTTTTATGCATGCATCATGGGGAGATAATAATAATAAATAAGAAAATAATGCTTGAAGGATCATTTTCGATATAGAAAATGATGGTCTTAGTTAAGGCACTGCTGTGAGTAACCTATTTAAGACAGTTTACGAAGAAGTGATAACTAAACTTCTTGGAACCCTTTTAAGTATTCCAGCAAAATATGAAAATGAATTAGCAAACTGCCTGAAAGCATGGCTAAGTGGAGTTTCCTCTAGCTAGAACAGAAACTGAGCAGATTTTTTTCATCAAAATAAACGAGGCAATTCAATTTTGTCTAAGAATTAATATTATTATTTTGAAAATGGAGATGTATTGGATGTTTTTATATCAAAACCTCAGTATAAAGAAATTGAATGCCTTTGAAAGAGTAGCATAATTGCAAACCATTTGAAATTCTGTGATTTATTTATTGATGGCAAAATGCAGCATATTTATTGTTTAGATGAGGCAGTTTATAGAATCTTCTAGATGGAAGACATTAGAAAAATCCTGAAAGATTTAACTGAAGTGATAGCAACACTTGACCATGAATCTGTTACTTTGATTATTTGCATTTCTACTTCTAGTGAGAGACATCCACCACTTATATTTCCTGGCAAATGCTTGGAGAGATCCAAATTGAAAGAAATTTAACATTAGTTATAATTGAAAATGGATTGATTATAGCAAATTTTTTAATCAATGATTGATTACTTTAACAAGCCTCCAAGTGCTAATTGCATGTTAACGATGGTTAGAAGATACATGCATGATTAAATATATTTCAGTAAATAATGATGTAATAAATATTTCATTATTTACTGAAGTGTGTATTAAATGTTATAAAAAATAGCAGTATAACTGTTTTATATTTGGAAATGAAATGTTTCCTTCTGTATTGTTGGTTAAATTTGTATTTGCACCGTTACAGTCATTGCAGTTTCCACTGCTAATATGAAGTACTTTACTTAAATAGTTTAAATTTCTTGTGTTAAGGATTACATCAATATTTGCTTTATTTGCATTAAAAAAGTAATTTGTTGATAATTACCCCGGAAGAGAACAGGTATAATACCGGAAGAATTCATGGTCACTTAAAATATAAAATTATTCAAATTAAGAATACATGTTGTTTGAAATGAAATTGTATTATGTTAACAATAAGAAGTATTATTAAATGAAAAATTTGGAAACATTAGCTTTCATAGCTCTCATGAATATTTATAATTTTTAACTGAGTATCATTCTGTGAGATTTTAGTGATTTGATCGAAATTTTGTATTATTGTCATATGAGTCCCTCATAACTTCTGGATAAAATGAAAATAAAATGGTATACTTGTTTATTCAAAAAATTTACATGAATATGCATCCATAATTTTGGACTATATTATTCATTCTTGAAAAATAATTTATGATAATCTCTAAATAAAAATGAATTGTAATATATGCTAAATTAAATTATGTGAAATAAGTTTAAAATTAGTTGTGTAGAAATTTTAAGCATAAATCTTATCTGAGTAAATAAAATAAATAATTTCTGTATATATATATTTTCGTCTTTTCATTCCATTATCTTATTGCAATTCACTATTATTTCTATGTAGTAAATCTGTGCTGGATACAAGTTTTGAAGCTTTGCAGAAAAGCTTAGAAGGTTTGGAGCTTGATGAGAAACAAAGAAAAAGACTTGAAGCCTTTTTAACTCAGAAGCAAAAAGTTGGAGAATTGGTAAATGAAGATCTTGAAAATTTAGGTGAACTTGGTGCTGGCAATGGTGGCGTTGTGACAAAAAATCTCCATAAACCCAGTGGATTAATTATGGCTCGCAAGGTAGTAATTCTAATTAGTAATATATATATATATTTTTTTATGAATGTGTTAAATTTAACATATATCCTTCTTTAAAATTATCTTATTTAGTTTTTAAAGAAAAAAATAATTCAGCAGGAATTTAAATTTTATCAGCAAATGGGTTCTTTTATATTAAAATGCCATTTCATTAAGAGTGGTGGAAGAAATCTCATTTACAATTATTTTATAATTTTTAGTATTATAATTAATTTTAGCAATAAATTTTTACATCAGTGTACCTAATTCTAATACATTTCTGATGTAGATAAGTTTTAAGAAGTATTCCTTTTGAAATTGTTACAGGAAAGATAAAATTTTATGTTTTATTTAATTAATTTATTTTGTATGTGTGTGTGTGTAGTAAAAATTAAAAAAATTTCAATTCTTAAAAACATGCATTCATGTATATATAAACATTTACATTAAGTTATGGGTTTCTTTCCATGCAATCCAATCTATAGATGAGCATTGAGTATCTTACATGTGTATCACATTAGATTTAATATTTTTTATCTTATGAAATCTCAAAATCCGGAATATGTACTATTCTCAATTTTATTTCATTTCATTAGACATTGAAATATAAAAGCAAGTGGAATATATGTAATAATATATGGAATATATGTATAATAACAAATGTAACTTCCAGATATTTATCTGGAAGTTACATTTGTATGGAAAAATGGTATAAAAAATCATTAATTTTAATTAATTATTAATGTAATTTTATTAATTTAATTTGACTAATAGAAGTTTTATGATATTTGCTTTGTGCTAATGATACATACAAAAATATTTGTAGACACTATATGCTTATGTAAAGTATATCATTTAAATTATATAATACATGCATTCTTAATTGGGTTATATTTAGCTACTCACATATTAAAGGTATTATATTTGAGTCATAAATATGAAGATGAATATATTTTATAAATAAGATGTTTTAGTGTTTGAAATATCATTTGTTATGCATTTAAGAAAATATTTTTATAAAAGATATCTAATAGCCTTGTAACAATTTAAAATATCACATTTTTCTTTAGTTAATCCATTTGGAAGTAAAGCCTGCAATCAGAAATCAAATAATCAGGGAACTGAAAGTTCTGCATGAGTGCAACTCTCCTTACATTGTTGGGTTTTATGGAGCTTTTTACAGTGATGGAGAAATTAACATTTGTATGGAATATATGGTATGAAAATCAGTTGTTCTAATTAATAATTATTGCAATTTTACTAGTTTAGTTTGATTAATGGAAGTGCTATGATATTTGCTGTATGAATAAAATATACTAAGACAGTAAAAATTTATTAGTACAATAATATGTATATTACATCAGTTATTTTTTATAATAAGCAAAGTAATATCAAATCAAGAGGCAAATCTTCACAGTTGGTTATCACGCTTATTTTCTTTATCAACAGAGCTATTTCCCCTATGCTAGGCTTTATGTTATGGTTAGGCCATTGAAAGTTAGTTTTTTGATTTTTACACTTCTTTTATACATATATAGGAAATTTTGCTTGTAAGTGAGCTTTTAGATAAAATACACTAAGCTGACTGGTTCTTCATGTAACTGATATTTCTTAATTATATGGGCAAATTAGAATTTCTTAACTGCTGTTCATAATGCTAAATGAATTCCATAATATACTGCCATTTCTTTATAGCACATTATTTTACCTGTCTGATTATTCAAACTTTGTTTCCAAGCCATTTGAAAATTTTTCTATCATTACTTTCATACTTCCTCATTTATTTCTGTAATAATTAATGGCATCTGTTGTTATCTGAAAGTAGTATTTTCATATGGGTATATACAGTTCTCATAATTTATTTTGTCATTACTGTTATAAGTGACAGATTTTTATCAGAATTATTCATTTTACTGATTCTCTAAGTGATTTCTTCTTTTATATTGTAATTTTAAATATTTGTTTTATTTTTTTCCTTTGCTAAAATGTACTAATTGAACTTTTTTTGGCTGAACTATTTTATATATAAAACATGTGTCGATAATAGACCAACAAAAAAAAAAAATTTTTTTCTTAACCTTCTTCAGGAACGAGTTTTTCATAATTAGGAAAAATACTTTTTGTTTTATTACTATTTATTTAGCTCATATTGATAGGAATTAAAATATAAAAAAAAAATGTGGTGAACATTAAAAATTCACAAATTGCCTAATTTTTATATTTGTAGCCACTTAATATTAATAGCAATTTATAAGTGAAATGCTATACATTATGGGCATAAATTATTCCTTATTATTCCAGGCATTAATTAATAAAACTAAATTTATTTAATATATTTGTTATTATTTTTATCAAATATTAATGATTTGTTCAAATAATCTAACAACACTTGACAGTCATAATGCTACTTTATTCTATTTTCATATTCCTAACTATACACCTTAAAAATTATTATCAGTGCAATCAAACCATAAGGTTTGTATTTTTCTTGTTGAAAGATTCTGTAATGAATAATTTATTATCAAATTTTTTGTTCGTTTTAATAATGATAGCAATTATAATTATAAAAACTGAATGTCCACATATGTATATGTATACTGTATAATTATTTCAGTAAGCTAAAATGTGTGCTTTATGTTTCTTACCACTTTCTTTCATTTTATGTTATATTAATTCCATTCAGTTTAGAATTTTTTTTTCTTTTAATCTTGTTTTCTTTGGTGATAGTATTATTGACTTTTAATTACCTTGTAATAAAAGTTGCCAATAAATATTATTAAATCCATCATCAACAAAGCATAGACAGATAATTTTTTTAAATAATTAAAATAACATATTTGTAATTAAATTTAAAATGGCAATTTAAACAAAAAATGGAAATGTTTTACCTAATTCATATAAATATAATTATATTTTCACAAAAACATAAAATAAATTAATTCAATTACATTATAGTGTCTAATTTTAGTTTCATTAATTTTAATTGATGATTAGGTTTAAATTGATATTACTTTAGAATTAATTTTTTAAAGATCGGTAAAATTATACTGATCATAAATTATATTTGTATTATAAGTTTCTTCTAGAAATTGCATTTTAATAGATAAAGATGCTATTTCTAGTATTCTCATCTACATTTACTAAAATAAATTAACACTATAATGTGATTAATTGTGAATCTATTGACATATTTCTGAAAAGAACTGTGTTCTTTTTGCCAAGATTTTATTCATTTAGTTGTTTATAAATATTGAATTAAAATTCTTTCTCCATGCATAGATTTTTTCTACAATATTTACTTTTCTTTTTTAAGGATGGAGGTTCATTGGATTTGGTACTGAAGAAAGCTGGCCGCATTCCAGAACCAATTTTGGGAAAAGTTACGATTGCTGTGAGTAATATCACTGACACCTTCATAATTTAGTACGGTGAAGTTTAAATGAGCTATATATCATTAGTTTTATAAATCAAATGTAGGGAAAAAATTCTTTGGTAGTTATGATATTTGTTTTCCTATTCATGATGGTAGTAGTATATTTATTCGGTTCACATTGCATAACTTCTTTTTTCCATGTATTTCTTTAACCAGATTAAACATTATATGATGAAGTTTATATCTTCACAATTTCAATAACTCAGTGCAAATTAAATCTTCTGGAGTTGTTTTATCATATAATTTATTTCATTAAGTAATATTGGTTCATATTATTGTATATTTACAATCTCAAATTTTGTGTCATTTCTAACCTTTTAATTAAATTTACTGCAAATCAACAGATCTTCAAAATATTCTGCTCATAATATTTTCTCATGGCCTTCAATGTGGCATTGTGGTTCTAATTCTGTCCATTGCAAAATATTGTGTGTGGTTAATACCCTCATATTGAAATATACATACTTTTCAATCACATATCTGAGAGATGACTTCAATTTCCTTCATTCTCTTCTTTTCATGTATCTTTTTTTCACCTGCGTGCCTTTTAGAATGTATTTGTCATATTGTCTCACTAGATTCATTTTCTATTTTACTTAGGTCAACATTTACTCCTTCACTTTCTTTTCTTTTTGCAATTGCTCATATTCAACACTTCACTTTTCCCTTACTAAAATATTGTATACATTCTATGTTATAACACCTTTTTTTTTTTTCATTCTCGTTTTTTTTTAATTTCAGAATGTTGAATTTTACCTATTTTCCACAATTCCATCTCTCTAATTCATGAAATTCTTTGAATATTTCATTATCACTGAAATTTGATTTGTATTACAGTTAACTCCTTGATATTTTTTGACATCCATTATCAGAAACAATTTCCATCTAGAGATATCAAGGTAATTTTACAAATTTTTTGTTTAAAATATGTGTTGCTTACAATCATGTTGTATTTAGGGGCAATATCAACTGTGTCAATATCTCCAATTTCATTACAAAATTCATATAAACTAAATCTACTAGTAGTAGAATTTTCTTTTCCAATTTTTGATTTCAAATCTCCTAATATAACTTTTATTTTGGTTTTGAAAGTGTTGTCATTGCAATCTTACATAAACACATCTATCTTCATTTTGTAAGTTTTTCATTGTGGTGATTTAGGCAAAACAGTGAAATAACAAATTTCATCCTAATATCATTTACAAATTCTCTATTTATTGATTAAAATTCTTATGCATATCTTAATTTTTATCATATGTAAGTTCCATGAATTTTTCTATCTGTACTTACACTTGGGAAACTAGAGAATTTTTCTATTCTTATTGAGCAACTTTATAGCTATAAATTCCTGCAGCGATTATTTCCATTTGCACAACTGTTTCATAGTTTGAAAATTTTTTAAATATGTTTCACTGACAAATTCTTAAAATATTAATCTGATTCCGATTTCCAAGGTCCATTAACTTGGTCAGTTCTGTTTAATTATTAAACTATTAATTATTAACTAAATCTCTAACTTGTAAAATGAAGCCTTCATATTTATAAACTCTCTGGACTGAAATTTATCCAATTAAAACTATAAACCGCATTGAGAAAAAGAGTATTTAATTGAGATAAAAGTGTATATAAATAATGATTTAGTACATAATGCATATCTAAAAATTTGTAATCAGAATTGTTCTCGTACTACAAAAATATTATAATTTTAAATTAATAATATATAAAAGTGATTAATGAACAGTATTTGAACATAATTTTGTTCGGTTAAAAATAGTCAATTAGGCAATATTCTTTATATTCCTTTTTATCCCATACTTTTCTCCCTATATTTTCTCAATTCTGTTTAATCATTCTGTTAATGGCATTTAAGTTTTATTGTATTATAGTACAAATTCTTAAGCTCAATATTAATTAGATTAAAAAAGAAAAAAGAGTAATTTGGCATAATTTAAATGTAAATAAACTTTCCTATGTATTTTTTTTTTCTTTTCTTTAAACACTAAAGAAAAATATTTCTCTACCATTTTCTAACATTTGGGTAATCATGTTGAATTATATGTTGTTCATTTATTATGTTTGTCAATAAAAGTGTATTCAATTTATGATTATAAATTGCCATTACAATTTAGAATTAAGAATTCTAATTTATGAACTTGGTAATATGTTTATCTATATATGCAACAAACTAAAAAAAGTACTAAACAGTGTTGTATAATTTTATGAAATCCTTTTGGAAGAATATGTTTGGTTCTCATTTCATTTATTTTAGTTTCAAAATTTTTATACATTTAAAATCATTATTTTGTAACTAATTTTTATCTAAAATGAAAATTAGTTATAATATTTTATTTATGTATTAAAGAGAAGTATTTTTTTAATAATGAGTTACTCTCATACTAAAATTTTTTTATATTATATTAAATCATAAATTTTAAAATTAAACTAATTTCATTGCAAAATTTATTTAATTTTGTTCTTTATTTTTTTACAGGTTTTAAAAGGTTTGAACTACCTGAGAGAGAAACATCAAATAATGCATAGAGGTTGGATATTCCATTTTATATTTGTAGTTGCTCATATTTAAAAGTATTTAATTAAAATAGGTTTTAAATATAATCAGTTGGTATAAAAGTACATTCGGTTTTTTTAATGTAAATTGAAATTACTTTCTTGATAATGCAATAGTTAATTATTAAACATTTACTAAATTTCTTCTTTTATTTAATGAATTATAATAATTCAAAATGAATTACATTGTTAAAATTAAACAAATGAGAATGTGGTTCTCTTCAAAACATGTATTGTTAGAAAAATATTTTCTATTTAATAACTGGTGTGTATTGAAAAGGTTGTTATTAATAACTATTATAATTATTGCATTATTTATAACTTTTTTATTTCAGATGTGAAGCCTTCCAACATTTTGGTGAATTCAAGGGGAGAAATTAAAATCTGTGACTTTGGAGTTAGTGGTCAACTGATTGATTCCATGGCGAATTCATTTGTTGGCACTAGGTCTTATATGTCGGTACGTGATTTTCTAATCAAAATTTGAAAAAATTCAAACAAAAAAGCATGTATATATATCTTCTTAGCAATTGATAAATTTAAATTAAAGTTTTTTTTTTCAAAGTATTTCAGAATATGCAATGATTTGATTGTTTTGATTAGCACTTTCTCGGAATTTAAAAAAAAATTTCAGATTTTTATTTGTCTAAAAAAACTTAATTTTTTTTTATTTTATTGCATTTTTATTTAAATTATATTAAGAGTAACTGATTTACAATAAGGCAATAACTGAAATTTTCTTATCATTAATGTTTACTGCATAAAATATATTTTTCGCGATTTGAAATGTTTAACACTTTTTAATTACCTGTTTCCATATTGTTTATTATCAAAAATTTATGGGATCTTCTAAATCAAATGACTGTTAGCTAATTTTTCATATATGATATTAAAATATATTTTTAACGTTTTTTATTTCTGTTAATATTCCTTAATTGAAAATAAGTTTAGTTATGATGTTCAAACTGTTTTATAAATAACATTGAAAAATTTATACTTGTAAAAATTATTTAAAAATGGTTTCCCCTTATTTATATTATTTGCTATTTATATTTATTAGTTTATATTTTTTGTTTATTCATTTATATTCCATTATTACTTTTCATAGCCTGAGAGACTGCAAGGTACTCATTACACTGTTCAGTCAGACATATGGAGTCTTGGTCTTTCATTGGTGGAAATGGCTATTGGAAGATATCCTATTCCTCCTCCAGAACCAAAGGAACTTGCTGCTATATTTGGACCCAAATACTCCGCAAGTGCTGATCATAGTGAATCTCCTTCCCCTAGTTCTAAAAACAGACCAAGTAAGTTTCTTAATTAGTTTGAAAAGTAGCCTTTCTTCTTTTTTTCATTGCAATTTGATTTTAACTGAAGATTTTTACCTCAAAAATTAGAATGGCTTATCTGATTTTGTAAAAAATGGGACATACTTAAATTGATGTATATTCTTATGCTAGAACTAATTACCATTTATTTATGTTCAGATAGAAGTTTAGGGGAAAGTTTTTGCCAGAATGCCTGCAGCCACTACTTGTAATTCTATAATTCTTAGCAATATCAAAATATTTTATTCCTGGATTTTCACTCTTAGATATATCCATAGAAAATAATCAGGATGATCAACCTTCCACAAAAATTTGATTATTGGAAAATTGATGTGGTATGGGAAACACCATTCTATATTATTCCGGATATCCTGTCAGAAAGATAAACTTTCCTTCAAAATAGTGTGTTATTGGAGAAAATAACTGTGGTATATAAAACATGCCATTTTAATCATGGATATTGTGTGAATAATTTTTTTCTATCCCACTGAAAGTATAAAGCTAACCATGTAATATAAATGTATATTGAATTCTATACTCAACCAAACTAATATCTCCAAAATATTTTTTGAATAGGGAAGTTCAGTAGTATCTTCCTCGTGCTTTTCTAAACTTATGTTTAATTCCATCTCTATTAGATGTCATGATGTAAGGATATATACATATTTATATAAATCCATATTATGTTTCACAATGAATAGTATTGCTAGAGAATATTACAAAACCATTCTCTTTACCATAATGCTATCTCTATCATCTTGTACCTGTTGAAGCAGTGTTTAAAGGATGTCTGTTTTCTGATATTTTTTGTCATATGCGTCTAGGTTCATCCGTCGGAGTTAGTATAATTAATTCATGAAATGTTGATACTGTTGTGCAAATGTCATCTCTTGTGCCAAAGAACAGTCATTGCATTGGTGCTGTTACCATTTGTTTACTGCAGAATCCTATATGCAACAATATTGTGCTGAATTGTCATTTTAGACACATCCATTGTAGCCTCCTGGTTCGTTTGAGCTGTAAGTTTTTCTACTGTAGAAGGCCGATTTGTTAGAATGTATTACTGCAGATGTTTGTCTCGAACCAATCACAATTTCCTCGTCACTTATTTTCTGTAGTACCATTTTACCATACAAGTTGTACTTTCACTGACAGACAATTATAAATTCGTAAGTTTTTGAAATTACCTTGGCCTGAAAGCCAATAATTCCATTTTGTAAGGCCTTTTCCTCATAATAATTAGAAATAAAATGTTGAAATCTTTTAACACACTATATACCTACCAAATTTGCTGATGATATGTGCCTTCTGCAATTGATTAATTGTAGTACTAATGAAAAATAAATTAATAGTTTAAAAAAACTAAAAAAACATGCTTTTAGAGTTAATCAAACTAAAAAGTAAAAAATAATTGTTAACATAAGAATAAAATTACTGACGAGAAAATGAATGTCACTGTTCTAAAAGCGTGGGGTGCTCGATATCAATCGTTATAATTGTTCACTAGTTTCATTCCGAAAAGCAGAGTTAGTTTAAAAATATCATACAAAGCACCCGACGCTTTTAGAACAGTGACATTCATTTTCTCATCAGTAATTTTATTCTTATGTTAACAATTATTTTTTACTTTTTAGTTTGATTAACTCTAAAAGCGTGTTTTTTTATTTTTTTTAAACTATAATATTTAAATGAGGTCCGGGTACGGAGGACTGGTTCTTACAATAATTTAATTGTGAGTAAAACAAAGGCTAAATGCGAATAGGTCAAGTCAGCCCGGTTCGAACAGGGAATCTCCTAATCAGGCGCGTTATCCGTTGTACCGCTGTCCCACGTATGTTTGAATGACTGAAAGATGTCTGTAAATGTTTCTTTACAGCTTAAATAGTGTGTACAAGGAGAAACAGATCTCCAGGGGGAAAATGATAGCCGATCAAGATGCCTTTTCAAAGGCTGTGTGTTTTAATCACTCATCCTGGCTATCCTAATCATGATGAGATAATAAACTTATCAAAATATTGTAATGTTGTCGGTCCTTGTTAAGTCTACAACGTTTAAATTAAATCGGATCGCTTAAAGTATGGCAAAATCAAGCCCAAAGAGTCAGTTACATACATATATACAAACATACAGTGAAACTAATAAAAGCGTATTAATTAAAGCTGATCACATCAATGTGACTCAACCCCATTATATAGATATATATTCTTTCACAATAATATTTATCTTAAAGTTAATTTTTTCTTTAGAAAATTTAACAAAAAATATATTCTTATAAATCTCGATAAAATTAAATAATTTTTACTATTACTTTTTTATTTGATATTTTGATTGTATAATAGTAAAGACTATAATTTCCTCTTTTTTTCTGAAATCGTAGCTATTTTCCATTTGCAATTAATAATTCTTTGAATAATTCAGAAATTACAGATTTTTTCAATGTTCATAACTACATATCATCAGCAAATTTGGTAGGTATATAGTGTGTGGCAGGATTTCTACAAACATTTTATCTGTTATTGTGAAGAAAAGGGCTTACAAATGAATACTTGAAATATGTTGCTTTCATTATATTATGGTTATTTTTTTAACAGCTGGTAACTTTTAGAATTATTCTTTGAATATTTATTTCATTTGAAAAACTTAAAAATGTTTATTTATTTATTCTCAATTTTTTGCATTTTAGGTAGCTTCTATTTGCCATGTGGGGATGGACCTCGTCTGATGTCAATATTTGAACTTTTGGATTATATTGTTAATGAGGTAATTTGTGTAATATTAAATAAAAGGCTTTTATGTATTACTGTATTGCAATAAACTATACATAATTTTAAATTCACGTACTATTCATGTATTGTAATTTTCTGCCTATAATCAGCAGTAGTGCTTCTAACACCTATGCCACTATTAATAATTATTGTCAGAAAAAAATTTCAAAACTTATATAATCTTTATTAATGGGCTGGCCACAGGTAGTATGGGATAATAAACATTCGGTTTGATGGAAACAGGCAAATTGATTACTTGTTAGGAGTCGGGAGCATATACAGCTTTCAGTCACATATGCTTGTTAGGAGCATACGTGACTGAAAGTTGCTTTAAAAGAAAAAAAAATAAAATTGTTAGTATGGAATTTTTTTAGTCTAATTTTTCTTTTAATATTGTGTAATGTATAATTTTAATTATTAAAAATTAAAAATCTTTTGATTGCGATTAAAATCCCTTTAAATAATTCCATCCCTATGACTCTGCTCTTTTTGAATCCGTCCAGCTTGGCTACTTGCCATAGTTTCCAGATAGGTGTTGGGCTATAGATAAATATAATTTTCTTGCCCATATGGAAAATTTAAACATTTTTATGTTAAAAAGCATTAAAAGAGATGTCCATATTTTATTCCTTGTTCTAATTGTGATAATAAAATTTAAAATATTGATTTATAAAAAGGAAAGATTTTTATATTTTAAAAATACTTTTTATAGTATTTAATGCAGTTATTGGTTTTATGTATATTATTCTCTAATTCATATTTACTAAATTAATCATTTTTTCCAGCCACCACCATCTGTACCAGCCAGTGTTTTCTCCCCTGAATTCAAAGATCTTGTGGACAGATGGTATGTTAAAAAGATTGTGTTTCCTGTTATTTATTCAGTTTTTTTGTAACTTTTAGCAGTTCTCTAAATTAATTTTTTTTAAAATTTTATTTGGCAACTGTTTTACATAGAATTTGAAATAAAATACAGTTAGAAAAAAGGAAGTTATAAATCATTGGAAATAATCTTTTATTATTAGTATATGATACTTTAAATGTGTAAATCTCTGGAAAGAGAGAATTTTTAAATATTAAGTAGCATATATGAAAATTTTTGTTATATTGTTTTAGAAATTTTAATTTGACTGGTTTAACTTTTTTACTGGGCATATAATAATTTTTGTTCAAATTAACAAATTCCTGTTATGTAATTAAAATGAGAATTATATCACATTATGAAAAATTTGTGAGGATATCTTTACAAGAAATTATCAATTTTGAATGGTATAAAAATTGTAAAATTAAAACATTTTCAGATATTGATCTGTAGAAAGTTATATTTTTTAGAAGCAGTCTCATGTCATATATTCTTACTCCTAAGCACTTTTTATCCAGTTGTCTACAATATCTCTCTCAAGCAGTTTTGTTTTAATGTGGATGGCAAATGCAAATCATACTTAAATATTTCTCAATAGCTGCAGATATAATTGGTTTTGGATTGCATACAACTTTCCTGCAGACAATTTGGGGTTTTCTTGTAAGTCTAAATAAAAGGGTATGCTGTTTTAGGGCATATTAAACTACTTGAATAGGGCATTGGAGAGTTATGCTTATAGTTAGCCCTGAGTGATCAATCAATATTGAAATATTGATTTAAGTCCAAAACCATATATGGGATTTCATTATTTTTACATTAAAAAATTCCAATTTAAGATATTTATGCTCATGTAATATCGATGATATCGTAATTAATAATAATTTTAAAATAATTTAATTATTTTTTTAGTTCAAAATTATGTTGAATAAATTTTGCTTTATTTAATTAATTTCAACAAGCAATAATTAATTCAAATGAGATTTGTGTGTAATCAACTATTTACCAAATATCTAACTTATCTATTACTTTTTAATGTTAGTTTGAAGAAAAACCCTGCTGAAAGGGCTGACTTGAAATTTCTGACCGTAAGTTTATTTTATTTTCTCTTTTTGTGTGCAGTTTATAATCACATAATAACTGATGAAAATCTTATATTAATTATTTTCAGAATTATGTATTTTTATTGTCCATAGTATATTTAAATAGTATATTAAATTTTAGAATAGAGATAGTAGAGATAGAGAATTTAGATAGTATATTAAATTTTAATTTAATTTTTTGTCCTTAGTATATTTTATTTTTTCCCATAGAATATTAATTGTGATAGTAATAAAGTAGTAATATAACTATGATATTTAACATGAAGTTTTTGCTACATATGTAAAATGTTTTATGTTTAAAGTAATGATAAAGATTAAATTAATTATTATTAGTATTGTGAATCTATTCTGAGAAAGACAAAGTAATACCTTCCATTTCATAGTTCTTGTGTTATATGAAAACCCTGTTTCACTTTTTCTTCAGTTATATCATTTTTTAATTTCCTCTGAATGATAGAACTTTTGTTAAGCATTATTTTGAAATTAAACTTATGGTAGTGACATTGACAGGTGTGGAAAATATGTGCAAAAATTCATCCTTTACTATATTCACAGATTCTATATTCAGCAATTTACTATATTACTATATTCAGCAAATTTCACATCTGTGTCAAAAATGAGATATTTCCTTGATTTTTATTTAGTAACCTAGGAATAGCCAAATATGAATGAGCCAATCCTCAGCCTTCTCTTAAGATCACTACTTCCCACTGGTAGAGAGAGTAAAAATTAACGAATGGGATAAGAGTTCTGCTTTTATGACGTTTTTGCTGGCAATAGGTTTTATATGTTACATCATCAGCATTGGTCATGCTTCTCTTGCTTCGAAATTTTTTTAAAAACAATTTGTTGTATATTGTGGTATCATCTATTTTCTTTATAAGAATAAATAGGGTAAATAATTTGTTTATGAACATATACTACTAAATGTTTCCACAATAACTATTTCAAATAAATATATTTAGTTAAATTTAATTTCAAATTTTATTTGTGTAAATTCTTCACTATTATGTATAATTTTTCCAATTCCTTTCTTAATTATTTTTTTAATTTCTAGAAATTGCTGAATTTTTCTTTACAACTAATATGTTTTAATTGTCCATGCTTTAATTTATTATCTTGTTAAATATAAAAATGTTAAAATAGTTTTATTTTTAATAAAAAATTACAAATTAGCTGTAATCTATAATTTGAAGGATTGTTGCAATTCTTTATTTCCCATTTGTTGCTTGAACTGAATCTCATAAGCACATTCTATTTCCAGAGAAAATCTACCATTATTTTATATCTGGAAATAATGAAATTCTCAAAAATAAGATTTGTCAAATAATGTTTAAAATCCTATTTATAACATTTATCTGTTATTGACCTATATGTAATTGTTCATTCTACTTGTACATGATATTTTTTTTGTTTTGTTTTGTTTTCTATATTTTGTAGTTTTTTTTTAAATTGGATACATGTAATTTCAGATTTATTTTTAAAACTAAAATGCACTACTTGTACTTATACAAATAGAAATAACTTAAAGCATAAGCATCAAAACCTGTATATCATTTGATATCTTTACATTTTAAATATATCTTTTATTTCTTACTATAATTTGTAATTCAATTAAATAACATGTTTTAAAATAGCAGCATGACAAAAAAAAAATTCAGAGTGAAATTTAATGTATTTTTTCTTTTAAATAATTTAATTTTTATCATATTTTTATAATAAATCGATTAAGAATTGGTATGATATTTCCATTACAAATATTCATTACTAAGAATGCCAAAATATTTTAAGCAGCAAGAAGGATAAAGACGAATTGTTACCCTTAAAAAAATATAAAATTTACTACTAAATACATCCATTACTGAAATGTATTCAATTCAGTAATAAATGTATTTATTAATGTATATTAAATAAAAAATAATTTTTAACATTCCATGCCAATTCTTATTTTCTTCTTGAAATTAATGTATATATCAATACATTTGTTTTGTATTGTATTTTCAATACTATACAAAAGGATCAGGTTTAATTTCTGTACAAATCATGCAATTTTATGTTATGGAAATCATATAATTGCTAAATAACGTAAAAATTATGCTTCTACGAAACTGCCCTGAAGCTGATATGAAAATCATTTTTTGATTTTCCACCTGTGCATTAAGCAAAACTAAAATTTAGAATGTTTAAAAGGCTTAATAATTTCAAAATATTCTTAACTACCTGTATAAACAAATGTTTTATTAAATTATTAAAAATATATAATTTAAATTACTTTTAAAACATTTTTATCAGTTATTCAATCAATTTTTAAAATTTACAAAATTAAAATTGTCTTGAAAATATATATTTTTTTTATCTTCATTTCAAAACTGAAAGGTTTCTATATTGAAAAATCCTTCAATTAAAATATATAGGTATAATGCCATTAATTTTACTATTGTTCAAAAGATCAGTATTTTAATAGTGTTATGGAGAATATGAGTCTATATGAATCATTAAATTCAATTTTTCGTAATACTATACATATTACAATAACCTCTCTTTAACCTAATATTTGATAATTCGGCACATTCTCCAGCACCAAACTAGCCTTCACTTTTTAAGGATTCAGGTGTTTGTTGACCTTAACTGCCTAATGACAACAGGATGCTGCTCTCATTTATTTGCAATGTTTATTGGAATTGTCAGTTTGGTTTCAGTGTAAGTGTTTTGTTTTCTAGTGGATTATGTATGATGTTTTTCTAGAGTGCTTTTTCTTTGATATCCGCCTTAAACTATTATGATGGTTGATAATCTGGTACTGCTGTTGTCCTGAATGTGCCACATTAAAGAGAGGTTACTGTGCTGAATTTCCCTAACAGTTTTGCAATAAAAAGAATTCATTTATTAATTCAAAATATTTCAGTTGTTGATGATTACAGCAGGCATTATATTTTTACATTCCTTTTAGACACATGCATTTGTAAAGCGATCAGAAACTGAGGACGTTGATTTTGCTGGTTGGGTTTGTGATACAATGGGAGTTGATCCTTCTACGCCTACGAAAATTTCTCCTGAAGGTTAAAATTCAGTGGACATCATGTTTGTGTAAACACCTGCTACCAAAGCTATGAAATCTATTGTGAATTGATGAACTCATTGTATATCTTTCCAAGCTTTTTTCGTGTAATCAATGTTGTTAACTTATTCTCTACCTTTCAGTACATGTACGCTTTGCTTTTTTGCATCAATTTATTTTTATTACATAGCCGATAGTAGTGTGGAAAACATTTTTATCAATGTAAACCAAATATATATATTTTCTTTTATATGACTTTATTATTTACCAAATATTGTGTTGTGGCTTATGAATTCATGTATGTTAAAGTTTGGCATGCATGTGTTTCTCCCTGATCTAGTCCTCTATTTCAATCGAAAAAAACAAAATCTTCATTGTGAATTGAAATTTGTATGAAATATAAAAGTTTCTTTTGTTAATTTTTTTTAGTGTTTTGTAACACTGAACTGTTTCCATATTTCTATTAATCAATATATATTAACCAGCTTTTTTCATTATTATAAATCTTTTGACTTATTTTTTGTAATAATTGAAATCCATTCTTTTTAAAGAAATCATCTTTCATTTTTAGGCATTTATTTAACATGTTAAATTTTTATAAATCTTATAATTCATTAAAAAATGAGTGAAATATTTAATATGATTCATTTAATTTATAATTTCATTATAAATATTTTTATTTATTAACTTTACTTTTTGGGGTGGAGGAGCTTTTAAATTTTCTAAATGCAGCATGCTGTAAATTGCTTCGATTTGCTATATCCTGAACTTCAATAGCACCTGATATTTTTTATTAAATCATAACCAAAGATTTTGGAAAATGTAATTATTTTCGTTTAGGAAGTATAATTACTTTCCCTTTTATTTGAAATGGTTTTTATTCTCCTTTTCTTATGTACCTTTTCATAAGTTCCTTTTCTGATGTACACATCACATTAGTCACCAAAGAGTTTATTAATGGTTTTCATCTGTTGTTTATACAGTAAGCGCTCTTTAAATCAGCATTTGATGGTTCAGCAAAAGCATTGATCAACTCCTATACTTTGCTTTCTTATGGATTTGTGTGTTTAACCTTAATGCATTTTTGCCCAGTGTTACATGTTTAATATGCATATGTTATAATAATCATTTAAATTTTTTTTAGAGCGCTTTATCTTTGATATCCTTATATTGATATATATTGATGCCCGATGCCGTATTGGAGAGTGGTTACTGTATTTGATTCCTGAGCATTTACAAATGCTTCTATTTTCTCCCTTGTACTCCTTTTATCGTTCATGTTTGAAATGAAAAGTGATTATCTGTGTGTCTAGTTAAAATAGGTCTAAACTATCTGCTTAATGTTGTGAATGTAATCGCTTTATCATTAAAACTAATATTTGTGTTATATATATGTGTGTATGTATAAGATTTTCCATGTACTATTCTTGGTGTCACTTTTAGAAGTTCTACACTTTATACCAACATTTTTGGAGCCTGGCACATGTATGAGTGATATGACAGTTTTACATACTTGTTAGGTGTTGGAACTTTGTATTTTTTTAGCGTGTCTGTATCACTTGTGAGTGGACTAGGAATGGTGTCAGTGATATATACACATAAAAGTTAATACATTTATCTTTAAATAAAGCATGTTGTTTTCAAAAATGTTTAATTTTATTAGTAAGATTATATGTATAACTTAGCACAAATATTTAATATATGACGTTTCAACTTTTCTGTGTCCTCTTTCCAAATCTTTTTATAATTAATATGAAATTTGCGAATGTAAGTATTTTTCTACTTTTAATATTTTGTAAATTTAAATTATGCATATCACATGTTTATATCTATGTGTTAGTATTTCTGTTATTGCATTTATTATCCAAATCTATACATTTTATTAAGTAATGAATGACATTTCCAGAAATGTTTCTTGTTGTACAATTATTAAATAATTTTGTGGTATTATTCTGAAAAAATTATTATTTAAACCAAGGTCACTTAGTGTAGGTTAAACTGGTAATTGTATATTTCTTGTTTGTCTTCCTATTTATTCCTAAATATCCTCTTCCATTAAAATCTTTCACAAATATTGTGTATATGTGTAATGATTTTTTTAAATTATTTTAATAAGCAAAAAAAATTTCTGATATTAAATCATGATTTTCTTAAAAGTGAATCATGCTCAATTTTCAAATTGGTGATTGCAATAAATAATATTTAATTTTGCTTATTTCTAAATATGTGTTCTTGGTTTTTAATGTTATCTTGTGCTGTGATATTGATAAAAATATACTGAAATGATATTAATCGATTGATAACTTCTTATGAGTAAACATTGATTTCAAAGAGTTACTGTTGCAAATTTGACTATTTAAGTCACTAAAAAAGAGAAGAAAAAAAAGGGCAGCTTATGTATTGTTTGAATCAAATTAAATGTTTATTTATTATAATAAAATTAGATGCATTATCTGATAAGTTTTTAAATGAATATAAACTATTTCTAGTCACCTAGCATTGGAAAAAATTGCAAAATAAAAGAGAAGTAATAATCAAATGATTTATATCAAAAATTTTATTTTCAATTCAGATTTAATGTGTTTGAAATAAAATAATTTTTGTTTTAATCTTTTGATAATAATGATATCATGTTGATCATTATTTTTTTACTTATTCTTAAATTTTTGTTATATATTATTTTTGTTAATTGTAATGCATAAACATCTATATCATTTATTGTTTGTTTTTATCTATATGCTTCTATTTGCATTTCTTTTGGAAGAAATATTCTAGTTGCTTTTTAGTGTGTATTATAATCTCAAAATGGCCTTTAGATTTGTTATATGTGTAAATGTTAGCTGGAGGCTTTGCATGATATGCTTTTAAGTAATTGTGCAGATTAATCACCTTGCACAATAGGATATTGTTTTTATTCTTATTCAAGAGCTTATTTGCAATTAAGCTCAAATATTATTGTATGTTATCAGAGTTTAATATTTTTTTGGATGCTTTTCAATTGTAAATGTATATTTATATATACATAAGCACACTCATATGTAACTTTATATATATATATCCTGTTCAATTATTTATTCTATGACTTTCTTTGTTAAAGGACATTTCACATATTATGAAAATATTTTAGAATAAGTTTTGCTTTTCTTTTTTAATGAGTATTGTATGTTGTATTACTTATTTGCACAAACATTTGAATGTGAGCAGTAATATGTAATTTTGATGTTGCAGTTTTTCCAAATACCTTATATGTCTACATAACTGTTACTGTTTTCAATGTAACTTTCTGTGCCAAATCTCTGCACATTTTGAACCTTTTTCTGGCAATTTATAAAAGTTGTTTCCTTTTAATTTATGAAACATTTTTACTCTTGTAGTAAAATTGCTTTTATTTAAATTATTGATGGATATTATAAAGCTGATAATCCATATTTTGTAAAAAAAATCTGGTTTTTTTTATCAGCTATTTGAATGCATTGTTTCTTTTATGCCTTTTTAACAAATATCTCTTTAAATTATTTTTTTACGGTACAATAATCATGTGAGAACTGTAGTTTATTAATGTGTTATGCAAGTATTTTTGCCAATGGTTAAATATATGAGCAATTATCCATACAAAACAATCTTTCTTTATTTTAATTTAAGCTGGAGTGACATGTTTCATGTGAAATTATTACTTCAGTGCTTTTTGACAATCATTTAACATTCCAACTTTGCAATTTAGTGTTATTGATACTTTCCAATTATTTGAATTCATGTGATGAATAAATTATTCCAAAAAAAAATTGCTTTGTCTTTTTTTGTAATTTTAATCAAATATTTTTTAAACCTTTATTGAGTTTTCAAGGTAAAAATTACACTTAACCATTAAAATTTTATATTTTTCCATGGTTTTACAAAGAATTAAAAAATACATCACAATATTCACATCAATACGTCAGTGCATTTTAATACTATTTTTAAAGCTTTAATTCACCTTTTGAAAAACTTAAATTAATGAAGCAAGTTAAGTGTTTGATATAGATCATGTCAGATTTATAAAATCACTGAATTGGAATGTACCTGTACAGCCATAAGTACAATACTACATAATTATTATAACACACAATTTTTAATAATTTACTATAAAATTTAATTCTGCAATATATATACAATTTTGTTATCCAAATAATAATAGAAGTTAAATTGTTATAAAAAGATTCATATCACACACCAACAAAAAAAAAAGTTATTAATCTAAAAAACTTTATACACATTAATTAATACAAATCATGCAAGTTTATTTTATAGTAATTAGCATCAATTTATGTAACACGTATAATAGTGATGATTAGTTACAAAATAAACACATTGCATTTTTATCAAAAAAATCAGTGAATTCAAAGCAGACAATATTGAATGGAATGACTAGCATTTCACATGAGAACATTCTATGTGATTTATAATGAAAGCTTTAAAAAAAAATACAACTTCTTACATCATGCATTTAATTATTGAAAACACAAGTTTTCATTTTATTATACGAAAGAAAAAGATGTGTTATTTTAGTATGACAAATTGCAGATGATATGGCACAATTGATATTTACCATTAAAATCTCGCAAGACTTTTTATTGAAATAAGATAATTTTTTAACGCAAATAAATTTTTTAAAGTGATCCGGACTTGCAAAGCATGTTGAGAAATAATTAAAATTTTAAAATGAAAATACAGTTTATTTTGATTTCATATTATTGATGGATTATAGTTTTCGATTAATTATAATGACAAAAATTCAAGATAAAGCAAAATTATTTTGATTCATTGAAATAAAATAAATTGCTTTAAAACCAAGAAAATAGTTCAAATGCTTAATCATCCTTTCTATAAAAATAAAATTCTGGTGTTTTGCCTTAAATTTAAAATGAAAAAAAAGTCAAAGCTTATAAACTGACATTAAACAAGACATACAAGTTATTTGATTAAAAAATTGCTATTCAAAAAACTGAAAGAAAAAAAAACCCTGAAAATTACATGATTGTATTATTTTAATTTCTTGATTTATACGAGTTATTGAAGAAAGGTGATGAGGTAAATTAATAGAATACAGATCCAATGAGTGAACTTAATCAAGTTTAACAACACTGTTAAATTTCTAATGTTATTTATATTTAAAAATGAATTTCAAAAAAATTAAAAGGCCTTTAATTATTAAGTACACAATTGCAATAAAATTTTAATATTATATTTAAATGTCAACAATCTGCTAAAACTCTGATTTTATAGTAGCATGATCAATTTTTTACTTATCTTTTAAATTTATAGTTAGAACTTTTCATTTTTATTTTTCAATTGCCAGTTAGTGCAAGTCGGTGTTTTTTTAATGCAGGATCTCCTGTCAGTGTCTATACTTGATAGATAATCCTTTGCAATGAGTTAGTTATTATGTACTGGAGACCATGGAAGTAAAGTGATACATTTATAAACGAAAATAAATATATATATTGCCCACTTCTTTTGACGTTAAGATAATATAAATAAAAGAGCCAAATGCTGAAAAAGAAAATATTTCAGCAAGAAGTAACATCCTCAATAAATGTTGCATTTGCAATATGGCTGGAACCTAATGTATGTTCTATTCTTAAAAAATGCCAGATTCAAAGAATTTCTTCGTAGAAACAAACTATGGAGTTTGATCATCATTAAATTATGTTAAAACGATGTAATTTGAAATAAATTTCCATTTATAATTCTATGTACTCGTTACTGCGTCCTTAAATTTTATTTTATTTTATCTTCGATTTTTAGTATACTTTTTAATATACATGAACGTTAATTAACTAATCAGAAATCTAAGTTTGGTGATATCTTGTATTAATTCGGATTATCGAAAGTCTACAGAATATACCATAGTTCATATTAAAAATTTCATTTTCAGCAATATGTATAAACATTTTTGTATAGAACAGATACAGGTCCAATTAACTGATTATGTGAAAAATAATTGTTAAACTTTGAGCATGGATCTATACACTCACCTATCCCGTTTGTTAAATAATATTTTGCTTATGAATTCTACATTTGAAACCATTAATTTTTCGTGAAGAAATGTATTAAAGTTAAAAATTATGTATCCTTATTATATGTACAGTTTAAGAAATAATTTTCTTTACAGTTGAATTAAATATTTTAAGTATTTACTCTTCAGCTTTGCAAATCCATTACAATGAAATTAAATATAAAACTTTTTTTTGTCCACTCACTTTTGAATTGTCAGCGATCAAAAAGTCTTTCATCTCTTTCTTTATACAACAAAAATCCTGCTCTACTACATATGTTTGTTTTTCTTTTTCCTGCTTAGTGATTTACCTCCCATGCCTTACGTTTCTACTTCTTTTCTTGTTCTTCTCCGTGAAAGCTGATAGAGCTGCTGTTCGACGTCCCACTTGAACTATGTCTGATGGCCTGGTGGTATCGATGTCCACTTCCCCTTGTAGAAGTCTCGGTAAGTCGTAATAAACAGCAGCTGGAACTGCCTCTGTAAAGTGAAGAAAATAATGCTTTTAATGCTTAACTCTTTGTAAATTATTATACATAATAGATAGATATGCTACGGGGCCTGATGGATCAGTGTCTGGCGCTAGGTACCACAGGTTTCGGGTTCGAATCCCGGCGGTGCCATGGTTGGTTGTAGTGGTTCGAATCCACTTTAAGCAGTAGGTCCCGGTCTCATATGACCGTAGAAAGTCACAGAGCCTAATCAAACTTATAACAATTCTCACCTTCTTCTTCCTCTATAACTTATAAACTTCTCACCCACATAATTCCCAAACTGAGAGTTGATATATAACAATTTATAAACATAAAGAGTAGGCCTGATGGCCGAGTAACTAGCACGTGCCACAGGTTACGGGTTCGAGTCCCGGAGGTTCGGAAACTCCTTTAAACCGTAGGTCCCGGTCTAGTATGGTAGTAGAACGTTGAGCCCTATCCCATAAAAAGAAAACTCATCTCCCGGACTGCTTGTAGGCAAAACGGACCATGGGGTTGTTGCGCCAAACCCTATCCCATAAAAAGAAAACTCATCTCCCGTCTCGAAATCTGCTTGTAGGCAAAACGGCCTTGGTCCACCATGGGGTTGTTGGCAAAATCTCCCGTCTCGAAATCTGCTTGTAGGCAAAACGGCCTTGGTCCACCATGGGGTTGTTGCGCCAATGATGAAAGAGTATACTAATAAATCATCATTGGCGCAACAACCCATAAAAGAGACGGAGATTTTTCTTTTAGGGATAGGGTTTGGCAAACTCCCCATGGTGGACCATGGCCGTTTTGCCTACCCCATGGTGGGCAAAACCCTGGTGGCCACCAGGCCGTTTTGCCCAATAATAAATCAAGCAGAGTTTTCTTTTTTTATGGGATAGGGTTTGGCGCAACAACCCCATGGTGGACCAAGGCCGTTTTGCCTACAAGCAGTTTCGAGACGGAGATGAGTTTTCTTTTATGGGATAGGGTTTGGCGCAACAACCCCATGGTGGACCAAGGCCGTTTTGCCTACAAGCAGATTTCGAGACGGGAGATGAGTTTTCTTTTTATGGGATAGGGTTGTCTGTCCTACGCTCAACGTTCTACTACCATACTAGACCGGGACCAGATGGCCAAGTGGCTAGCGTTCTGGCGCTCGGTATCACAGGTTTCGGTGCCATGGATGTTTGTTCGGAATCCACTTTAAGCCGCAGATCCCGGTCTCATATGACCGTACAACGTCCAATCAGACTTCTTACCCACATCATTCTCAAACTGTAAAGGGGCAACTCAGTTCTAGGCATAATGACGTGATGTGGTGTAGTAGTAGTAGCAGTCGTGTTAGACCGGGAACTATGGTTTAAAGAGTGTATTCCGAACCACTAAAAACATCCATGGCATCGTTGGGACTCGAACCCGAAATCTGCGGTACCGAGGGGCAGAACTCCAGTCTTTTTGACATCAGGCCCCTTTTATCTCCTTAAATTAATATATTTTTATTTTATTAGGCTTGCTTACAGATTCTTTAAATTCTTATAAAACAATGACAAATGATAGAAGAAAAAGAATTGTTAGATATGTTTATTAAAATAACTTTTCCTTTATATATGCAACTGAAATTGATTTAAACGTCAGAATTAAGAAGCTTATTTGTCTGGCAATACAAACTGAGGGCACACCTGTTTAAATTGGTGTTTTATTTTCAATACATTTCTTCTACATTTACGTAGAGGTTTATTTTCAAACAAAAATTGGAGTTTTAATCTTTTACAAACTAAACTGAATTTTACTAAGTAAAACTCCTTTATAGAATACAATAATTATACTTCCCCTCTTTACATTTGGGATGAAAAAAGAGATTAAAACAATTTTTATTATGTTAATAACTGTATGGATTTTATAGGTTTAGAGGTTTCAAAGAACGGGAGATGTTACCCGACAACCAGTATCAGGTCGACCAAGAGTCACAACCCCTAGCCAAGACCGATATCTGGTAATAAGTGCGCGACGTCAGAGAGGCAGTACTGCCAGAGCACTGGGTTCGGCGCTCAGAGTCGCCACAGAATACGAATTTCGAGACAAACTGTTTACAGGAGACTCAATCATGCTGGCCCGTATGCCAGAAGACCAGCAGTTTGCATTGCCCTCACGTCTGCGCATAAACGCGCTCGTTTGAACTGGAGTTTGAAACATCAACATTGGAGTATGGGGGAGTGGGCCAATGTGATGTTCAGTGACGAGTTCTGGTTTAGTCTGAGTAGTGATTCTCGTCGGGTAACGATATGGAGAGAACGTGGAACACGTTTTGAACCAAGAAACATAACGGAAAGACATCATTTTCCTTCAAGGGGAGTAATGGTATGGGCAAGCCTCATGATGGATGGCCGCACAGAGCTCCATTTCTTTGACACGGGGACTTTGACTGGTCAAAGATACAGAGACGAAGTTCTTAATCCTTATGTTCGCTTGTTTCGAGGCGCTGTCGGTCCTGACTTCATATTCATGGATGATAATCAACCATCACCGATCGGTGATGGTTGATGACTTCCTTGAAACGGAAAACATCCAGCGCATGTCGTGGCCTGCGAACTCCCCTGATTTAAATGCTATCGAGCATGTATGAGATATGCTCGAGAGACAAATTGCAGCCCTTTCGCACCCACCAAGCTCCGTTACAGAACTGAAGAGAAGAAGAAGAAGACTCCAAGAAGCTTGGAACCATTTGAGCCCCCAATTCATTCATCATCTCATAACTAGTATGATAAATCGCTGTGCAGCGTGCCTGGCTGTCAGAGGTGACCACACGCCTTGTTAAACTGCAGCATCAGTATTTTATTTAATGTTTTCTTTCATTTTTTCTTTAAAGTGGGAACCCTTGCAATGCTCGGTTTTCTTTCAAACTGATACTTTGGATAATAAAATTAATTATTATCGTTCTTTTGATTTGCTTTCTTATTTTATAACCATTTTACACTCGTATATCACGTTTCCCGCCATTCTGATTTACAGTTCCTTCTTTATTTACATAATTATCAATTATGCTTAACTTTTGGTCACCAGTGTATTACAATCTGACCTAAGTAAAAAAATTTCTGCATCAAAGTTATACGGTACGCGTACACATAGATTCTGTCTTCTTTAATTATAAATAGCATAATATCTGATGGAACTTACCATTGCATCTGTAGACCAAATCAGACCAGATGATGGACTCTTGTGAGAAGCAGAACACACCTAATCGTCCACCTTTCAGTTTGTTATCAAATATATTTCCAGAATCAGCTACCATGTTTTCACCTTCAAAAATTCGTAATCTATAAAAGAAAAATAAAAGATATAAAATATCTTTTGTGTATGAAAATATACACATAAGCAAGAAGCTAAAGATTTAATTTCTTTACTTGTGTTCCTACAAAATTAACTAACTGCTTTATTTCGCATTTCTTTGCTTCCCATTAATGCAACACCAAAACGAACATTACGTCATGTATTACGTCATGAATCATTATTTTCTGCAGACAAACGTTTTTGTACAGAACCAATTTGCATTATAAAAACGTTGTGATTAAACATTTAAAATGGTGCGTTGACAAAATCGCAGAACAGGGGCCGTTGGGATTTGGTGTCAAAAATTCTTTTCGCCGAAGTGCGACAAAAACAGGGTTGCGATTGTAAGTGAAGTGAATTGCAAACAGTACAAGAAATCCGGGCTACCAAATTAGGCGACTTATCGCTAAAAAGAAATTAATTTCAGTTGAAAGAAATTCGCCAAATCTCAACGAACCCTATTTTTCGATTTGGCCGGTGAGTTAATACAAGATTTGAAAATATATTTGTAGTTTTTATCGTCTTCCATGAGTGTTTTCTTCAAGGGGAATGAAAACATGAAACCAGTTTTCTTGCCAAATTAATCTCGTACGCAAAACATAGAGCATACGAGAATTAAAAGACAAAAAGTTTTCAAAAAAAAAAAAAAAAGGAAATCTACACAAATTTCCATTTATCGTGTATGAACATAGGATACTGAGCGAATACTTATTGGAGTATATCAATGTTCAATAATCCAAGAAATTTAGAATACTACCAGAATTATCAAATTCAACAGCCTATATATCAAACTTTCACCACTCTAGCACTTCATTAAGAAGCAATTGCTCAAAATACTCTAAGCATTAACAAATTCAATAATATAAATCAATGTAATGAACAAATTTAATCTTGCTATTTGGGCTATTCTATTAATGTTGTTATTCAAGTATATAATGTTAATATTCGGTTATATACTGTTGCAATTCGGGTATATAATGCTGCTGTTCGATTATGTAAAGGTTGCAATTCGGGTTTTTGCTGCTGCTATTCGTGTATATAATGTTGCTATTCGGCCTTTTCTTTTGTAAGGACCTACAATATAGAGTTTTATTCTCACAGACGCTTCTTTTGATAACGTCTTTTTTTATTTTCTCCAACGCATTTTTTGATAACATCACGGACCCCTAACCAGGACAACATCATGCTAGATAATACCATCGATTTACGAAGTTATTCATGAACGGCTTTTGTGTTACATCGCTGTAATACGTTATTCGTTTGGAGAAGCAAAGATGAGAACCAATGAAATAAAAATCAGTTGACATCATTTCATGACGTTGTTTTCTGATGGAAAAAATCTACGAAACTTTCAGTTTGATAAGTTCTTAAGAAAAACGTTAAAAAAGGTATAAATAAATTGAAGGATTTTTGTAAGCCGAGTTATATCTCTTTAATGAAGGGAGGGAAGTGGGATATTTAGGACCTGAAAATAAAAGTTTGTTTCGTATATTTGAATAAAAGTTTATAATATATTTTAGTTCGCATAAATTTTTATTCATCTAAATTTTAGGGTAAATCGTAAATTAAATAACTTTGTACAATACAACAAGATATTGCATAATTATGTATAGCTTAATTTAAAATATTTTTTAACTATCTAATTCTTGATATTTTACAAACACCATAATAAGTTTAAGTCATAGCATGACATCACTGTGACTCTCCAAGTTCTATTTTTAAATGAATATAAAATTCAATAAATCACATTAAAATTAATTCTACAGAAAAAAATGTGAAGCGTTTCTGCTTAATTTTTAAGAGTATAGTGTTGTTATATATGTGATGGATAATAATTAGCTAGTTTCGGCATTTAATGAAAAAAAAATTAAATCCCTTGCCTATATTTAAAAATAAATTAACGAATAAAATGTTCTGGCAATTCAGCCCTGAATTTTTTTCAAAATTCAAGGTTGAGTTTTTGAATTTCTAAGCTCAGTTTCATAATAGGAACTAGATGTTAATGTATGTAAAGGATGTTTAATTTTATGTGTTTGCAGGAAGTAGATTTATTGGTACTAAGAAGAAATACATTTAATTAATTACGATGAATCAAAACAGCTTGCATACCTGATGAGTCCAATCTGCGGTCTGTGCAGTAGCAACCACCTGTAAGCAACCTTCTCCTTCCAGCCCACATTTCTAGGATCTTTCCACAATAATTTCACCTACAAATTGAATAATATTGCTGCGTGTAAAGCGTTGCCTTATACCGTGATAAGTCATTTTAGAAAATAAATTAATTAATGAGAGGAACATTTAGTAATTCAATATATATTTTTCTTTTATTTTTGTAAAATCTGAAATGTGTTCTTTATATTTTCATTGACAAGACACGAATACAAGAATTAAAACAAAGAATGTACCAAAAATATAGACAGAAAAGAAAAGTACACCAATTTATACATATAGAGTAATATTTTTAACTTACAATATAATTGCAATAAAAAAAAAAAGTCCGGTGTTGATTCGAACTGATCGACAAAATTGTTTAAATAATTCGAATCATGAGATACGTATCTAATAAAATTTTTATTTCGTGGCGCCATCTATTGTTCTTTATAGAAACAAATAGAATAAATAATTTGTTGGCGAACATATATTGCTGAATGTTTCTACAGTAACTATTTCCAATAAACGTAATTAAATTTAAATTATCAAATTTTATTAATATTTTACATTTGCCAATTCTTCACCATCATGAATAATGTTTTATATCCCCGCTAAATTTTTTTTTTGTTTAATTTCTAAAAATTGCTGAATTTTTTTGTACAATAAATATGTTTCATTTTACCTTTTTTATTTGTTATTTTGTTAAATATCAAAATGTTAAAATAATTGGTACTTACGTACTAACGGTACCTTGGCGACAAACTTGGCATTAAAAACGTGGCAAACGTGTCGCCAATGGCACCCCTGCAATTTGGCGGTTTTTCAGTGGCGCCAATACAGTAACCCCTGCAGATTTGGCGCTTTTTAAGTGGCGGCAATCTTAACGGCTGCAGATTTGCTGAGTTTCGACGCCATATTGTTGTGATACGAAAATACGTATTTGGGATTTGCCAGAAATGGAGAACGATGCAATTTTATTTTTCCAGGAGCGGAATATTTTACTAAAACAACGAAAATGTCCCAATTCGCATGAAATGAAACTTTCTTTTGGTGAACGTAAGTTTTGGAAATGCAATTCCGGTCGGCGTGCTCATCGTGTGGGATTCCGGAGAGACAACTGGTTTGAAGGCAGCAGACTTCCATTTCGTACAGCTTTGAGATTCATATACTGCTGGTGCGAGGAGTTGACGTCGATTAAATTCTGTGAAAAGCAACTTGATATATCGGATAAAACTGTTATCGATTGGAACAATTACATGCGTGAATTATGTGTCTTGGATATGGTGAATAAACCAAAAAAAAAACAGTAGGTGGCCAGATTGCATTGTGGAAATTGATGAAAGTTTGTTTACTAAACGTAAAAGTCGTTGTGGTCGGCATTTTTAAATCGTTTTGATTTTAAATGAAGTGTTTTATATATTTTATTGTTTTGATTTTAAATGAAGTGTTTTATATATTTTGTTTTAAATAAAAATATTTTGAAAGCGTTTTGATTGTTTTTTACATGTGGATTGGCGCCACTTAGAAACCGCCAAATAAAAGCCGCCAAATCTGTAGCGGCGGTTGGCGCGTTTTTACTAATTGTCGCCAAGGTACCGTTAGTATGTAAGTACCAAATAATTTTATTTTTAATAAAAGTTAGCTGTTATTAAATTAGCTGTAGTGGGGGATTTGAAGAAAAGAAATCCTCTAATTCCCATTTATCACTTGAACAGAATTTCGTAAATGCATTCTTTTTCCAGGGAAAATCTACCATTATGTTTTATCTAGAAATAAAAAAATTCTCAAAAAAAAAAAAAAAAAAAAAAATTTGCTGATAAATAATTTAAAAATATATTTAGGACATTTATCCATTATTTATCTATATATAATTGTTACCTATATGCAATTTTTTTTCTTACTCGATTGAAATTCGCATATCATTTGATATTTTTGAATTTAATTGAGTCATTTATTTCTTAGTACTATACATTCAAAGTAATTCGTACTTCAAATTAAAACACCTGTGTAAATATACCATGCCAATACAAAATTCAGATAAAAATTTAATATTTTTCAATTGACTACTTATGTTATTATTTTAAGAAGTCTATTAAAAAACGATACTATTTTTCTAATAAAAATATTTAATATTAAAGGTTCTAAAAAAAATTCGAAATTTCTCGAAGAATAAAGAAAAATAATTTGTTTTTCTTTTTTAAAAATAAAACAAAATGTGTTAAATGTGTAATATATTTAACATCCCTCGCACGCCATATTATAATATAACTTTAGTGAATGTTATTTGGTTAGTTGGGCACTAAATCTGTATTTCCCATACCATACAGCTTTGAGCAGTATCGAACCCGTATTTCTGGTATCAAACAAACTGCTTGAAGTTCAAATAGTTCTTATGTTATTCGTATGGTTCGTATTCGTATTTGAAATTTAAACAATTCGTAGTACTGGAAATACAGATTCGATGCTGCTCGATTCGACTAATAAGCTTTGATTGGTAGAACTGTTTGAGTTCGAAGCGCATGGAAATGAATGACTCGTAATATTCGTGTTGATGTAATGATTCTTTCAACTTATATGGATCAGATAGATTCGACCCATCACTTAAATAGAATTAAAGTAAATTTCATATTAATCTAGTTTTTGATATAAGGAATTTAAACATATATTCATGCACATCTGCTTCATTTGAAGAATTAAAATCAGAGTTGGTATCACATATAAAAAAAAGTTAATATTTTGAGTCATTCCAAATTTTAATGTCTATGTACCTTTAGTAAATTATAGTTGAATTATATTTCTACAAAAAATATCTGAATAATACGGTATCGATATTTAAAGGCAAGCAATTTTTAAAAAAAATATCCTTTTGAAACTATAAAGGTTCTGAGAACAATTTTTGGAATAGAGCTGCATTCTACTTTACAATTGATTTTAATTCCATTGACCAAAGCACTTGATCAAATGAAAGCTATTTTCAAGATATATATATATATATATATATATACATACATAAAATACCCATTAATAGTGCTTAAAAATTAAAGATCAATTCAACTACGAGATCTTACTTTATTTTTTTGGCGTAGTTTGGCCAAAATTTGGCCTTTGGCTATTAAATCCCACCACTCAATCTTATTTAATAAATTTTCACTATTGCAATTAAAACACATTTTTAGAACAGATCCAGAAGTTTGATACCTGCTTGTCCGTATCCCCGGTGTGCCAAAGTGAATTTCGAAGCATCTGCCCCGGACCAGTGGAAGAGGTGACCAACTTCAACTGAATTCCGGGTTCGGCAACAGCTCTGAAAGGCGTGGCCTGCCAGTAAGTCTGCGTGCTTTTCTTCCACATCACAACGTAGAAATGGGAGTTGTCTTGATAACTGTGAAGAGAAAGATGAGTTACAGTGCTTGTCTTGAAATGTTTATTTTTTTTTTCCCACTCGTGGATTTTTTTTTAAAATAATAAAGAGTCTTCAACATTTTACATAAATAATTTTAACTGATTATTGTACCTATTTTAATTTCGTATTGATCATATGATCTACATTAACTGTTAAAGAAATTGCAATAATTCTTAATTTAAGTCATAAAAAGGGAATAATTACACAATACCTATAACTTACACAATTGTAAAGTCTCGACCTATACTAGACTTATAAAAGTTTTAAAAAGGGGCCTACTTTCAGGATCGTGGGAACACTTTAATTGTTATTTCCAAGCACTGTATATATATATATATATACAGAACTCTGGGTTATTATACAAAGAAATGAAAATTAAAAATATACATTTGATCACAAGTGCGCTATTAAATCATAAGTACAGTTCATTCCAAGTTTGGAGATTTTCAGAGTTCTCGAGTCTACGTCAAATATCAAAACAGGTGGCAGACCTTAATTATCACATGGCGTGATCGAAACAACAAGGGGCTCAATAAGTAGACAGGCGGAAACTCCGGTTTGTTCCGTCACTTCAGAGAAAAAGAGAAAACAATACTCTTTGTCGACTCGTCGATGAACTTTCTCCTTTCTTCTCCAAAAAACTCCCTTAAGAAAATCCGTTAAGATCCGTCCCTCTCTTCATATTGAAATAGACACTTTCTCAGCCCATGGTCTATCACCAATCATGATGCAACAGCCCATGGTGTTGTCCATACCCCATCTGTATTTGTTTCGACCTGTGAAGGTCGCCCAAACAATCGTTAATTTCATGAGATTTTATTATCCATGACACTGAATATCTGCTATCCGATTTGAGTGACAGGTTGCTCACATTAGTAAAAACTCTAATTGCATGTAATATAACTACCCACCATAATGCTTATCTGCTGTCAAATTTGAGTGATAGGTTCTTATTATGTACTTGTCAAAGAATATATATATTCTTTTTTCCTGGGGATGAAATGTCCCAATTCTTCCAGTGGGAAAAATGCTACAACAATACTTATAGACATGTTCAAAAAGTTCGTTAAAAATCAATAATTACTGCTGGGAATATTTCATTCGTATAAAAGGGCCTCCTATTACCGATCATTTAAGACAAAAAGCATAAAGCCACGATTACAGGCATGTACACATCAACAAATAATGGCAACACAAAAAAAAATAATGGCATTGAATATGTATCTTTATGTTGCAATGCAAAGAGGATTAATTTTTAAGTTTTCATTTGTTTTTTATAGAGTGAAATTTTATGTTTCCATAAAAGTGATTCGCTATTATGAATAATGGGACTCTGAAAATCCTGCTATTATTATATTGTTAATACTGTTAAAGTTGTTCGTGAGACCACAAACGTGAATGTTATTTGCGGCACGTTGCATAGTCAGATAAATGATCCTTTTATTTCTAAAATATGACAGTACCAGGAGAAGTTTTATTTCAATAAGGGAAAACAATCTGCCTTTATACTATATTTTTTTAATGTTTCAATTTTGTATGTTTACAAGATAAAAAATAAACCTATTGTTTTCTTTTGAACCTATATTTTGTGGTAGCCAAATTTCATTAAATCCCACTGAATTGAAATTTTCCAATCGCAATTTGTTTTCTTTAAATTTTGGACTTCAACTTAAATAATTTTTGTCTTATTGTAAAGATGCTAGTGACATTTCTGTTTTGGAACTACATTATTTAGACATAATATCTAGAATAATATTCACAAGTCAGGAAACATAATTATCAAAAAAAAAAAAAAAAAAAAAAAAAAAAAAAGAATTGAGAAGAAAACAAAATCAGCTGATAAACTTCAATATTATGCGTGCTGCCTGATGACCAATTGGACAGCACTCTCGCTGTTGGTACCACAGGCTTCAGGTTCGAATCCTTTGAGGTGTCATGGATATTTGTGAGTGGTTCGGAATCCATATCAAATGGTAGATCCCGGTCTGTTTAGGCCTCGTGTGCACAAAATAACAGTGGGATTCTAATTTACAATTACCAATTTGAATCCCTCTGTCCAATTAATTTTATTATTATTTTTTTGATTTTCAATGCGTCATTTTTATGAATAATATCTTTGGATAAAACCATAAGTTACCAGAATTTCTGCAAAGACCTAAGGAGTATTTCAATTATTTCAGGATCTTTGCACTTGTTTTAGAAATATCAGTTATATTTTTCATTCTTTTTCATTTTCGTTAACAATAAGGATCTCGTACAATATATTTTTTTTCCTGAATTTTAAGTACAATTTTGAAATACGAGTAATACTTATTAACTTACATCCCATTATTTATTCCTATCATTCATTACAAAACAATGATGAAAAATACAAAAACATAAATTTAGCAAGGTTACAGTTAACGAATATCGTATGCTGCACACACTTCACATAAACGCAGTTATCTTCCAAAGTTTGGCCCCCAAATAAATGAGCAAATACTTATCGCTTCCGGCACAGCCTTATTCACAACAGCGCATGAAAAATGCTCCCTTCCCCTGTAGTATTTGCTACCGGTGAACATTTTAATGATATTCACCGAATTCGAGGCAATTTATTCCATACTTACTACAGTGCTCCAGTAATCTGCAACAAGCTGCCAAACTAACTATTAACGTCATAATAGAATAACCCTAACCCTTTCTAATTACTCTTCTTACCTGAAGAGAGAGTAGGCTGCTCTTTTGCCGGACTACCACAATACCTTTTCTTTTCCGAAAAGGGCTGGTGCAATAAATTTGAGATTCCCACCAACCACGGCGCTACCGTGGGCACGCATCCGCAATTAAAGGCCATTAAAGCGAAAATTTAATTATGCTTCCACCCCCCTCTACCCCCCCTTCAACTTTTCTAATGACGGGATGCTGCTTTTGCTTCAGAAATTCTAACCTGTTTCACCTTGAGTTGGGCAATTAATTGTTTGCAACGCGTGGCGTATGGCTGGTGCAGCAGGGAGAGAATAGGGCAACCCTCTTCTTAAGATCATGATCTTAGCTGAATTTTTATCAAATGAGAAAAATGAGATAGAGGATTTAATTACACTTTACGGGGATCAAAATTAATGAGTTAAGGAATGGCAACAGCAACAAAAAAAAAAAAAAAAGAGAGAGAGAGAGAAGAGGAAGAAATACGAACAGGTGAGGCGTGTTCCACAGACTAATCTGTTGTTAATATGTATAATTTTTTTTTTTGTATCTTCTCATCTTGTTCTTTTTGGTATTTATTTGTTTGTTCATTGTGTCCAAGATACTGGTTCTTAAATTAAAATATTTTATACGAGCACTTGTTACAGGTTTTGATTTGAAAACTCCTTCCAGCGCATGTAGTAAACAAAGAAAATATATTAAGGAAAAGTCAAGGTAGATAAAAAAAAAAATGAGCAAAGAGGTTGAAAGCCAAAGGCCATGCAATTAAAAGTAATTAATTAAATTACAAAATGCTCGTTAATTAAAGGGATGCAAGTATCAGATGATTAATTCTTGCAAGCACTCTTGAAATTTCAGAAAAGTGTCGTGGGGGTGCTTCTTGTGTGTTTATCTTTATGATCTTAATGGATTACGGCATTTTATTATTTTAATCTAAACATTAGCTACTCATCTGTTGTATCCTTAATAAAATGCCATTAATCAAGTTAATTAAAAGTATAATTAGTATGAGAAAAAAATATTTGCTCGGAGATGAGATTTTGTTTGTGTGTTCGGTTTCTTTCTTTTTTTCCAGCAAAAGCAGTGGAATGTTATTTAAGAAAATTAGCTTTCAAGAAACAAAAATAACTATAGTATTTTTAAACAAAATATTATTGTATCTATTAGGGGAAGCAAAATTAAGATGACCATATAAAAATCAATAATAATTAGATTAAAAAATACACTAGTAGCATAAATTTTTTTTTGACAAAAAAGTGTCCTACTGTTTCATTATTACTTCTTTTAATTCTACATCAGAAATTAATTTAATATATTTTCGTAATTGCCCACCTATAGACTTTACTGTACGAAATAGCTGGTAATTTTTAACGAATTAATGTAACTTTGGAATAAGTGTTATTTATTATTTTAAAATAAATGGATTTCGTCATCCTCATAATTGCGAAGTTGGAAATAATTTAAATAATATACTGATATTATAATAGCTTAAGTATAGAAGAAAGATACCTGCCAAAATTACAAAGTACATATTACAAAAACACGTCTTCCAATGAAACATGTGTATATAACTAAAATGCATTTTCTACAATTGCAATGGAATTCCCTGGGATATGTACAACATATATTTCATACGCATGCATGGCAAATACATGTAAATGCACTTTATATACATATAAGACAATGACATTAAATGCATTGTATCTTCAAAAGGTATTTCCTCCAATTATATATTATAATTTCATCCATACAAAAAATCATTGCGAAAATACAAAAATTTAATTGAAATATTTTATGATTTGTTTTGTATTTACATTTAAGTTATAAGTTTGAGTTATATATAAATTGTCTTTATATTTTTATAATAAAAGATATCTCCCTCTAAAATTCTTTATTTGGGTGTGCCAGTAAAAGAAATATTACAGGTAAATGAATTTAAGAAGAAGAATACTGAAATAATTTTTTTAAAAGAAAAACGCAATTTTAAAATAAGAAATTTTATAAAAGAAAATGAAAATTTATTTCGTGATTTTTTTTTTTTTTTTTTTTGACTATGCCCCAGATAAAAAAAAAAAAAAAAAAAAAATAAATTCTGAGGAAAACTTCTTAGCGTTAAATTGTTAAAATTTTGGAAACACACACCCAGAGAGAAATCTCTATACAGAAAAATAGTTTTATATATTAAACTGCAAAAAAATAAAAATAAAAAATTATTATAAAAACATTGTTTTGCAATTTGTGATTCTAATTTTTTTTTTTTTATCGTAAGGTAAAAGGAAGAACATTTTTTATTGTTCCTTTTATCGTTTTTTTTTATTATCTTTTGGAATAAGTTAGCTAGTTTCTGAAGATCTTTTTCAAAACTTTGTTTTTATTGCAGAAACAAATCGCAAAAATAAACCATCTACAACTTTTCAGAAAGAAAAAAAGTTTGATAAGATTTTATGATGATTTTCGTCAATTCCAGTAGTTTATGTTACAGAAGTTCAGATTAAAATGATTTTCTTTTACTAGGTAAGTGACTCAAATAGTCGAAACATTTTATGATACCTCATTTGCATGAAAATTTAAATTTTCTTGAACGCTAAAGAGTTTTTGTATCTCTGATGTATTTCGATTTAAAATTTCATAAGAGAAAGGATAAATTCGCTAATATAAGACAGAATTATCTTAATTTTATTATGCATTTTCATTAAGTAATATATAAAAATAAGCATTTTTGTTTATAAACTTTTTTAAAAGTTAATATATCTTACTCATTTGACCTATAATTGATAATATTTTAACTAAGCACATTGGTAAATTTTACGAAAATAACTTTCTTAAATTATTTTCATGTTTTAACCAGTTCTTTATAAAAGGTAAGGAAATTATGTAGTAACGTTAGTTATTAGCTACTTTTTCAATATTTGGCTTTTTTTTTTTAATTTCAGTATTCCACTGTGTGAAATAATATATTTTTTGGATGATTTTTAATACGTTAATATTATTACGCAAATCTTTTCTGCATTTTTATTTAAATATTTTATTTTAAAAAAATTCTAAGAAAAGTCAAAATTTTATTTAAAAAACAGTTGGGCTACATAAAATTATTCAAACAGTGAAATTGTTCGATATTTAACAATTTTCATTGCATGAGGACAGAATAAATATTTTGAATCCATAAACCCAAAAATTGTTAACATTTTTATAAATTTATACCAATTAATTAATTTCTGAAAGTTTCGAAAGCAGATATCGATTATCAATTCTAGACCCTAAAATTCTTGATTTACATAAATTAACTAATATTTTAGGCTTTTTAGGAAAACTTTGATTATTTTTTTTATTAGCGGAACACCAGGCAAAATGGGTACTAGTACTCCAAGAATTTTAAACTTTTCAACGAATTACCCCAAACATCGTGTTTCGTTATATGACGGAGACTTTTTTATAATTGGTGCAAATTGGTACCCTGTTAATTGATATATAACTTAACGTATTCAGTTAACTGAAGATATTTATTTTCGTATTAAGATATAGAAATACTTAATATAAAAAAATGAAGGCCAAGAATAATTAGTGTATTTATAACAGATTTATTTATCTTAATTCTTTTTATTTTTAATTTTATTTCACCATTCCATAAAGATGCAAAAACAACAAACAATTTACTAGTTACAATAATACTTAAAAATAAACCAGTTTATTTTTATTGATACTCATTTTTATCGCATTACTTTATTGAAATATTTCTGGAAATTCAGGATTATAAATTTCTGTTTTTTAACTCTTCCCCCTTTACATAAGAATTTATAAAGTTAAAATCTCTTATAAAAATAAACTTTACAGTTTTTTTTTGTTCACTGTCGAATTAAATTCATATAAACTCATGTTTGTGAAAATTGCAACACCATGAAGGACTTAAGCGAGTGAGCTGAAATTTTCATGAAATGCAAATTAGCGCATGATATGCAAATCATTAGAATTTCATATCCGTGGCGCATGCGTATGCTGAGCAGCGCCCTCTGAACGGTGGATGAATCCGAATAAATAGACGGCTGTAGCGAGGCGTGTATGGTTATCGGTGGTTATCTGCTAGTGGTAAACATTAGCTCAATCGTTACTTATGCCTCTTCGACGAAAGAGAGCGAGATTTGAACAACTTACAGAGTTTGAACGGGGGAGAACCATCGGCCTTCGTGAAGCTGGATTGTCTTATCGTGCAATAGCCGCTCGTGTGCAGCGTAACAGCAGCACAGTGATGCGTCTTTGGAAGCAGTGGACGGACGAGTGTCGGACAACTCGGAAATCCGGGAGTGGACCCCAAAATGTGACGTCAGCTCGCGATGATAGACACCTGGTCCGCATGGCGCTGACGGACCGTACAGCTTTCTCTAGACAATTGGCAGCACAGTGGTCAATAGCTACAGGTGTTTTATTGTGTGCTTCATCAATTCGTAGACGTCTGCTGCAGCGTGAACTGCGTGCAAGGACTCCTTTATACAGGATCCCTCTCACGCTAAACCATCGCCGCCTGCGGCTACAATGGGCCACTCAGCATAGAGACTAGCGTGTTGATTGGCAGCATGTCGTGTTTTCTGATGAGTCCCGCTTTAATTTGTGGTACCATGATGGCCGCATTCGTGTCAGACGCTATGCCGGTGAACGCCACCTTCCGGAGTGCATTATCGAACGCCACAGTGGACGAACACCCGGAGTTATGGTCTGGAGTGCCATAGCATATTATGGACGATCTCAATTGCTAAGAATTGTGGGCAATCTGAACAGCAACCGGTACATCAGTGAAGTTCTACAGCCCCAAGCTGTTCCCTTCCTTCAAAGCTTGCCAGGCGCTGTATTTCAACAGGACAATGCCCGCCCTCATATGGCTAGGACTGCTCAATCCTTCTTTGCAACGCGACAGGTACAGCTTCTTCCTTGGCCTGCGTATTCCCCGGATATGTCGACGATTGAACATGTGTGGGATTTCGTTGGTCGGCGTCTCGCTCGTGATCCTCGTCCTGTTGCTTCTGCAAACGAACTTTGTGTGCGCATACAAACAATATGGAATGCTCTTCCTCAGGCAGACATTCAAAATTTGTTTGACTCCATGCCACGTCGTGTATCAGCACTTATTGCGGCGCGTGGTGGCTACACAAAATACTGATTCCGATCTCTTGTTATTGTTTGTTTGTTTTGAACATTTAATCATTTATTTGTACCACTACCACTCAACTGTGTATTAAATTTCATTCAATTATGACAATTCCTTCATGGTGTTGCAATTTTCACAAACATGAGTTTATATATATATATATATACATATATATATACGAAGAATACAACACGACAATAAAAAAACACAGTAGAACTGAAAAGGACTGAATTAGAAACACCACCATTCTGCACTAAAAAGGAACTACCGGTATTCGCTTTACATAAATTGTATAGCAAAAAAAAGCGTCATACCATTCGCTATACCTAAATTATATAGCAAAAACCAATATAGCATTCGCTATACCTAAATTGTACAGCAAAAACCTTCATACCATTCTTAATACAAAAATCCCGAAGTGATTAAATTACTGAATTGGATAAATTGGTATCATTGATAAAGTAAAGATTACCTCCCAAAAAATAAGATGAAAAAATACAAATAATTGTTTTTGTCAAATGGCGAAAAGAAATAATAAATTAATTAGAAGCCTTATTTTTCTCACTGTTTTTTGAATCTTAACACCTTTAAAATTAATCCGCATTACCATACACATGGAAAATAAAAAGAATAAATTGAAAGAAGCATAATTAATTAATTAGTAATCGTTTAATGTCTTTAGATATTTGAATAAAAATATTTTTATTTATTGTATGGATTTAAAAAAAGAAATTATCTTTTTGTTTGAGATTCTTTTGTTTTGCCAATTAGTTCCACAAGCTTTTCAACAATACAATTAAAAATCTAATTATTTAAAAAAATATAATTTTCTTTGCATCGTTTGTTTTTTTAGTTATTCAAACGTACCTGAAAATAAATCCAACATAATCGTCATCGATTTCAGTATCCACAAAAAATGTACCTTCGAAGTCTACTCCTCCGAAAGCATGGAATCCTAAATAAAAAATATTAAGTAAATAAAACTGAAATGTTTTTTTTTCTTAACATACATTAAATTAAAATTTAAAACTCTATAAATACATTGCTGAAAATAATTAACGAATATACTGATTTTGGATAAAAACTGCAAACGAAGAAATTTTTTTTTACTTTGTGATTAGTAAGTGCTACGAGACATGAGGAAGGGAAGCTATTCTACGAAGGAAGTTTGCCTACAAATTCTATCGAATTAAATTTGCTTACAAATTCTATCTCAGGAAGTTTGCCTAAAAATCCTACCGAGGGAAGTTTGCCTAAAATTCCTATCGAAGGAAATTTGCCTACAAATTCTATCGCAGGAAGTTTGCCTAAAATTCCTACCGAAGGAAGTTTGCCTAAAAATCCTACCGAAGGAAGTTTGATAGGAACTTCCGCCTACCGAAGAAAGTTTGCCTACAAATTCAATGAATTTTATTCACTGAATCTGTAGGCAAACAAAGAATGCCCAATTCATGCATATCATAAAAATGAAAAAAAGATGGGATTTTTCCTGATGAAAATGAATTTCAATAAGGACTATGTGGTTTCACCGATCAAAAGCAATATCGCACACTTTTGAGGAATGCAATCAGAAATGTTATTAATTAGTAACTGAGATATTTTCTCCCTCTCCTGTAGAGGAGAGCTTTACAAGTGCTAAATTGTTTTTTGGAGGTGATAAACCATAAACCCTTTACCCAAATATCTCGATCAAGTTCAAGACTGGAGAAGAAGCTAGCCAATTCATTTTTGATTCCTTCATTCTTGGAAAAGGAAATTGGCTTCTAAGGAAGTACAATTTATCCTTGAGTTGATTATGAGAAGGAATTCATCTCCGATTGGTGGAGCGTACAGAACTACAGAGATCTTAGTTTCTTATCCCTGTATTACTGAGTCATCATCAATTATTGATAATGTACTGGTTGGTAAATCTTCAGCGATAAATCATTGATAGAGATACCACACCATTTCTCCTAAATTCTAAAATTTCACCTAATCTTGGTAACCTATTTCATGTCAAAGTAATGTTATATATATCCTCAATTGGACATTTAATTCGTGGTTTTGATTTTGTTGACAGCATTTTTTTCTTATTTTTTAAAAGTACCTGTACCTTATTTTTTATTTTATTTTTGTGCCTTTATCTTATTTTTTGCTTTTTTTCTTATTTTTTTAAGAATGTTTGTTTGCTTATAAGTTGTACACGAAAGAATAAAATGTAAGTTAAAGTGGTCTTCATTTGTGTAGTTAGTGAATAAATAGATAGATAAACACCAAGTAACCAGATTGGATATGTCAAATCTATATATTAAAAGCTGAACAATCTCTTTTATTAAGCTACTGCAATATTATTAAATGTTATAGTAGCTTTCTTCAACGTCTTTAATTTAAGAAAGATAGTAAATTTAATAGAGCAATATTAACCAATATTATTTTCATTTTTCAAACATTTACTATAATAAATATAAGAATTGCTACTATTTACAGATTAAATTAGACAAGAATTTTGTTACACCTAAATTAACAAAATATCGTTTAAAAGTTAAATAAATCAAAAATCTCTAAATTGAATTCCAGGAAAGATTGTTTAAATTGTATGATAGAAAGATATATGATAACTATGAACTATATAACTATACTAGATATATGTAACTATAAAGATATAAACTGACCAACAGCAAGACCAGGATCACTATTCATGGTTTGAACTATTTCAGCTCCCTGTAAAGAGATGCATTGAATTATTACCAAAGTTAAGTTTTAAGCACTTGTTATAAAGTTTTATGATATATGGTACTAGGAAGGGAATTCCATTTGCTGGGATGCCTTGATAAAAATTAAATGCTCGTAAAATGCCTTTTATAGCACACTACAACAAATATTTTAGCAATGATTGGGAAAATTATGAAACATATTAATTTATTTATTATACTTTTCTACACGATAATTCACTATGTATATTATAAATCTAATGTTTTAAATTCATTATTTTTTAGTGATTACTTTTCCACTTATTTTTATATAATGATTATGCTATAACTTAAATGTGATTTTTATAACTGAATAACTTGTGAAGAGCCCAAGATTGATAAGCTTGATTTAAAAAATAATTTTATTTGACCTACATTTGATAAAAAAAATTTTTTGAAGTTTCTAATTGAAATTTGCACAAATGTTAAAGGAAATTAACATCTGCGTGTTAAATCATTCACACTATTCACCTGCGAGAACTCTTTATTCCCAAAGCTTAAAAATGATATTATTTTGATGACATTGGGACTATACAGCCAAAAACTCCCTTTTAAATTTCCTAACACAGATCTGTATCAACGTAAATGCCTATGCTATGCTATTTATGGATGTCAATGTAATGCTATGTCAATGGATGAATGGCAATGTAATACTTACTTATAGTCTATGTCTATGCTTTAAAATAGAATCTAAGAGGCTTTGTTTGTATTCTCCAGTTACTGAGAAGTATATATATATACTTCCAGTTACTGAGAAGTATATATATATATATACACTCATATATATACTTCTCAGTATTCATGAAAGAATTTAGAAGTAAAATTGAATGTCTATGATATTAGTTCAAATTTTTAAAAAATCGCTTTGAAATAGACGTAGTTAAAGTTAATAGTAACATTTATCTGCCAGAATTGCCACCCTAGCTATTGTTTTAAATAGGACAGTAAAATTACAATATAATCCTACAGGTTGAATTACAATATTTTATCTATAACAACAGAAATCCAAAAAATTTCCAATCGTTCATATTCCATGTTAAACAAAAAGCAATCAGACACACATCAACAGACGTTACCTTGTTATAAATAACCCAGTGTGGATCAATCTGAGAATCCCCCTCCGGATCCAGAACAATTGTCTGGTAAGCTCTGAAATCCGTTGCGTACACTTTTCTATTATCCGGGCAAACATCGAGATGATCCGGCACGTTGTCCCCATCGAAGTCGTCTCGGCAGATATCTCCCACTCCGGTCCCTGGAAAATGCAAACATTAGCAACGTGCCTTCACATTGATCAGTAGGACTACATCTATAATAAATCACATTAAATCTCTTAAAAGTAGAAATCGCAGTCATTTATTTGCTATAAATCATTTATTTTAACCACACGAGTGTCACCATATTAACAGATTTACTTTAATTTTTTTGGAGGTAAAAATTAATCATGGATGACAAAAATTAAACAATGAATGTTAAATTTTAGTGTTATATCTATGAAAGTCGTAACAATTGGTGTTTTTGAATTTTCAATAAAGGACCTTGGATAGAACATTTGAAATTTTAAGTTACTTTTTTGTCTGCATTAAAAAATGCACGAGGATTGAAGAAAATGAAAAGTATTAATTATGAGTAGTGTGGCGGTGTTGCTCAACTTTAAGCCTTAACTAAACAACAAACTGATCCGAGAAACAACCAGCTACACCTTTTAACCAACACACACATTAGAGAGTTTTTGCATAACGTTTTTTTATCATCAGATATTTTTTTCTTCCTAGCTCGCATGCTCATAGGAAACATTGTACAATTGCGCATGCATATCTGCACTACTGAGCTATTACTATGAGCATGCGCGCTAGGAAGAAAAAAATATCGGACGATAAAAAAACGTTATGCAAAAACTCTCTATTAACCATTATGAATTCCGCAATAACCGATACCACAAATTAAACCTACAAGTTCGCATGCCTTCAGAGACTTATATAAGTTGGAAAAAGAAACATACTCACATGAAATTATTTATAAACAAATTTCATGATTTTAAATATAGACAAAAGTATGTTTATTAATATTTGCAAATTTAAGTTCGAAATAAATCATACAATTAATATTATCTAAGTAAAAGTAAAATTCCAATAATGCATTAATAAAAATATAACTTATACTCATTCCACAATAACAAAATAATGTTTACAAATAAAATAATAAAGGTATAATCCCTATAGCTCATTATTTGCCACAATTGCTAGCAAAGAGGGGTACCATTTTTTTCCTTTCAAAAATTAAAGTTTCAGTATTAATAACTGCTTTTCTGCACAGGGAAATAGTTATAGGGAAAAAGTAAGGAGAATAGCAGAGAAAAAAGGGAAAAGTAGGGGAACTATATAGGGAAAAAGTTATTTTTTAGTATAACCATACCATTTTGATAGAATAAAAAATATATTGTATAAGAATATCATTTTAATGGTGTAGAAAATAAATAATAAAATTTAAATGAGTATAAAACGATTTGCACGATTAGCAAACGATTTTTTTATCAAACCCAAAAAATAATTTAAAAAAAAAGATATAAAATTCTGAAACAGATCTATTTTAATATAATTATCGTTCTCTAGATCTAGATCTATCTTAGTATAATTATTATTTAGTATAATTATTATTGGCCTAAAAAATCTATAGATTAATCACAATATTATTATTCATTTAGAAGAAATGTCATTGAAGACTGCACATTTCCAAAAAGAAATTACTTTAAAGATATATATTTCTCTAAATAATTGATATCCCACTATGACAGATAATATGAGTCGTTTTTCTTAAAAATAAAATATATAAGTGTCCTTAAAAACAATAATAAATAAATAAATGTATAAAATGTCGTTTTTTTTTTGTAAATGATTGCAAAAAAAGTTGAATTGGAAATAAAATTATCAAAATTAGGATAAATGCTTCTTTTTCACTTTCATATCTATTTATTTATTTTTATGAATGTCGTAAATAAAAAAATAATGTTTGAAGAATTTCTTTAGTGAATCTAACTTATAAATATTTAATAATTTTCTTTATAAATAACTTCTGTTTTTACTTTCTTTTTATTTACTTTTACGAATAATTCAATCAATAATCAAGTTATTTAAAGGATTTTCAGATACACTTTTTTGGAAATAAATATTTTATAAGAAAAGAAATAAGACATTTTTTTTATTATTGAAAGAATATTTATTTTATATTAATATTTCTTTTTCTTTTTTTTTTTTAAATAAAATATTTTTTTTTATTATTATTTTTTTATATTTGAAAATTATTTTATATATTTTTACAAGGGACGTTCTTGCAGTGCGTAGGAGAAAACGTAACGTTCTATTCCTAAACAGACTACCCACACCGATTTTATGGATGATTTCTTATCAAAACAAGTAACATAAAAAAAAAAAATTTAAAGTCAATTACTACTTTTTTTTCACTATATTGCAGAAAGTCCTTTATAAATAATTTTCATTCATTTTTTTAAATTTATCTGACGCCATCTATTATTAAATACATGCAGCTTAAATCTAAAATAAAAAATATGATTAATTAATTAAATGTTAATGAATGAATTAATATTTGAAAAAACTGTATTAACATCCAGTGTCATCCACTACAAGTTAAAAAAATGTATTTGAACTTGAGTGGATGAATAAAAAGTATTTTATTAATGATTGAAAATTTGAGCAAGATATATATAGGGGGAGTGTGAGCTAATAGAAGGAATTGAAAAAAATTGAAAGAGATTTTATCCATACTTTGAATATGTTTTTAATTAAATATAAATAATTAAAAAAATTATAAATGCCATTATTTTACAATTCCTATTCTTAAATAAAATCATACTAAGAATAAACTTTTATATAAAGGAAAAAATAATAATTTTAAAAAAATTAAGAATTTTTAAATTTTAAATTTTTTTATATAAAGCATAAATAAAACATACTATGCATAGATTTTTGTTTATTTAAACTATACTAAGCATAAGCTAAAACTTTTTTTTTCTACAGTTTGTTTTAGTAATAATAAATTCTAAAAAAATTTATTTGCAGTAATAAAAAACTTTCTCATTGGTAATATTTTGACTCCAAGAAAAAAAAAATGTATATTTTCTTCTATAAGTTCTACTATTATTTGCTATACTAAGAATAAGCTAAACAATTTCTTTTTCTACAGCTTGTTTTTAGTCATAATAAATTCTAAAAAATTTATTTGTATAATAAAAAATTTTCTTATTGAAAATATTTATTCAGCAAAAAATGTATATTTTATTTATATAAGATCTACTATTATTTTAAAAAATGGCAAAGACTTCTGTATCGATTGAAATAAATGGCAGGATACGCTACAAACTGTTGAAGTTTTACTTTTCTTCAACAGCATTTTAAAATGTAATAGACGTCATCAATCACAGGGGGTGTCTTCAAAGGAAACTGCCAAATCTCAATACAATTTTAAAATTCTTTTCCATTCGAAATCCGAGAGGAATGCTTTTAAACTTCTACGGGAGGAATTATTATTTCAAAGTCGAATATTTTACTTATATTCTTTACGGAATCGATGTATTTTGCATTGTAGTATACTAGTATTAATATACTTGATTGCAAAATATTGTGGAACTTTTAAATTATATCCTAAAGAATATTTAAAACATATGAATATCGATTACGCTGAATATCGATTGCGCTGAATATAGATTACGCTGAATATCGATTGCGCTGAATATCATTATGCTAAATATTAGCTGCTGAATATTGATTATGCTGAATATTAGCTGCTAAATATAGAGTGTCAAAATTATTTTATAATGATAATTTTTAAATTATCTTTAACTTAAAATTAATCGATATTTATTTTTATAAATATCGATATCGATATTTAATTTTAGTCTTAAATTAAAGTATGCATTTGTAGCTATTATAGGAATGGAATAAAAAGTATTTAAAAATATATTTTGCTAAAATCTCACAAAATAAAGCAGAAAACTTATTGTCGTAATCATTGATTAAAAAAGCCATTAAATTATTTCTGTAATGGAAGTATAAGAAAATAAAAAAATAAAAAATGACATTATATAATTTTAAACGTTAATTTGTAAAAAAATCAAGAAGAAATTTTCTTTTAAATTTATTTTATTTATTGATTTATTATTATTATTATTTTTGATAAGAGTATAGATAAGAGTATTTTTTTTATATATAGAATTGAATGTTTTTGTTTTGTCTTCTTTAGTGCACTTATTTTAATTTTCATTTTTTAGAAAATAACGAATTTAAATTAATTATTAAAAATATTTTTGAAAACAAAATTACTTTTGCATATAAAATTTTTCTTTGTTATATAATTGTGATTTCTCCTACCATTGGCAAGAGCGCCGCCTGTAGTGTTCAGGAGAAAGGGTCAGTACGCCTCGAGCCTATCATCCGAGAACTGAGCAACCTGTACTCCCGCTAGTTTAGTTTACAGTCTCTCATCCAGAAAGGAAATATATTTAACGCAATCCTGCATATAAGTTGACCTACAAATTCTCCCTTAGAGAGTAAGTATATTTCGCGCATCCCCTGCTTACCTGAGTTTCAGGTTTTCGGCTTAGAAATGGAATTCTTCCACGAATCTATAATTATAGGTATTTAAATGTGTTACATATTGTATGTGTCTAATTATATATGTGTGGTGTTTGTGCGTGTGTCAATAAAGCTGTGAGTTCTCAAACCTACGTCTCAAGTCTCAACCCAACCAGACCCCCAATCATTACAGTTATAATTTTGTTTATTACTTATACATACTATTTGTATCTTTTTGATCCGGATTGTAAACTAATGGGCAATTATCCTTGTTGTCTGGTACACCATCATTATCTTTATCGAAATCGCACACATCCCCTGAAATGAAAATTATCATTAGTATTACATCATATTATTATTTTATAATTATTAATATTTTACGATCATCTTCATAATTTTCATGTATCTGTATAAATAACATTAAAATAATATGTTTAAATTTTACTTATTTGAAAAATATTTCAAAATGAAAATTTAAGCATTAATCAAAATTTTTCTAATTAAATTAATAATACTTACAATGATTTTGGTAATTTTCTTTCTGACTGAACTTCCAGTCTCGAATACAGAATGACTGTAACCAAGCTTATTCAAAGAAACGAGTTTCGTTTTTGAAACCTATTTATAAATTAAATATGTATCTGGCAATTTCAAGCTATGCATATATGTAAATTTTTATGATATATAAAAGCCGAGTCCCACAAGTTGTGGGAAGTGCTCAGCTTCTCATCAATAAATCAATCAATCAATCATAAACTTTTTTTTCACAAACTTCGTGTAGAAATAGATAAAAAAAAAATTCAGCCCGATTCGTGGCTGAGGGATAACATGCGCCACTGCTGAGCATTAGGGCTGATGTTCAATCCGCTGGCGGCATTATTGTAGACATTACTTCGAAAATCACGAGACTCGTTGACATTGGTAATGATCAGCATTCTGCCTCGTTAGACATACTACCTGGTGGGAGTTTTCCAGGTTTTCTTCTATACAATATGCAAATGATTGCACACTGGCAAGGCACTGGTTATTTTGTGCACACTTTAAGCTAATTAGACCGGGACCTACAGTTTAACGTGGAATCTAATTAGACTTGGACCTACAGTTTAACGAGGCAATCACCAACAAGCATTCATGCCACCGCCAGGATTCGAACCTGAAGCCTACCAAAGGATGAAGCGGTACCAAAGACGAGAGCGCTAGCCAATTGGCTATCAGAGAGCCTTCAGCGACTCGGAGCCAAGTCAGAATTCTACCTATGGGTACTCTATCACAATAGCAGCTGCCTCCTTTCTTTCCATTCGTAAATAGACTACTCATGAGATATCTGTCCCGCGCTACAGGACACTGAGGATTAGTCGCAACAGCATAATTCAGTTACAATCATTCAAAAATAAAAATATGAATAAAATTGTTTTAGAAAAATATTTTGTAATTTCTTTTGAATAGTGTTAGTTATAAGTTTTACATATCATAAAGAATTTAAAAAAAAATTTTTTTTTTAATGTCGAACTGACCTTTTCTATCATCATCTGTATCTAGTTGGTCACTATTCGGTACGTCTGGGCAATTATCCACATTATCTTGAATTCCATCTTGATCTCTGTAACATAACATAATTTTTAAAAATATGACTCAAATTTACAACGTTTTAAAAATACTTTAATGTTTTTAAAAATTTTTTCTTCATTGGCGCAACAGCCCTGCTGCCTACTGACAGATTTCTGGACATTTGGTGTTTTTTTTTAACGAGTAAGATTGTCAGCCCTACGCCAACGCTCTACAGTCATGCTAGACCGCGACCTACTGTTTAAAGTGGAATCCGAACCACTACAAACATCCATTGCACCGCCGGGACTCGAAACCAAAAATTGTGACACCGAGCGCAACAGCTCTAGTCACTCGGCCGTCAGGCCTTTAAAAAATTTGATAACTATTAACTAAATTAATTAAAAATATATTTGATACAGTTCACCTCCAAAAATCTTTGGCTGAAAACACACTTGTATCTTTTAGCGATTTGTTAAAAAGGTTTTTCATGCAGTTGTGAATGTATTTTTTAAATTTCAGCATTAAATTAATTAAATTTAAAAAAAATTATCATAGAATTTTCAATACTTTCAATAGCAAAATAATTTAACATTTGTTTCTACTGGTTGAATTTATTTTGTTGAAAATTCATTAAAATTAAATAATCAACCATTTCGCTAGCCAATAATTAATTCAACATGTTCCTAAACATTTTGTAATTAAAAATTTAATTACAGACTTTTAATTAAAATTTCTTCATTTTAAAAATAGTTGCAAAATATCTATTATTAATTGATGGTGTATCTTTACAAATAACACATTCGGAAAGTATTCTTTTAAACACTGATTGGTAAAATTTTAATTATGTAAAAAAATAAAATACAAATGAATTAATTTTATCTAAGGTGTAAGATTTTTAATTAGTTAAAACTTAAAAATTAATTAATTAAATTAATTAATATTTCAATTTGGAGCAGAAAATAAGAGTAGTGCAAGATTAGAGAAGCAATTATATTTTTAACTCTGCTTTATCCTCGTGTTACAGAAAATGCAATAATAAATAAATTAAATTAAAGAAAGCGTAATTTTTAAATTACAAAAAAATATTTTTTTTGCAGTTTATAAAAGAGCAGGTATTTATGAATTTCATATTTTATAAATTTCATTAATTTTATAATTTTTTTTCAAATTCTATACCATTTTACAAAAGTAATGCAAGCACACAAATAAGCACTAAACAGTAAGCACGAAAAGTAAATTTATTCAAACAATTAAGTTTTATGCAATAATATCTTAAAATATTTTTGTTTTATTTTTTAGTAATAAGAAATTAATGCATATCTTCTTTTTTCAACAGATACAGCGTTAATCAGTTTTGCTAAGGTAGAGAAATAAGACAACTACAATAGGTCATAAATGACTACTTCAATGGAATCAGCAATATAAATGTTACATGAAAAGAAGACAAAAATACCACACAAATGCAATTGAATCAACAGCTAAAGTCTTAAAAGTTTTTAATTAATTTTTTTTCGTTATTTAAACTGCACATTATTTCTATCTCAACTCTCTCCTTATATATAGTTTTAAAATTATTTACAATTTAATAAATTAATTTTCATAAATATTCTTGAGAAGAAATGCATTTTATAGTTTTCTTAATATTTTAATTTGTCGATAAATACTTTAATCAGATACATACGTATGAAGGCACAACTACATATTTAATTTCGTAATAAAGAATGACAGTTTTTTTAATAAAGATACGCGATTATTAATTTATATTGATTAATATTTTTGAAATTCAATTTTCCCATCTTTTCATATATATTTGTAATCGTAAGCATTTTGAATCAATCAAAGCTTAGTTTGTCATTAGGGAAAATAATCAAAGCTACTGTAATGATTCAGAAGTTTGGAAAGGAAGCCCAGACACCAAAGAAAAAAATGTTTTTCGTTTGTCTTTATCTATTCCAATCACATACTAATTTCCAAGGAACTGGTGAGAACTTTAGAATAAACAATGGAAACACATGTCCAGGCACAAAGCAGCAATTACCTTGCAGCTGCCCATTCATCTCAATGAATAGCAGACTAAAAAGGGAAAAAAAGGAAGAAGCTTAGGGATTCTCTTTTTAATCAATTCATTAGACTCACAGTTTTGTACCTAATGGTAGTAGGGAAAATCTGTTAATGAAGTATTTCCCTTCCTGCAAAGTAAATGGGGACAAAAAAAAAAAAAGATCCACATTCATCCACGAATGAAAGGGATGAAGGAAAAAAAAAACTTCAAGGAAGTTCAGGTAAAATGAAGGCCCCCCAATGAACCTTGTGCGGCTTCAGTGCAATCAAGGATCACGTGATTACAATCTCTAAGAACCATGGGAAGGGAAAGAGATGAAATAGCAAAAGGCACTAAAATACCCACAAGGGGAAAATGATCCCACGGGTAAATACTTTTTTTCCCTCTCGTCCTAAGTAAAGGAAGAAAAAGGGAAGGAAAAAATGCTGCTAACTGGGGATTTTCTTGATCTTTATTTAAAAGAACAACAATTTATTACACGGTGCATTCGTATTTTTCCGGGAAGATTTAAGAAACGCATTTGGGCTCCAATAAAATGATTCCTGATCAGAACGGATGGTTAGAAAGGCATTAACATTTTAAATAAAGAACCCCTCCCCCCCCTTTCCTTTTCCTAGATAGATAAGAGGTGAAAAGCGTTTGTGCTTGGTCTCCTAGCCTTCAATTTATGGTCTCTGTCAGTTCAAGTTAAAAAGAAAATTGGAGGGTGTAGAGTGTAGGGGGGCTTGAAAGTAATCTGCATTTCCTCCTTTATAATAATTTCATTAAAACTCTTCTCGCTAAAGTCCAAATATAAATTAAAAGTATGCACCAATATATATTTGGGAGTAAATAGAGAACTGTCAACTGTTTTTATTTTGTCTGGTTGAATTTTTCTTCAAATCAATATTAAAGTAAGGACTTGTTAATATGAGACTTAAGATATTGTAATATTAGTTTTATTGTCTCAATTTTTTGAATACTGGCAAAAATTGGCATACCTTGTCCTGCCAAAAAAAATGCATTGTAGAAAATAACATATCGCAAATATATTCTCCGTGGTCCGATATATGTGCATACTAATTTTCATGGATATCATTTAAACGGTATGTAAGATGAAATGGTGCAGCATCCTCTGGTGACAAGTACGAATAAAGTGGATAGTGCGAACCTATTTTCCTTACTCGAACACATATTATTACCCATTTTCATAGCGATTCGTGGAACGATGTAGAAGTTGACATACACAGCACCATCTGGTGGCAACTTATAACAAAGAAGAAATATTCTCCATATTTCTTCAAACACACAGACAACATTTCATCAAAATCGGTCAATACATTTAGGAGGAGTTCAGTGATAAACACATGTACATTACATATATAAAGGTACGAGGTGTTCACATGAAACATCTATGACTTCAAATGTTAATTGAACGGAAAGGTTTAGAGATTTACTATTACTACTGCTGAAGTTTACTATAACTATTTAATGCTTTACAGAGTTCTGGAGATTTATTGTTTGCCGTATCATGAATAACAGCACAAGAAGTTTATTTTGTGTTTCTTTCTTAGCAAAATGTTTCTTTCTGAAAAAGTTACATTTTGTTGTATACATTTTGGATATGGCAAAACGCAAAAACATTGCTATTGAGTTCCTGGATCGGTTCAATAATGCTCACAATTACTTAGAGAATGTGATATTCAGTGGCGAATCAACATTCCCTGATTTGGAACAGTCAATCGTCAAAATGTTCGTATCTGTGGTTTAGAACAACCTAACGTTGTATGGGAACATGTCAGGAACAGTGACAAATTGAATGTGTGATTTAATTCGATGCGTGATAGAATCGTCGGACCATTTTTCTTCATAGAAATAACTGTAAATGGTCCCATTTATCTTGGCATGCTTGGACAGTTTGTTTTTCCCCAGCTACTCACTTCGTAGCCAAATGTGATATTCCAGCAGGATGGTGTCCCACAGTACTGGAGTTCAGACAATCGTTTTAACATCCTTCTTTATGTGTTCTTATGTCTATTTAAACATCGTTCTTTAGACAAAACATTTCCAAAGAGATGGATCGCACAAGATGGATACATTGTGTGACCACCTCGATCTCCAGACTTAACTCCTCTGTATTTCTTACTATAGGGTTATGTCAAAGAAATGGTCTGCTCTACACTTATACGTGATGTTTGTGATCTCCACCACAGAGTTACGAAAGCCATAAATTCAGTCACACTCGACATGCTTGCGCAATATATGGACTATAATAAAATATTGACTGGAAATTCTGAGAGTTACGAACGGAGCCCATATCGAAGTGCATATATAGACAAAAATAAACGTTTGCAGAAAAATAAACTGGTTGTGTTGATGTTGATAATAAAGCAAATCTCTAGAACTCATAGTTCAGTATAATCAACATATGGGTTCAATGTTGAAAACATTAATAATATATATAATGATGTATTTCAAAAAAAGTCTTTTATTGACCGATCAACTTATTAATTTTTTCATACCACAATTATTGTATGATTAAAAAATTGTAATAAAGGAATCATAAGTTGCAATTTTCAAATAAATTCCAAGGATTTTAAGTGGTATAATAAAAATAATTCCTTATTATGAAACAACAATTCCCCAGATGACAAATACCGCAATATTTCTTATATGATATAAAACTTGAAACTCCAAAAAGAAATAAATTTGTTTGTAATAAGACCTCTAGACTTTAAAAATGTATAACTGCAAAGGATATTACTTACAGCAAATGTTATATTCTTTGTATTGTAAACATCCAAAAACATTTATAATATTTATTTATTTATAAAGTTTAACATAGCTGCAAAATAAGAAATAAAAGTATCCTTGTAAACACTTTTATAAAAACATATATTATAAAATAAGCTAATAAACACATTTCAGTAGTTAATTTTCATCAATTTTATGTTTTTAGTAAAATCGAAACTTGATTTGTAACATAAGATGAAATAATTTAAAAAGGAAACCTTTTAAAATTTTGGTTTCTTCTTAGAATTTAAGGGAAATTTATAAAATAAAAACTGATATTATTAAAAGTTATAAATTTATAATACATTTAAATAGATTATTAATATTTTTCTATGTTTAATTTAGTAGAATTACTTTTTTCTTTAAAGAAATAATAAAAATGAAGATGTAAATAAATGAAGATAAAAAAATACTATAAAAACGTTTCTAATTGGAATTAAAATAAACAATCTTTTTCAAGTTGAAATCTAAATAAATTTCATATTTTCTACTTATAAATAAAATAAAAATATAACAGAAAGAATACAAATTTTAAAAAAATAGGCAAACGTTTTATTTCAATTTCCTACTTTTTTTTCCTTAATTATATTTATTGAAATAAAAATAAAACTTTAATGTTTTATTTATTTTTATTCTAAATTATTTAAATCGTTTGAATTAAAATAAAAAAAATGTTCTAAAAAGAATTAAGATAAAATTCCTCTGTAACATCAACAAGCAACAGCGAAAGAATTAAAACTATTTAAAAAAATAATCTTATCAATAATAAATAAACTGAATTAATCAGATTTATTTTTATTTAGATAAGCATTTTTTTTATTTTAGATAATAAAAATTACGTGCTTAACACAAAATAGAACTACAATTAAACGTAAGTACAATTTTAATGATCGAGTTTTATTTAAAGACGCCTACGAATATTACAATAAATCTTTATTAGTCCAAATTTTTATTAATTAATTCTAAATTATTTGCCAATAATAAAATTTAATTTTTTATTCATGGTATGAAAAATTATTTATAAAAATTCGCTATTAGTAGTAATGTCGTTGATAAAATGTTTTGACCTTTTACACGTTATATTATAAGCATTTAAATTGTTAACATTAACGATATATAACGATATAACGATATATATATATATAACGATATATAATGTATAACGATATATTATATATAGTTAGTATTTTGATTATTATTTTGCAAGTTGAAATAAATGTGTTATTTAAAACTTACTCATTTTATTTTAGGACTTTGATTTCTTATCGTATAAAATTTAATTTTAATATCAAATTAATATTTATTATGAGAAATGCTATAAGATAAATATTAATGGAAATTTTCTTTTAAAAATACATGACATGGTTTTTTTTAAAAACATGAGAATGGTTTTATGCTGTCCCCTTTGTTGTAAATCGCCACCAGATGGTACTGCAATATATCGACTTCTATACCGTCCAACCAATCGCTATGAAAATTGGTAATAATACGTATTCGAAGAGAAAATATGTTCGCGCTATCTACTTTATTCTTACTTGCCACCAGAGGGTGCTGCAATAATTCATTTTATATACCGTTCGAACGACATCCATGAAAATTAGCATGCATATATATTGGAACATGGAGAATATATTTGAGATATGTAATTTTCTACAGCGCATTTATTTATTTTTTTTTGGCAGGACAACATATGCGGGGTTTTGCTAGTATGTAATAAATTGAGACAATAAATCTAATAAGACAATATCTTAAGTCTCATAATCACAAATTTTCCCCAAACTCCTTGCTTGAATATTGATTTGTAGAAAAATTCAACAAAACAAAATAAAAGCATTGGACAGTTTTCTATTTACTCCCAAATATATATGAGTGCTTATTTTTAATTTATTTTTGGGCTTTAGGGAGAAGAGTTTTAATGAAATTATTATAAAGGAGGAAATGCAGATTACTTTCATCCCCCCCCCTACACTCTACACTCTACTAGAGATGACAGAGACCGTAAATTGAAGGCTAGGAAACTAAGCAAAAATGCTTATCACTTCTTACCTATCTAGGAAAAGGAAAGGGGGTCTTTATTTAAAATGTTAATGCATTTCTAACCATCCATTCTGATCAGGAATCATTTTATTGAAGCACAAATGCGTTGCTTAAATCTTCCCGGAAAAATACGGATGCACCGTGTAATAAATTGTTGTTCTTTTAAATAAAGATCAAGAAAATCCCCAGTTAGCAGCACTTTTTCTTCCTTTACTTAGGACGAGAGGGAAAAAAAAGTATTTACCCGTGGGATCATTTTCCCCTTGTGGGTATTTTAGTGCCTTTTGCTATTTCCTCTCTTTCCCTTCCCACGGTTCTTAGAGATTGTAATCACGTGATCCTTGATTACACTGAAGCCGTCCAAGGTTCATTGGGGGGCTTCATTTTACCTGAACTTCCTTCAAGTTTTTTTTTTCTTTCTTCCCTTTCATTGGTAGATGAATGTGGATCTTTCTTTTCCTTCCTTACTTTTCCCCTTTTTTTTATCCCCATTTACTTTGCAGGAAGGGAAATACTTCATTAACAGATTTTCCCTACTACCATTGGGTACAAAACTGAGAGTCTAATGAATTGATTAAAAAGAGAATCCCTAAGCTTCTTCCTTTTTTTCTCTTTTTAGTCTGCTATTCATTGAGATGAATGGGCAGCTGGAAGGTAATTGCTGCTTTGTGCGTGGACATGTGTTTCCTTTGTTTATTCTAATGTTCTCATCAGTTCCTTGGAAATTAGTATGTGATTGGAATAGATAAAGACCAACGAAAAGCATTTTTTTTTGTGTGTCTGGGCTTCCATTCCAAACTTCTGAATCATTAAAGTAGCTCTGATTATTGTCCCTAATGATAAACTAAGTTGTGATTAATTCAAAATGTTTATATATATCTAAAGATGGGAAAATTGCATTTCAAAAATAATCAATATAAATTAATAATTGGGCTGATTTTATTAAAAAAATTATCAATCTTTCTTTCGATATTAAGTATGCTGCCGTGCCTTCATACGTATATATATATAATATTTTTCGATAAATAACAATAAAAAGAAAACTCTGAAGTGCATTTCTTCTCAAGAATACTTACTTTAATATTGATTTGTAGAAAAATTCAACGAAACAAAATAAAAGCATTTTACAGTTTTCTATTTACTCCCAAATATATATGAGTGCTTATTTTTAATTTATTTTTGGGCTTTAGTGAGAAGAGTTTTAATGAAATTATTATAAAGGAGGAAATGCAAATTACTTTCCTCCCCCTACACTCTACACCCTCCCCCTTTCTTTTTAACTTAGAGATGACAGAGACCGTAAATTGAAGGCTAGGAGACTAAGCACAAGTGCTTATCACCTCTTACCTATCTAGGAAAAGGAAAAAAGTTTTATTTAAAATGTTAATGCATTTCTTACCATCCGTTCTGATCAGGAATCATTTTATTGGAGCACAAGCGCGTTTCTTAAATCTTTCCGGAAAAATACGGATGCACCGTGTAATAAATTGTTGTTCTTTTAAGTAAAGATCAAGAAAATCCCCAGTTAGCAGCACTTTTTCTTCCTTTACTTAGGACGAGAGGGAAAAAAAGTATTTACCCGTGGGATCATTTTCCCCTTGTGGGTATTTTAGTGCTTTTTGCTATTTCATCTCTTTCCCTTCCCATGGTTCTTAGATATTGTAATCACGTGTTCCTTGATTACACTGAAGCCGCCCAAGGTTCATTGGGGGGCTTCATTTTACCTGAACTTCCTTGAAGTTTTTTTCTTTTTCTTTCTTCCCATTCATTCGTGGATGAATGCGGATCTTTCTTTTCCTTCCTTACTTACTTTTCCCCTTTTTTTTTTATCCCCATTTACTTTGCAGGAAGGGAAATATTTCATTAACAGATTTTCCCTACTACCATTAGGTACAAAACTGAGAGTCTAATGAATTGATTAAAAAGAGAATCCCAAGCTACTCCTTTTTTTCTTTATTTTTTCCCTTTTTAGTCTCTATTCATTGAGATGAATGGGCAGCTGCAAGGTAATTGCTGCTTTGTGCGCGGACATGTGTTTCCATTGTTTATTCTAAAGTTCTCATCAGTTCCTTGGAAATTAGTATGTGATTGGAATAGATAAAGACCAACGAAAAGCATTTTTTTGGGGTGTCTGGGCTTCCTTTCCGAACTTCTGAATCATTAAGGTAGCTCTGATTATTTTCCGTAATGACAAACTAAGCTGTAATTAATTCAAAATGTTTATATATCTAAAGATGTGAAAATTGCATTTCAAAAATATCAATCAATATAAATTAATAATTGCGTTGATTTTATTAAAAAAAGTATCAATCTTTCTTTCGATATTAAGTATGCTGTCGTGCCTTCATGCGTATATATATATAATATTTTTCGATAAATAATAATAAAAAGAAAACTCTGAAGTGCATTTTTTCGCAAGAATACTTACTTTAATATTGATTTGTAGAAAAATTCAACAAAACAAAATAAAAGCATTGGACAGTTTTCTATTTACTCCCAAATATATATGAGTGCTTATTTTTAATTTATTTTTGGGCTTTAGGGAGAAGAGTTTTAATGAAATTATTATAAAGGAGGAAATGCAGATTACTTTCCTCCCCTACACTCTACACCCCCCTTTTTTTTAACTTAGAACTGACAGGGACCGTAAATTGAAGGCTAGGAAACCAAGCACAAATGCTTATCACCTCTTACCTATCTAGGAAAAGGAAGGGGGGGATTCTTTATTTAAAATGTTAATGCATTTCTAACCATCCATTCTGATCAGGAATTATTTTATCGAAGCACAAATGCTTTATTTAAATCTTCACGGAAAAATACGGATGCAGCGTGTAATAAATTGTTGTTCTTTTAAATAAAGATCAAGAAAATCCTAGTTAGCAGCACTTTTTCCCCCTCTCTTATTCTCCCTTTACTTAGGACGACAGGGAAAAAAAGTATTTACCCGTGGGATCATTTTCCCCTTGTGGGTATTTTAGTGCCTTTTGCTATTTCATCTCTTTCCCGTCCCATGGTTCTTAGAGATTGTAATCACGTGATCCTTGATTACACTGAAGCCGCCCAAGGTTCATTGGGGGGCTTCATTTTACCTGAACTTCCTTGAAGGTTTTTTTTTCTCTCTTCCCTTTCATTCGTGGATGAATGTGGATCTTTCTTTTCCTTACTTACTTTTCCCCTTTTTTTTATCCCCATTTACTTTGCAGGAAGGGAAATACTTCATTAACAGATTTTCCCTACTACCATTAGGTACAAAACTGAGAGTCTAATGAATTGATTAAATAGAGAATCCCTAAGCTTCTTCCTTTTTTTCCCTTTTTAGTCTGCTATTCATTGAGATGAATGGGCAGCTGCAAGGTAATTGCTGCTTTGTGCATGGACATGTGTTTCCGTTGTTTATTCTAAAGTTCTCATCAGTTCCTTGGAAATTAGTATGTGATTGGAATAGATAAAGACAAACGAAAAGCATTTTTTTTTGTGTCTGGGCTTCGTTTCCAAACTTTTGAATCATTAAAGTAGCTCTGATTATTGTCCCTAATGACAAACTAAGTTGTGATTAATTCAAAATGTTTATATATATCTAAAGATGGGAAATTTGAATTTCAGAAATATCAATCAATATAAATTAATAATTGACCGGTTTTTATTTAAAAAGTGTCAATCTTTATTTCGAAATTAAGTACTATTCAATATTCCTCACATCTGGAACGATTTATCGTCACAAACTTCGTATTTGGGGTTCAGAACAACTTAACGTTCTTGGAGAACATGTCAGGGACAGTGACAAAGTGAATGTGTGGTGTGGTCTGATGCGTGATATAATCGCCGGACCAATTTTCTTCACGGAAAGAACAGTAACTGATCCCATTTATCTTGACATGCTTGAACAGTTTTTTTTCCACACCTACTCTCTTTGCAGCTATATGTAACATTCCAACAGGACGGTGCCCCACCACACTGGAATTTAGATGTTTGTCGTTTCTTAGTCGAAACATTTCTGCAGCTATGGATCGGATGTGATGGACCCATTGCTTGACCAACATCATCTCCAGACATAATTCTTCTGGATTTCTTCCTATGCGGCTCTGTCAAAGAAATGGTGTACGCTACACTTGTACGTGATGTTTGTGATCTTCGCCACAGAATTGCGAAGACCACCAATTCAGTCGCACCTGATATGTTGTGCAGCGAATAGACTAAAACTGAATATCGACTGGACATTCTGAGATCTGCATATAATCCTATATGAGAGCATGCATAGATAAAAATAAACGTTTGTAGAAAAATAAATTTGTTGTGTTGCTGTTCATGATAGTTGCGAACGGAGCCTAGAGATGCATATATAGGTTCCGTTCTGCATATAAGCCTATATGAGAGCATACATATATAAAAATAAACGTTTGTAGAAAAATAAACTTGTTGTGTTGCTGTTCATGATAGCTCCTATCTATGGTACCACTGTTCATGATAACGCTTCCTCTATTTCTCCAACTTCTAGAACTCATAGTTTCCGTATAATCAACATTTGAAATTAATATTGAAAACATAAATAATATATATAATGATGTCTTTTAATAAAAGACTCTTATTGACACATCAACTTATTAATTTTTTCATACAAAAATCATTGCATGATTAAAAAATTTAAATAAAAAAGTATAGCCTGCAATTTTCAAATGAATTCAAAGGTCTTTAAATTAATAACTAAAAGAATTTCTTATTATGAGACAACAATTCCCCACATGAAAAATTACCGCAATATTTATTATATACTATAAAACAAAATTCAAAAAGAAACAAATTTGTTTGTAATAAGATGTCTAGACTTTAAAAATGTATGATTGCAAAGGATATTACTTAGAGCAAATGTTTTATTCATTGCATTGTAAACATCCAAAAAACATTTATAATATTTATTTATTTATAAAGTTTAACATAGTTAAAAAATAAGAAATAAAAGTATCCTAGTAAACACTTTTATGAAAACATATATTATAAAATAAGCTAGTAAACATATTTCAGTAGTTAATTTACATCAATTTTATGTTTTTAGTAAAATTGAAACTTGATTTTTTAGCTTTAAAGAATATGTAACATAAGATGAAATAATTTTAAAAGGAAACCTTCTAAAATTTTGATTTCTTCTTAAAATTTAAGGGAAATTTATAAAATTAAAAAAGATATTATTAAAAGTTATAATTTTTAATACTTTAAAATAGATTATTAATATTTTTCTGTGTTTAATTTAGTTGAATTTCATTTTCCCCTTGAAGAAATAATAAAAATGAAGATATAAAATAAATAAATGAAATAAATGAAGATAAAAAATACGATAAAAATGTTTCCATTTGGATTTAAAATGAACTTTCTTTTTTAATTTGAAATTCAAACAAATTTAACGATTTCAATGTAGAAATAAAATGTATAACAGAAAGAATAAAATAAGAAATGTTTTAAAAAAATAAGCAAATGTTTTATTTCAATTTTCTTTTTTTTTCCTTAATTATATTTATTGAAATAACAATAAACATTTGGTGTTTTCCTTATTTTATTCTAAATAATTTGAATCTTTCGAATTAGAATAAAAAAGGTTCTAAAGAGAATTAAGATACAATTCCTTTATAACATCAAAAAATAAACAGTGGAATAATTAGGTATTATGACATAAATTTAAAAACATATTTAAAAAATAATGTTATTAATAATAAATAAATTGAATTAATAAGATTTTCTTTCGCATTTTTGTTTTAGATAATAAAATTTAGGTGTTTAACATAAAATATAATTATAATTAAATTAAGTACAATTTTAATGGTCTAGTTTTATTTAACGATGCATACGAATTTTATAATAAATCTTTATTAGTCCACATTTTTATAAATTAATTCTAAATTATTTGCAAATAATAAAATTTAACTTTTTATTCCGGGCATGAAATAATATTTATAAAAATTCGCTATTTGTGCTAATGTCGTTGATAAAATGTTTTGGTCTTTCACACATTATATTATAAACATTTAAATTGTTAAATTACAATGTCACATTTTATATCGTTAGTATTTTGATTATTATTTTGCAAGCTGAAATAAATTTATTATTTAAAACTTACTCATACATATTTTATTTTAGGAATTTGATTTCTTATCGAATAAAATTTAATTTTAATATAAAATAGTATTTATTATGAGAAATACTGTAAGATAAATATTAATGGAAATTTTCTTTTTAAAATACATGACAAATTTTTTTCAGTATAAAAAACTTAATTAACGTTTAAATCCCATGATCACAAGCAATATATTTTTAATGCAATCATATAACAAGGTTTTAAAAGGGTCTCTTTTAAAGAATTATGTGAGGTAAAACGAAAAAATTATAGTCAATTCCTATTTTTTTTTCACTATATTGCAGAAATTCCTTTATAAATATTTTTCATTCATTTTTTTAAGTTTATCTGGCGCCATCTGTTGGTAGATACATGCAACTTAAATCTAAAAAAAAACTAAAATTAATGAATTAAATTTAATTACTGAATTAATATTTGAAAAAACTGTATTAACATCAAGTGTCATCCACTACAAGTTAAAAAAATGTATTTGAGCTCGAGTGGATGAATAAAAAGTATGTTATGAACGATTGAAAATTTAAACAAGATATATATAGGGAGAGTGTGAGCTAATAGAAGGAATTGAAAAAATGAACCTTCTTACTATAGTCAAGAAATTTAGTTATATAATAATAGTTTAATTTCAAAAACGCGATTCCAGAAGAATACACTCCAGTCTAAATTTAAAATGGGCATTTTTAAAATTATATAGTAAATATTTTATATTTTATTTAATTTACTTATAGAGAGCGATTTTAAATTTATTATTATATTTTAAATTATCAATTTAAATTGTGCCTAAAACACTCTTTTTACTTTTATAACAATATTTTAAATAATAATTTAATAATATAAAATAGTTACATTTAATTTAATAAAAATAATAAATTAATTTAAATGAAAATTTATTCAAATAATATTTTGTTTAAATAACATAAAATTATATTTAAAGAACATTTAAATTCCATTGCAACATTATCACAATTAATTTAACTAATAATTTAATAATATAAAATAATTTTAATTAATTTAAATAATATTTTGTTTAAATAACATAAAATGATCTATGACGAACATTTAAATTCTGATATAATATTCCCATATTAATTCATGCTACTATGTTTTGCTGCTGGAGTTAAAATTTTAAATAAAAAGTAAATTAATAAAAGTTTTGAATAAGATAAAAGAAAACTTTTTACCTGTCTATATTGCTATCACAATCATCTCCTATATTGTCTTTATCAGAATCAAGCTGCAAAAACAAATATAAGGCAATGAGAATATCATAAATGGTATTACATAATTTTTGCAATCAAATTATTATTCTATTTGCTAGAAAAAACAATTTTAAATAACCACTTTAAACATTAATATTAATAACTAAGTATCTGTCTCAATTTTTCATATAAAGGTAAATATAAAACATAAAAACATGAATTAAAAATTAAGAGTTGTTTGATATTTTTTTTTATTTGTTTACTCTTAATAAATAAATAAAACATCTAAAATTTTATTTTTACGCAAAAGATACGCTAAACAAAATTGAAAATTCCTCCATTGAATCACTTTGTAAGTATGTATACAATTACAATAAATAGTTTGCAAATGTTATAAGCTGCTAATAACTTCTCTTATAATAATTAACTAAAATTATAAAACAATAACTTTTTAAAATTTTACATTAAAACTGGCATTAACAATTAATAAAATTAAGCAATCAAAGCAAAATTGCAATAGTTATGGTGTATTGATCTAAATCTTGAATATCTTCTAAGTATGTGGATTTACTGGCCCTACCTTTTCCTGCACTGGCTTAATATCCAGTGGCAATGACGAACTGAGATTGGATATGAAAGTTTCCTTACCTGTGAGGGATTAGCAACCGATGGGCAGTTGTCACACGCGTCGCCAACTCCATCATCATCAGAATCTTGTTGGTCTCCATTGGCAATGTGGGGGCAATTGTCCACACCGGTCGGAATGCCTTTTGAAATGAATAGAAATATAGCATAGTTGAATAGGATTCATTAATGAATGGCATATTTCAGAAAAAATTTAACAAATTATAAATAGTTCATGTTTTGATATAGTATAGTATAAGCAACTATATGTATTTATATTACGAGGATATTTATTTGTTTATTATACACATTTACTTTACATACACATTTACACATTATACACATTTGCACATACACATTTTTATTTTATTAATACACATTTGCTTATTATACATGAAGATGTGTTAGAAAATCTATGAATACATTGTTTGGCAGAGAAAAATAGTGTTGTCGTATTTTATATTAGGCATATTAAATATATAGAAAGTTTTAATGCAGCGATAAAAGGCCTTTATATTTTAATTCAGTTATTTTATCAATATATTTATTTTAGTAAATTTGTTTTAATTTAGCAAATTTATTTATTTATTATAGATAAAAAAGATAAATATATATTTGATAATTTAAAAATTACAATATCTTTTTTCAACCAGTCAAATATTGAATATATCATATTTTTATTAAATTAGAAAATTTAATATTTGTATATTTCTTAGTATATTATTTTGTATTTGTATTTATTTCGCATTTAATATAGTTCTTATTATATTATTGTGATTACATAACATATAAATAAAACTAAATGTCATATCTTCATATTTTGAACGCAATGAATTTTTAAACCTAAATCTATTTAATAGTTTTCTTTTTCATTTTACATACAAATATTTAAAAATATTTGCATAATCAAGAAATCCTTGTTTAACAAAAAACTTATATAGCTTATCTTTTAAGTCATAAAAAAATAAATTTGCATTTAATTGCTATTAATTTGTTTTGATAAATTGTTATTAATTTATCATGATAAATTTAAAGAACAGAAAGGAAATTATTATGAAGGGCAACATTTGTAATTTTCCTGGTAAATAATTTAGTTAACTGCATATTTTGCATACCTTCTGGAATGTTGATAATTTATTATTAACTATTTTTATTTTTTAAATCTAATTCTCCTTTAATTTCATACACAAGTGATCATAATAGGCTGAACTCCCTTTTTCCAAGGCAAAAATATTACTGAGAAAATATTTACTTCCTTTTTTACATATGTAGAGCAATTTCATTTAAAGTAGACCAAATACAATTGGGAATAAAATATCATACATTTTTAAAATATGAAATATCATATTCAACATTTGAAAAAAAAAGGAAAATATTAAAAGAAAAATATTATTCATGAAATACAAATTTATGACAGCTGTTAATGAACTAAAAACGAAATATGATGTTAATTTTCCGATTTCATTTTTGAAGAATTACAAAAACTCATGAAAAATTAATGTTGAATAATGAATTTCAGTAACGGATTTTAAGTTTAATTACAATAGGGCTAATATGCGGATTTCTTAATTATAAATACTGGATTTGAAAAATATAAAATAATTAATATAATGTTATTTAAGAAATACGAATTTATGACAGATATTAATGAACAGAAAACGATATATGACGTTAATTTCATTTTATAAGACTTACGAAAACTCATGAAAAATTAATGTTGAATATTTTATTTTAATAGAAGTTATTAGGCTTTATAATTTAAAGCTAATATGCAGATTTCATATTTATGAAAGTTAGATTTTAAATAATATTAAAATATTAATGGAAACATTATTTAGGAAATACGAATTTATGACAGATGTTAATGAACATAAACGAAACATGATATTAATTTTCAAATTCATCTTTTAAGAATTACAAAAAATATTTTAACCAATTATTAAATGTAACTTTTTTATCAAGAATAAATCCTAAGTCTAGGAGTATGTTTCATTTTATTTGATCAAATAGAGTTTCAGAAATGGGTTTTGCTTCCTTCGCTAATACTAATTCCCCTGGGGGTAAAATATCTGTAAAGCTTTCAGAATTACATTCCATTCCGATATTTTTGATGAAAAGTCTTAAAAATACTTATCGATTCCTATTCCTTAGTGACAAAAGTATCAAAACTAATAACGTTTGCTGAGTTCAATTTTTAAAACTTCAATTGCAGTGTATTCAACCATGTACAAGATTATGATAGTTATATTTCGATATTTTAATTTATAATGTATTTAGAGATTATATTATGTTTATTTCAGTATTCATATTTGAAATTTTTGCTGTTAATTCGATGAATCACACATTTAATATCTATTATACTTTATATATTTTTCAAAGTTGCAACAATCAGATAATATAAACAATAAAATAATGACCGGTTCAATAAAAATTTATATTATTTATAAATGGAGGGATTAATTTCTTTTTCTAGTTTTAGATGTAGCACTTGAACATAATACAATGGCTAGTGTGTGACAACACACATACACATGAAATTAATGAAAAGCAACATGTAAGATCAGAATGCAAAACTAAAAGAAAAATGACCAAAGTTAACACAAGTCAGCAAATCCGGAGATCTTGTTTCTCTCTTGCTTGCCAGTATTTATCCTATAAATGTCTAGACACATCAGGACATTCTTTAAGATGCGATGCATCCGTAACAGTATTTCTCCCTCATAATACTCAATTAGGGGACGAAAAGATGTTAAATCTAAATAAATGTTCTACAAGGCAATCAAGCCAGTCTCTAACCGAAATGCTGCAACAGCATGTTGTTTAGGAGCAACTGGAACCTTTAAAAGAGATTTCCTCCAACACTTTTCCATTATTTGTCTTTTCTTCAAAATATCGCAATTTTTTGACGTAGACAAGAAGTTAGTCTAAAACCTAACAAGCCATTTTCTACCAAGTGTCATTTAGTAAAATTAAATAGGATCAATCTCCCTGTATGGATCCAGGTTAGAATAGCTAATAGCTCCACTGTAGCCCATGCTAGTCGTAAAAGGCGACTAAAGTGGGTACCCAGTGTCTGGGAGTATAACCGGGTGGGGTAAAAGTCAGACGTCTCTATTTGGGTGACGCGTGTCTTTGTGCTATAAGTTGAAGGCCAAAAATAATTTTCATTTTTTAACCCTTTATCATGACTCACCACGGGCTCATTTGTTCTTGATTTGTTTTGGTCTTGATGTAGCAACAACAAAGAGAATTAATTGAAACGTTTCCTTAAAAATATGTAAATTTTCATAATAATATGATCAATCAGTGTATAAAAATATTAATATTTGTTACGTAAATTAACATTCAAAAATATTTAAATAATCAAATTTTATGAAAAATTGTACGAAATTACATATTATTATTTTATTTGTTTATTTTATGAATTTTACTATAAAAAGAAACGTGATACTCAATGCTTAGTTTTAAAATGATACAAGTGATTCCAAAAATTACGCAATTAATATACACTTAATTGTTAGGATAAAAATTATAATATAAAAATTGTACTGACAAGAAGTTCTTTTACTTTATTTATTAAAAATAAATAAAAATTTATTTTCATTTATTGTTAACAATTTCAGAAACTCATAAATTCATTTAATTACAGATATTTCGGTTACATAAGCAAAATACCAAATCTTATAAGCAATTTTGCATATAAGATTAATTATAAATCAGCAATTCAAATAAACTAATAAGAAATAACATTTTCAAACCAATTGAAAAGAAATACGAATTGAATTTATTGAAAGAAAGTCTACTCATGCAATATTTAAAAGGAAACGTAAAGACTGACTGAAAACTCACCATCATCATCCGCGTCATCGTCACAGGCGTCACCCACTCCGTCCCCATCGGAATCGAGTTGGTCAGAATTGGGGATGGTCGGGCAGTTGTCGCACACGTCACCGAGTCTGTCAGGTCCGTCCACGTCATTATCCTCCTGGTTGGGATTCGGAACAAGGGGGCAGTTGTCCTGAAACACGAAATAAAATGCTTCGTTGTAGAGCGAATCGTAATGGACGATGACGTGTTGTATTTTTTGCATTAATATTGGAGTTTGAACCATATATAAAAACCTATTTTTTGGGAAAAATTACCAAATTTTTGCCATAGAATTTGTTGTTTGTTTACAATTACTAAACGAAAAAATAGTAATTGTGATACATACATTAGTAAAAATGGGCATAAATTGTATGAAATTACAAATACTTTGTTCATATGTTTTTAATAGATAATACTGAAAAAGAATTCAATTAAATTTTGAGATAAAAATTATTGGTGTTGTTGAATAAAATCACATCATTATCTCCTAGTTTGGGATTTTGAACAAAAGGACAATTGCCCTGAAATACACACATGTCCATAAATTAAAGATAATGAAGTTCAGGCAAAGAAAGAGACAGAAGCAAAACAAATTTGACTTATTTGTAAAGTCTATTTATTAAACAAAAGATAAAAAGCAGAAAAAGATGCTATATGTTTGACATAATTAATAAAAATTGCGATTTTTACTCCATGGAGCAAATTTCAAAACAGAACCTATTTACAAAAAACAGTATAACATGGTTAGTATGATGGTTAATATGGAGTATGTCTCCCGGACGATGCAATACAGGCCTCACAACGCCTAGGCATGCTGAGTATCAAATTATCAATCTGATCTTGGGGAATATTACACCACTCATCAAACAATGCCCTCCGAAGTTCCGGTTGACAGGTGGGAGGGGGTTGACGGGCTGCAATTCGGCGGCGAAGACTATCCCACACATGCTCTATTGGATTCAAGTCCGGTGAGTATGCTGGCCAATCCATATGAGTGATATCCTCCAATTGAAGGCATTCGTCTACAATGTTTGCACGGTGAGGACGGGCGTTGTTATCCATAAACAGAAATTCAGCACCCATGGCGCCCCGAAACAAACGTACATGTTGTTCCAGAATGACATCCCGATAGATGTGGCCTGTCATCGTTACACTCTGAACATGCAGGTCAGTTCTGGAAACAAGAATAATTCTTCCCCAAACGAGCCATCCTGCACCACCGTAACGGTGTCGTTCAATGGTGTTATCTTTTTGGTAACGGGTACCTGGCGCTCTCCATATGAAAGTCCGGCGAGAATCAGACTGCAAACTAAACCTGGACTCGTCGGAAAACAACACACCAGACCACTGTTGCGGTGTCCACAACGCATGCTCTCTACTCCAGGTTAATCGCAGGCGACAGTGAGTTGCGGTAAGTGGAACACATCTGACAGGCCTACGAGCATATAGACCAATGTGCCCTAAGCGTCTGTACATGGTCTGCCTTGAAACTGTCGTACCGGTAGCTGAAAAGAGCTGACGAGACAGGTCTGATGCTGTGCTCCGTCCGTTTCTTTTGGCAGTAACTGCTAAATATCGGTCCTCATTCGGCGTTGTAACTCGGGGGCGACCTGTGCTGTAACATCTACTCACATTACCATCATCTTGGAATCGTTGCCAAAGCCTGGAGAAGACACTCTGGGCGATTCCAAGTTCCTCGGATACTTCCAGCTGGGTACGTCCACATTCCAGTCGTCCGATAATTCTACCACGTCAAAAATCATTCAAATGCTTCCTTTGTGCCATAACTATGCGGTTATTGCACTGAAAGGCTTTTAAAGCGCTTGTGAACAATTTTACTTCTTTGCCACCATTCCTTACATACTCCTCTCTTACACTCTCGTCATTGTGACGTACTATCCGCGCCATCTGGTGGTTTCCTGTAATTTGCATATTCTTCTTCAAGATGTGTGTGATAATTCTACAGGTGAAATTTTTATTTTAGAGTTCAATTTCTGTGTGATTCTGAATTATCCTTAATTTATGGACATGAGTGTATGAAATGAAATGCGTCATTTAAGAGCGAACCATAACGGACAATGACGTGTTGTATTTTTTGTATTAGTATTGAAGTTTCAATCATGATCTAAAAAGATATTTTTATATAAGAATTTTGAGAAAAAGTACCAAATTTTTGCTATAGAATTCTATTGCATGTTTACAATTCCTGAAAGAAAATTTGTAATTGTGATAGATACATTAGTAAAAATAAGAATAAATTGCATGAAATTACAAAAATTTTGTTCATATGTTGTTATTAGATAATATTGATAAAAAATTTCCGATAAATTCTCCTATAAAAGTTATTGGAAGTTATGAACATTTTTAGTGATATTTTACGTTTAAGTTTGTATTATTAATTTTATGAAGTATTAGAAAGTATTTTTAGTTTCAAATGTTATGTTATTTTTATTATCATAAAAATTTAAGAAAATATTTATTTTTTTTAAACAATTCTGAATATAAGCATTAAAATTTAAATGTCTTAATAAATCCTAATAAATGCAACATGCAATCCTAATAAATGTTATATTATAACTGAAAAAATATAATATTGTATAATAACTGAAAAAAATAAAATTTAAAAAAAGGCTTTTTTTTATTTTATTCTTCGTATTTTTATTGGAATTATTGTCGTTATAGTTATTACAATTATTTGTATTGTTAGTATTTTTTTTACACGTAAAAACTTTCAACTAGTGAGAATTTTTTTTTTTTTTTTTTTCGCAAGCAAATAGAATTTTTCATTTAAAATCTCATCACAATTTTTTCTTTCGATTATGTCTAACTAAACATAAATTTAAGTATTTGAATTTAAAACATAAAGACAAATATTATACCATTATATGTTTCAGAGGTAACTTCAGATTTATTCAGCTTTATTTAGATTTATTTTAATCTAAATATTATTATTAATACTACTGGCTTAATAAGTATAATTATTTGATATAAGCGGTTTTATTTTAACTAAACCTATAACAAAAAAATATAAAGCAAGATTTTAGGGCAAATACCACATCACGAATATATCTTTCCTTTCAGTTACAAAAGAACTCAATTAAACCAGTACATGCATTCAGTTAACAGAAAATATCAGCAATAATCATCAGAAGTCTGTTATTTCAGCTTTATTAAGATTTATTTTAATTTAAATATTATTATTAATACTACTGATTTTATTAGTATAACCATTATTTGGTATAAATGGTATAAATATATTTGGTACCAAATTTTTTTTAAATAAATCTATAATAAAAAATAAAGAAATATTTTAGGTCAAATACCACATCACTAATACATCTTTCCTTTTAGTTACGAAAGAATTCAACCAAACCAGTACAAGTACACACACCCAATCAGTTAACAGAAAATATCAGCACTAATCATCAGAAATCTGTTATTCAGCCTTATTAAGACTTATTTTAATTTAAATATTATTAATAGTAGTACTCATTTAATTAATATAACCATTATTTGGTAAAGTGGTTTTATTTTAAATACATCTATAACAAAAAATAAAAAATATATATGTTAGGTCACATACCACATCACTAATACATCTTTCTTTTTAGTTACGAAAGAATTCAGCCTTATTAAGACTTATTTTAATTTAAATATTATTATTAGTAGTACTCATTTAATTAATATAACCATTATTTGGTAAAGTGGTTTTATTTTAAATACATCTATAACAAAAAATAAAAAATATATAGGTTAGGTCACATACCACATCACTAATACATCTTTCCTTTTAGTTACGAAAGAATTCAACCAAACCAGTACAAGTACACACACCCAATCAGTTAACAGAAAATATCAGCACTAATCATCAGAAATCTGTTATTCAGCCTTATTAAGACTTATTTTAATTTAAATATTATTAATAGTAGTACTCATTTAATTAATATAACCATTATTTGGTAAAGTGGTTTTATTTTAAATACATCTATAACAAAAAATAAAAAATATATATGTTAGGTCACATACCACATCACTAATACATCTTTCTTTTTAGTTACGAAAGAATTCAGCCTTATTAAGACTTATTTTAATTTAAATATTATTATTAGTAGTACTCATTTAATTAATATAACCATTATTTGGTAAAGTGGTTTTATTTTAAATACATCTATAACAAAAAATAAAAAATATATAGGTTAGGTCACATACCACATCACTAATACATCTTTCCTTTTAGTTACGAAAGAATTCAACCAAACCAGTACAAGTACACACACCCAATCAGTTAACAGAAAATATCAGCACTAATCATCAGAAATCTGTTATTCAGCCTTATTAAGACTTATTTTAATTTAAATATTATTATTAGTAGTACTCATTTAATTAATATAACCATTATTTGGTAAAGTGGTTTTATTTTAAATACATCTATAACAAAAAATAAAAAATATATATGTTAGGTCACATACCACGTCACTAATACATCTTTCCTTTTAGTTACAAAAGAATTCAACCAAACCAAATACACACCCAATCAGTTAACAGAAAATATCATCACTAATCATCAGAGAAATAAAAGTAAAAGAATAACAGGGTCTTATCGAAACTTCTGGTGATCGATTGCCATTCCATGTTACAGTTGTGCAATCATCTTAATTCCTGGTCAGTTATCGAAAGAACCATCGGGGATTATTAAGATTCTCTTTCCCTTATGGGAAAAGTGTCCTCCTCGTATTGGGAGAAATGGAATATGGGGATGGAAGAGAATTTACCGGATTGTTGATGATGCCGTCGTTATCCGCATCCTCATCGCAGGCGTCTCCTATTCCATCCCTGTCCGCATCCTCTTGTCCGCTGTTGGGGATGCTGGGGCAGTTATCCTGCGAGAGAAATGAAATTGGTTAGCAGATTGAATCACTACTGCTGCAGCAATCTTAATCAAAATCGTTGGTGTGGCTATTGGTTCCGGGACAAGAATTCCAGGATTTGTTTAACGGAGCATGACCAGGAATGCACTTATTCATTTTAGGCAGTAATGGTTTCTTGTCCTGTAATTTAGAAGTGTACTTTGTTTTCAATGCTTGTATTTCTAATTTATACTTACAGAACACTTATTATGTATGTAATATAGACATGGAGATACTTAATGATTTGTTTAGAAAAAGACATTAATTTCATACATTATATAATTAAAAAATAATAAAGTATTGGCATACACTATGCAACTAGCTAAGAAACTAAACTAGTTAACTAGTTAAAAAATTTTGTATAAACTTTTTCAAAAATTTAGAATAATATTAAACTTTCAAGATTTAATATTATTCACATATTAAACTTTCAAAACATTTAGCATTATAATACATTTAATATCATAATTTAAGACTTAAATTCTTAAGTCATCATAAATATAATTATGAAATTAATCATTTTAGACAGTAATGGTTTCTTGTCCTATTATTTAGAATTCCTATTATTTTATGGGGATATTTAGTGATTTGCTTAGGAATATACATCAATTTCATACATTTAATTTAAAAAGAAAATTGAAAGGAAGATTTAATATTATTCGCATATATTAAGACTTAAATTTTGAAGTCATCGCAGTTTTTAAGTCACTTTATCATCGTAATTATGAAATTAATCTGTTAGATAGTAATGACTTGTCCTGTAATTTAGAGTTGTACGTTGTTGTCAATGCTTAATTCTGTGTATTTGTGATTTATACTTACAGAATACTTATTATATGTACTTACAGAAAACTTATTAACATAAATATTGGTATACTTAATGATTTGTTTAGAAATAGACATTAGTTTCATGCATTTAATTAAAAAAGATATAAATAACATTTAACACTGTAATACGATCACCATGGATTAGATTTATTTCCATAATTTAAAACTTAAATTTTTAACTAATCGCAAGTATACAGTAATTATGAAATTAATCATTTTTAACATTAATGGCTTCTTGTTCTATAATTTAGAATTGTACTTTGTTTTCAATACTTCATTCCGTGTATTTGTGCTTTATACTTACTAGTGCTTATTATGTGTGCTTGCAGAATACTTATGTGTACTTACAAAATATTTATTAATATAAACTTTGAGATTTTCTAATGAATACTTATTATGTATGTAATAAAAACATCGAGATAATGATTTGTTTAAAATAGACATTAGTTTCCTACATTTAATTAAAAAAGAATAAAATAATGACTTACATTGTGAAAATTAATTTTGTATAAATTTTTCATAAAGTTTAAAATACCAATAATATTAAACATTTAAGATGTAAATAACATTTAACACTGTAATACGATCACCATGGATTAGATTTATTACCATAATTTAAGAGTTAAATTTTTAAGTAAGCGCAAGTGTACAATAATTATGAAATTAATTATTTTATATAGTAATGGCTTCTTGTCCTATAATTTAGAGTTGTACTTTGTTTTCAATGCTTGGTTCCATGTATTTGTAATTTATACTTATAGAATACTTATTATATGTACTTACAGATTACTTAGTAATACAAACATTGAGATACTTAATGATTTGTTTAGAAATAGATATTAGTTTCATACATTTAATTTAAAAATAAAAAATAAAATGACATACATTGTGAAAATTAGTATTGTTTAAATTTTTTCATAAAGTTTAAAATGCAAATAAAATTTATTAAAATTATATAAATTTATTAAAATTTCAAGATAAAAAGGTAAATGACATTTAACACTAAAATGCAATCACCATGAATACATTTAATATCATAACTTAAGACTTAAAATTTGCGAAAATTAATTTTGTATAAATGTTCGTAAAATGCGAATAATATTAAACTTTCAAGATAAAAAGGTAAATGACATTCAACACTGCAATACAATCACCGTGAATTACATTTATTACAATAATTTAAGACTTAAATTCTTAAGTCATCGCAAATATAATTATGAAATAAATTATTTTAGGCAGTAATGGCTTCTTGTCCTGTAATTTAGATTGTACTTTGTTATTAATGCTTGATTCTGTGTATTTGTAATTTATACTTACCGAATACTTATTATGTGTACTTACAGATTACTAATGGCAGAATATTTATTAATATAAACATTAGGATACTTAATGATTTGTTTAGAAATAGACATTAGTTTCATACATTTAATTAAAAAAGTATAAAGAAATGACATGCATTGTGAAAATTTTGTATACAATTTTTTCATAAAGTTTAAAATGTGAATAATATTAAACTTTCAAGATAAAAAAGGTAAATTGCATTTAACACTATAATATAATCACCATGAATTTTATTTATTATTGGCTGTATTTTCTAAATTATACTTACAGAATACTTATCATGTTTGCAATATAGACATTGAGATACTTAATGATTTGTTTAGAAATAGACATTAATTTCATATATTTAATTTAAAAAGAATAAAATGACTTACACTGTGATTATTAATTTAACATAAATGTTTTTATAAATTGAGATGAGAAGGTAAATGACATTTAACACTATAATATCACCAGGAATACATTTATTACCATAATTTAAGATTTAAATTTATAAGTCATCATACTCGTTTATACTAACAGAATACTTATTATGTGTACTTACAGAATACTTATTAATATAAACGTTGGGATACTTAATGATTTGTGTAGAAACAGACATTAATTTCATACATTTAATTTAAAAAGAATAAACTACTGACATACATTGCAAAAATCAGTTTTGTATACATTTTCTCATAATGTTTAAAATGCAAATAATATTAAACTTCCTAGATAAACAGGTAATAGACATTTAACACTGTAATACTATCACCGTGAATTACATTGTTTACCATAATTTAAGACTTAAATTTTTAAGTCATCGCAAATATAATTATGAAATTAATTATGTTAGGCAGTAATGACTATAATTTAGAATTGTACTTTGCTATCAGTGCTTGATTCAGTGTATTTCTAATTTATAGTTAGTAAATTATTATTTATGTATGTAATATAAACGTTGGTATACTTAATAATTTGTTTAGAAGCAGGCATTATTTTCATACATTTAATTTAAAAAGAATAAAATGAAATACTTTGTGAAAATCAATTTTGTAAATGTTTTTATAAAATGCGAATAATATTAAACTTTCAAGATAAAAAGTAAATAACGTTTAACACTATAATGCGATCACCGTGAATTATATTTATTACCATAATTTAATCCTTAAATTTTTAAGTCATCGCAAATATAATTATGAAATTAATCATTTTAGGCAGTAACGGCTTGTTGTATTATAATTTATAATTATACTTTGATATCAATGTTTGTATTTCTAATTTATACATACAGAATTCTTATTTTGTATGTAAATATAAACATTAGGATACTTAATTATTTGTTTAGACATTAATTTCATGTGTTATTTAAATGAATTATAGTATTAAGAATAAAGTAATGACATACATTGTAAAAATTAGTTTTGTATAAATATTTTCATAAAAGTTTAAAATGCGAATCATATTAAACTTTCCAGATTAAAAGTTAATCGACATTTATCATTATGTATTGCATTTATTACTCATTGTTATCTTATTAAACATTATATTTTTAAGTCATTGCAAATATAATTATGAAATTAAATATGATAATATTAATTAACGATTATAAGGCTTTAAATATATAACTGTTTAGTATCATTAATTATTTGTGATTTTAGGATAGGACGATATATGTAATTAACGTTAAATGTTTACTAATTAACCTAGATTGCTTATATATTTATTGAAATCATATTATTTTAAACATTTATTCTACTTTTTTTCTTTACTGACAGGCTGAATTATTAAGATTATTAACAATCGAATAAATATTTTTATATGAATTAAAATATATATTTTGAATATATTAGTTAAATACTTTAACTTTGTATATTCGAAACTTGTTAGTTTATAGTATTAATGAAAAATAACAGTTATATTCATACAATGAACAATAAGTGATTATTTAAAAAAACTATAATGATTATTTTAATGAAATAAAATTATGATGATTCAATAAAACTATAATGATAATTTCAGAGTATTTCGATATTTATAATATTTCATGGTATTAATATGCAATTTGTTTGTGTGCAAAAGAACCGAGATAGGTTAAATAGCTTAAAAACAAATAAGTATAATATTATTCTCAATAGAGAATATACGAATACAATCATTAGTATTTGTATACAATATATATGAATACTAATCATTTATTTCAAAAATAGTCATCAATCAAGAACAATAATTTCTTTCTACCACCTATTTTCTGTCAACGTTAATATTGAAATAGTTCTCAGTCACAGTTAAAACAATTTAATTTCATCAATATTGACGGATTCGTTTTAAGACTTTATGACAAGTATTATCAGTTATTCCGTCCATTCTTACAAGTAAAGTTAGCTAAAATTAGCATAATTGATGAATCCCCTAGAAGTGTTCAAATCCCTGGTTACTCTTTGACAAATTGCTGGTGTCTTTCTAAATCTTGTCCAATTTGGATAACTGTTATATCCGATAAATAATCCAATTATTTAAATTTTAGACAGTATTATGCATCTTTCATCTAATGCAAATGGAGACATTAAATAATTTATTATATTAATCAAATTAATTATAATAAATATTTTATTAAGGCAGATTTAATAATATATAATATGCACAGAAAATTTTCCTAAACGATAATTATTATAATCATTTATCATTCCATTTAATTTTATTTATATTCAGGTACAAATGATTTAATTAAATCTGTTTATTTATTCTTAAATATTAGAAATATTTTAAATAAACAATAAAATATATTGCAGAAAGTGTTGATATGAAAATCAATGTGATAATGTAAATATCCAAATATTTATTTAAAAGTATTTGTGCGTTTTTGTTAATTTTATAGTTTAATTCTTTTAAGCATAAAAATGTGGTATTTATTTGTATTTGCCACAGGAGATAGTTTTTGAAGAATTTTGTAAAATAAAAATATAATTCTTTCAATTAAAAATATGTAATTGCTTTTCATTGAGGTAGGGATATTAATTTAGTAATTGAAATTTATAAAAAAGAAATATTAAATAATTTCATGATTACATAGGTAAAGTCAATTGTTTATTTATTCTTAAAGATTAGAAATATTTTAAATAAACAATAAAATATATTGCAGAAAGTGTTGATATGAAAATCAATGTGATAATGTAAATATCCAAATATTTATTTAAAAGTATTTGTGCGTTTTTGTTAATTTTATAGTTTAATTCTTTTAAGCATAAAAATGTGGTATTTATTTGTATTTGCCATAGGAGATAGTTTTTGAAGAATTTTGTAAAATAAAAATATAATTCTTTCAATTAAAAATATGTAATTGCTTTACATTGAGGTAGGGATATTAATTTAGTAATTGAAATTTATAAAAAAGAAATATTAAATAATATTAAATAATTTCATGATTACATAGGTAAAGTCAATTGCAATTAATTTTGAATTGTATTTTGTTAATTTACACAATTTAAAAACAAATAGAGTAATGCACATTTTTTTTGAAACTTTTTAAGAATATTTCACTAACCTGGGAAAAATATTACGAAAAATATTAATATATAAAGTGGTAAAATTTTCATTTTTATAAATCTAGGGGAAAAACGCTTATAGGGTTTGATATACTCACATTGACCTTTTTGCTATTTATTTTTTATCTTTAATTCTTATTACGCAATCATTTTTTCTAATTTATTATTTAAATTACTTATTAAATACATATATTAGTTTTATTTTGCCATAAAAAAAGTCTTTTTATTTAAAAAATAAAATTCAATTATGAGACATTATGTAACTTATTCTAATCTGCTATAAATGACCTTAGATCAATATTTGGCATTAAAAGAATGTAGCATTTTTTTCACGTGCAGAAATTTAGCATTTCATTACCAGCAGAGAGGAATATCTTTTGTCTAGTATATAACAACCTATCACTCAAATTTGACAGTAGTCAAGAGTTTTGTGAGTAGTTATATTACATGTAATTAGAGTTTTGTACCAATGAGAACAACCTGTCACTCAAATCTGACAGCAGATATTAAGTGTCATGTAAAATGAGACTCAGAAATTAGCGAATGTCTTTCGCTCGAAACTACTACAGATTGAATATGAATTATAGCACTAGTTGTTCCATCGTGATTGGTGACAGACCAAGAGCTGAAAAATGTCTTATCTATGAGAAGTGAGAGATGCTAACTCCCCCCCATTGACGGATTGTCTTAAAAGGAGGCTTTTTTTTAAGAAGAAGAGAGAGAGAGTACTTCGACGAGTCGATTAGAAGTGTTGATTTTCTTTTTTGCTATGAAGTGGCTGAATAAGACGGAGTTTCAGCCTGTTTTTCAAAGTGAACTCTTTGGGGTTTCGTGTATCATGTTATGCGAAAGTTAAAGTCTGCCTCAGACTACGTGTTTTGAGATTCGACGTAGACTCGAGAACTTGGAATGAACTGTACTTGTGATTTAATCGTGCACTTGTGACAAAATTTTTTTAATTTTTCCTTACTTTAATACCAGAGTTATTAAAGTAAGGAAAAATTATTTTTTCCTTTAATACCAGAGTTCTGAATTTGTATATATGTATATATAGGGGCTTGTAAATAAAAAAGTTAAGTGTTCCCATGAACCTGAAAGAGGTCCTCTTCTTGAAATCCTTATAGGTCTAGTATAGGCTGAGACGTTACAAAAACAGCATCATATTATGCCAATTTAATAAATTATCTTCACATTGTAGGAATTATGATTTTCAATTTACAATTAATTTATACTTACAGTTAACTTTGTTTTGCAATATTTTATTTAATTATTTGCTTCTAGTGAGATATATACTCTGGATATTCTAGATTCTACTCTAGACATATTCTGGATTCTACTCTCTATTCTAGATTCGTCTAATATTTGGGCATTAAAAGACTAGGGCATTATTACAATATGTCATGGCAATTTAATAAATAGTTTTCAGCTTGTAAGAACAACTATGATTTACAATTAATTTATACATAAGGCTATCTCTTCATATGCAACATTTTACTTAATTATTGGCTTCTAGTTAGATAGATACTCTAGATTATTCTACTCTAGATATTCTAGATTAGTCCAATATTTTGGAATTAAAAGAACAAAAACAAGATTTATAATTTAAAATTAATTTATACTTATTGTTAACTTTTTGTGTGCAATATTTTATTTATCTGTTTCTAGGGAAAAAAATCATGGATTATATTTTTAATTCATATAATTAATAAGTTTTTATACACATTTTATGCGGTCTTTTTTAAAAATTAAATTGGAATACAATAATTAATTCGTTTTTTAATGTTTCTCGGTAACACTTCCTGCCATACAAATCAAATAAAAAATATCAATTTAATTTCACTCAAGTGAAAAGTTAGCATCTTAAGAAAAAAAAAATACTAAAAATATTAAAATATTAAAAATTCAATATCCAAGTAAGAAATCACCATGATGAAAACACCTTAAAATGCGAAGTCAGTTTTATTCAGGCCCGTTTCCTTTCTCTTTGAGATACCTCAATGAACTCAACATCGAAAGAAAGGATGCCACCGGATATTAGAAAAAGGAGAAAAAAATTCAAAAAGAAAAAAAAAGGAAGACTATATCCCGGCCTTTTCAAATACCTTCTTTGAAAGAAAAAGGCAAAAGTGAAAAGGCAGCCAGAGAAGCAGAAAATATCAGAATAAAACAAATGTCTGGAAAGATAAGTGGCGGGAAAAAAAATGCAGAGTTGAAAAATTTTGGAATTAGAATAAAGAATTCGTTTATAAGTACCTTAATTTAAAACTTTGTAAAAAAGAGCATAATTTTCTTTTGTTGCCTTTGTCACTTAGTTTTTCAAGACCCGTTATTGTATTAATAGATTAAGAATTACTATCTTTACGCTGACTTGACTTGATGCTTTTATAAAAACTTGTTTTTCGGAATATTTTTTTTACCTAAGCATCTCGAGGTTAGGTTCTCTTTGAAAATAAATTGCCTATGAGAAATCCTTCTAGATTACAAGAAAAGCCTCTCAAAAATTAGATCTCGCAATTTATATACATTGTTTTTTTTAGAGTTTTTAAATTCGGTAGCAAAGAAAAAAAATTTCAACTAATTAGAAGTGCGAAAGTAAAATTAAAAAAATCAAATGAGCCATTATTTTAATGAAAAATGGCAGATAATGCATTAAAATTCGTTACAGATTAGAATGTCTTAATAAATAGAAAGCAAAATAATACTTAAAGGAATCCAGAAATAAATTTAATTCGGTATAGAATGATAACATCTGCGAAAACATTTATTATTAATTAGAATTTTTCGTAAGCAAATATAAAATCACTCCTTTAAACTTTGTATGCAAAAACATGTTTTAAAACCTTTACATATGTACGTAAGGAATAGTTCAAAGTAATTTCCTTGATTGACCCATCAGAAACAACAAGAAATTGTAAACAACTGTTATTTCAATCACTGTTATATCAAGAAACAACTGTTATTTCAATTTTTATCAAAATAAGTACACGTATGTTTTTCGAGATTCTTGTATTTGCAATGAAATTATTTAAATTACTTTTTTACGATAAAAATGCAATATTTATTTTATTTTTTAATGTCGAACTTAAACAAACAGTGTGATGTAAAAACAAAAACATTATTGTTTTCAGTAGTAATCGCGAAAACATTTCTTATTAATTAGAATTTTTCGTAGACAAATACAAAATTACACCTTTAAAATTTGCGTACAAAAACACACTTTAAAAACTACGGGTGTATCTAAGTGATATCTAAAAGTAATTTTTACTACAAACCATCTATTAAATGAATCTATTACTTTAAAACTAAAAAAAAAATTTTCTCAAAAAATATAACAACCTTAAATAGAACAAAATGATGAAGAAGATTTAATTTTATATTACAGAAAATGTAACTAATAAAGATTCATGTCCTCAATTTTGTTTACTATAAGAAATAAAAGTACATCGTTAACAAACATGTAAATTTTCATTTCCTTAATTGACCCATCAGAAACAACTAGGAAATTAGTTATATTTCTTTTTATTTGAATTTTTATTATAATAAGTATACGTATGTCTTTCGATATTCTTGTATTTGCAATGTTATTATTTAAATTGTTATTTTAAGAAACCCAATGTAGTGTTTCTTTTTAATAACGAACGTAAACAAACAGTGCATTAAATTAAAAACTGAAACATATTTTTTATTCAGTAGAAACCGCGTTCATAGTTAAATTGTTTTTGTTTGTTAATATTTTTGTTTTATTTTAATCTACATAAATAAACAAATTACAAATGCCATGAATTAGGCAGTTAAAGATTTATTTGCATTATTTTGAGTTAGTAGTAGTTCTCATGTTGTAATTATGCATTAAAAACACTGCATAAATATTTAGTAATGCAATAAAATTAATGCAACGAAATATGATAAAATGCAATAAAATATTTAATAATGTGTAATTATGCATTAAAATATTTAGTTATAGACTTGATAATGACTCTAGCGTCAGTTATATTTGAAAATCTTTTCTAATAAATTTAAGGAAAAAATTTAATAAACTTCTTAAATAGAAAATGTGAAATCTAAAAATGAAATATATGAAATACATTTTACATTGCAAAATAATGTAATATGAACACTTCAGTATGTTATTTCACTTTGGTGTCTTTCAATAATAACTAATTTACTTCTTTGAGATTTAAAAATCACCTATAAAATGTGGCTCATTAATATTTTAATATGAAAGTGTTTTGTCGCATGAATATTTTTTATGAATTATAAGTGTTTTTTATAATGAATGAAACTATCTATTAAATTAACCTATTAAATCTATGAATGAAACTAAGTAAGAATTATAGAACTATAGAACCTATGAAGCCATCTATTAAATTAAACTATTGTTTTAAAGCTAAAAAAATTATTTTTCGCAAAAATATAACAAATCTCAGATAAGAACTTTAAATAGATTTATTTTTATGTTACAGAAAATGCAACTAAAAAAGATTCATGTGCTCAATTATGTTTACTCTAAGAAATAAAAGTACATCGTTAACAATCATGTAAATTTTCATTTCCTTAATAGACCCATCAGTAACAACTAGGAAATCAGTTGTATTTCATTATTTGGATTTATATAACTATTTTTCGAGATTATTCTATATGCAGTAGAATTATTTAAATTATTATTCTAAAAAACAGATTTAGTATTTCTTTTTCTCAAAAATTAGCAAAAAAGAAGAAAATTTTCATCAAAAGCATTTTTATTGTTTAAATTAATTGAAATAAATTTTGAATTATCTTTTAAATGAACAATAAAAGGCGGGGTTCAACGAAGGCTTTGGACATATTTAGAAGTGTATTGAACATTGTGGAATATATTTTGAAAAACAATAATAAAAAATACTAAACGCAAGACTTACTCAGCGACCTTTGTTTATGCAGCTGGCAAAGCATTTATTCTACAAATGTTTATATTTATTACTTAAAAGCAAAACTACATTTAATAAACACTACATTTCGGAAAAAGCTGTTGGTATCATTTATGAATCTAATGATGAACATGAAAAATTTAAATATAATAAAACATATACGCTAACATAATCTAATATGTATAAAAATGCGTTTTTTTGCAAAACTTATCTCATAACAAATATTTACTTATTTGTCTTCATTTTATGGTTATACATTTATTTAAAAATTTAATTAATAATTTAAAAAAATATTTTTTATTAATTCTTTTAATTAATAAATTACTTATTTCCTTTACTTACTGCTTTACATCTCTCTCCGGTACAAGCTAACACAGAATCTGGCCATCCATCTAGATCTCTGTCCGGACCGCATGTCTTTCCATCACCAGCCCAGCCGACTCGACACTGTGAAATGAAGAAGAATACATCATCAATGGGAATATTTTATGAAATACATGGCTATTTTTTAAAAAAAGGAAAGATTTTTTACTAATTTTAAATTATTTAATTCGGTACTTACGTATTAACGCCACCTTAGCTACAGATTTGGCGGTTTTTAAGTGGCGCCAATCTAACAGCTGCAGATTTGGCGGTTTTTAAGTGGCGCCTATCAAACAGCTACAGATTTGGCTGTTTTTAAGTGGCGCCAATCAAACAGCTACAGATTTGACGGTTTTTAAGTGGCGCCAATCAAACAGCTACAGATTTGGCGTTTTTTAAGTGGCGCCTATCAAACAGCTACAGATTTGGCGGTTTTTAAGTGGCGCCAATCTAACAGCTACAATAAAGTGTAGATTGGCGCCACTTAAAAACTGCCAAATCTGTACCTGCGGTTGGCGTTCAAAAGATAACTGCATGCGCGTGCGAACAACAAGCTTACTCTTTATTGGCACAACCGTAGCTAAGGTGGCGTTAATACGTAAGTACCCTTAATTTTTAAGTTATTAGAAAAAATTAAAGTTACCACCATCAAATGTATAAATACTTTAAATACAATTATTTTAAATAAAATTCAATGACATGATAAAGCTCAGGTAAATTTATTTAAATAAATTAAATTATTTATTAATCAATGTGACATTAGAAATTATAAAAAGAAATAAATTTATTGGCTTAATTAATGATATTCTTTTCGTATGTGCAACAAACTGCCAGTCGCACTAGAGCTTTCAGTGAAGAGAACAGCTTTTTTAACCAAACGACAACAACAGCACAGCAAACCATCGATATAAAATAATTGGGAATAAAATAAACATTTAACAATAAATATGTGATTTGAAAATGATTTATAAAATTATAAATATTGCAATATTAGATATTGAAAGATATTTTAATCTTTTGCATCCTAAATATTCATTGTTATATCGTTTGCGCATATCTGAATTAAGTTAATATTATTTAATTGATATTATACAATTAATATTTATTAATTTAATATTTATTAATTGTCTTACCACCAAAATAAAATATTATTTTCTACCGAATAATGATTAAATTTTATTTATTGATTAAATTATAGAATATTTTTATGCAATGACGTTCTTGTTATTTTTATGCCATGACGTCAAACAATCAGCTATTAAGAGTACGAATAGTATAAAGAAAGAAATTTGTATCTCTATGCAATGCTATTTTAGGTATCTCTAAAATAGTTTTAGAGAAAATAATACGTAAATGAAATTAATTGAATTGATTAAAGAGAATTAATTAAATTGGATAAATTAGAGAAACAATCAGCTATAAATAACACGAGTAGTGTATAGAAAGAATTTGTAAATTTCTATCTCTATGCAATTCTATTTTAGCTATCTCTAAAATAATTTTAGAAAAAATAATTCATAAATTGAATTAATTAAATTATAGAGTATTTTTACGCAGTGATATAAACAATCAGCTATTAATAATACGAGCATTGTAAAGAAAGAAACTGAAACTGTATCCGGCTTAAATTGAAAATATTTCGTTAAAAAAATTGCTTAAATACTTCATACAATTGGTAGCAATTATTTTAGCAAAAAATTACTTTGCCTTATTTAAATTAAATTGCTTTTCCTTAGTGGAAATAGAGATAAATAGATTAATGTTGATGATTCAATAATGATTTGATGGAATTATTAAAAATGTATGCTAAAAAAATGTAGTGGTTCATATGATAATCAAACTTTTGATTTATCTTTAATAAGGAATTTAATGTATTTGTAATTATGAATCTATATTTGACAATATACACTCCTTTTACTGAAAAAATTGAGTTTGTAATAATATAAAAGAGAATAATATGAGAACATATGAAAACATAGAATAATAAAAGAAAACAAATTAGATTATAAATTTGAATTTAAAGTTACATTTGAATTTGTATTTAGTATTTGAAATAACTAAATAGAAACTTAGTTATTTCTAATATTATTCTATTCAAAAAAAGATTTATAATATAAGAAATGTTTTTAATAAATCTACTACATTTAATATTAAATTTTCTGACAATATTTTTTTAGATAATTGTACTACTCAGTGCTTCAAAATAAAATAAAACATAGAATTTTAAATTTATTGAAATTACAATATTTTTTATATCGCATGAAATGAGAAGTAAATTGATTAAACTAATATGAGGTTCAAAAATATTTTGATCTCATTCAAGAATTAATTTTTATAATAAATATATACAGAAAAGTTGTAATTGTTAAAAATTTTGTGTAGTCAATTATTTGGGTTATATCATCTTATATTCCTCAAAATGGAAGACATCTTAATTATTTTTGGTTGAAATAAAACAAAATAATCATAAATTAAACTAATTATAAGTTTAAATATGTTTATATTAATTTTATAAAATACATTTATAAAGGGTCAGTTCTTTTTTAGAATAACATATTTAAATAAAAATAATTTGCAGAATAAATTTTTAATTAATAAAATTAATAAAATAACATCTGGCATTCAAATTGAAACACATGATTCAAACTGAGTTTTTAATTATGGAACTGTTCGTTCTTAGACATTCTACAAAAAAAAAAAAATAATATTCTGCAATTACTTTGTAAATTCCAAATAATAAGAAAAATGAAATATTAAAATGCAATATTTCCTATAAATTTATATTTATTTAAAGGGAATGAATTTTGATCGAAAATAAATAAATCTTTAATAAATTTCGAAAAATGCATTAGTGGAAATTATAAAATTAAAGATACATTTTAAGTAAGGAAAGAAATAATTAATTCCTTTCCTTAAAGAATGGAAAATCAATTTCAGATATGGGTTTCCATTTCTTAATCAAAATAAATTATTCTAATGGCACTGCCGTTTTACTGATAGAATTGATATATTTCATTAAAAGAATTCTTAAATTAAATTGGGAAAAAAATTAGAGTATCATAATTGTGATGAAAAAATATTAATTTTTAAAATTATCTCAATTCATTTTGTAATATTTTTTAATTAAAATATGTTGATATATAACTAAGAAATTACTATTACTTTCTTAATAACTAAGAAATTAATTATTACTATTATTTTATATTACTAAGAAATATTTTTTTGCTAACTAATTTTGAAATAACATGAGATTACTAAAATAATTCAAACTAGATTAAAATAAAAATTATTAAATATATATTTAATGAATATTATTATTTTAATCTTTATTACTTAAACCGAAAGTATTAAAAAATTGGATTGTTTATGAAGTTCAAATGTTTCAAAATATGTATATATTACATATTTTCATTACATATTTAAAGAAAATCTTTTTCATATTAGTTACTTAAAATAACAAATACGCATTTCCTAAAAAAAATCGTGATAATTATTAAAGTAGAAAAAATAATGTTAAATATGTAAGAAATCTAATATATTTATTTAACGTTAATTTATTATTTCTTTTGCATTTTCTGTGATATTTTATTAAAAAAACCTTTTTAAAATACTTTTATTTTACAAAGTATATTAAAATTATATTTAAAATTATATTAATTATTTATTTAAAATTATAGTTAACTTATATTCATTATTTATTTAAAATTATATTTATATTTTATTTAAAAAAATTTTTTTAAATATTTTTATTTTAAAAACGATTTTTTTATGAAATATCAGTGTAAAAGAATAAATAACAAATGAAAGTTAAATAATTATATTAGATTGCTTACATATTAAAATACTAAATAAAAATACTATTTAAAAGTTAAAAAAAAAAGCATTGAAAAAACTTTTATGTCAAAATGCTGGCAACTGATTTAAAATTTATAGTCAGAGAAAATTTCACAGTATACGTATATGACAAGTTATATAAAAGTATGGAAATATGGAATATTTTATCAAATTATCAAAAATTTTAAAATTGATTTTTAAATTTTTGATAGATTTGAAAAATGTATGAATAATTTAAAAAATAAATAAAATATGCATTTGGCAAATGAAATATTTAAAAATTTGTTTATGAAATTGCTTGATACAACAAACATGTATATATATATATATATATATATTTATTATTCAAAACTGAATGAATATCTAAGTTCAAATACTTTATCATAGTTTAAATACTTTAGTGAATATAGTGAATAAGCAACAATATGCACAAAATGATATACACAGACGGAAAAAAAAATTCCCAACACCAAGAAAGACTTGTATTTAGATAAACGAACTTTGGTAAGCGCGTTTATACATCTGAAAGATGACATCGATTCAATTTTCGCACTTTTTGCACAAGTGTTGCGCTAGTAGCACCACTCGGAACATGCAAATCAGGTTTGCTTTAAATGCGTGCTGTAAAGTTCGTGAGCGTTATTGAGTTTTGAAATTTGATGTTGAAATTGAGTTGATGTTAACCAAGAATGCCTTTAAGAAGATGAAGAAGCCATTATCAACAGCTCACCGATTTTGAACGAGGACGTTTAATAGGGCTACGAGAAGGTGGATTTTCTTTCCGTGATATTGCAGAAAGACAAGGCCGGAATGTGTCCACTGTGCATGATTGTTTCGAGCAGTGGTCAAAGGATGATACTGCTTCAAGAAGACCAGGTTCTGGGCCGTATTAGGAATACAGCTGTGGCGCATCGTATTGCATCTGCGGCAGAAATTCGAGTTGCAATTGGTACCACAGCGACACAACGGACTGTTAGAAATCGGTTACTTCAAGGACAGCTCAGAGTCAGGCGCCCTGTAGCGTGCATTCCACTGACTTCAAGCCATTGCCGTTTGTGCCAAGCCATTGCCATTGCCGGATCTCCATCCGTCCTCCAATGATACAGCTCATTGGAGGACAGAGGGGAGATCTGTTGTGTTTTCGGATGAAAACAGTTTCTGCTTTGGTGCCAGTGACGGCCGTGTGTTGGTCAAAAGGAGCCCAGGGAAACGCCTGCAACCAGACTGTCTGCGGCCTAGACACACTGCACCTACACCTGGAGTCAGGGTCTGGAGAGCAATTTCTTATAACAGCAGGAGCACTCTCGTGGTTATCCCAAACACACTGACCGCAAATTTGTACGTCAGTCTGGTAATTCAACCTGTAGTGCTACCATTCATGAACAGCATTCAGGATAACTCTCGCCCTCATACTGCTGTTGTAACGCAGCGTGACGCTCATTTAATGACGCTCATTTAATTAATTTCAGAAATGTTCTATACGCATTTACAGCTGAAAATCGCTTTAAACTAATTAATATTACAGTGTGGAATACTTTTACAGTAGGAGAACTACTGCTTACAAAAGCATTATAATAGTTGAAACCTACGTTGATCACCTTGTCACCTTGACCTACGAGATCACCAGATCTGTCTGGAATTAATCATGTATGGATATCATTGGACGACAAGTCTAGCATCATCCACAACCAGCACTGACCATCCCAGTATTGATAAAACAAGTACAACAAGCATGGAACTCCATACTTGTTGTACTTGTACTCCATACTTGTTGAACACAATGCATGCACGTTTGCAAGTTTGCATTCAAAACTCTGGGGGTTACACCGGCTATTAATGTAACAGCATTTTGCATTTGAAATGTATTTTCTTGATCTTAAATTAACTTGTGATGTTTAAAATTTAATAAATTAAACAAATTAACTAGACAAATGCATTGTTCGAATTTCATTACTCTACAATAATTTTTTCTTGGCGTTAGGAATTTTTTTTTTTCTGACAGTGTATTTGTGAGCAACAATGTTTGTCTTAAATAAAAATTTATTGCAAATATTTTCAAATCTTTTATACGTCATTTTAGAAGCAGATAAGTTGTTTAGATGCTTTTTTAAATAAGTCGATAGCCAACTTCACAAATATTTTCATTAATAATTTGATTATTGATTAAAAAGATGATAATACACAAAAAAGCATTTTCTGAAGATTGAATTAAATCATCAGTATGTATTAAAAAAACTCCTGAAAATCTACTGAAATCTAAAAATTGTTATTGTTTCTTATTCCACATAGTCGACTGCAAAACCCAGACAAAGTCCATAAGCCCGTGCATTTTTATGGAAGGAAGGAAGGGTAGGGGAGGTTCTGTTGTGGTGGAGCACCCGTAAGTAGAAGTCTGACTTGGTTTCCGCGTCGCTGAATAAGGGGAGCAGTGCCTTCCGGGAGAACTTCTAGGGGGACTACCCCGCATTAAAGTTTCGTATGGGAGAAAACCGGAAAACTCCCACCAGGTAGTCCGACTCACGAGGCAAGATGCTGAACATCCCAAACACCATCGAGTCTCCTCGTGTTTTGAAACAGCACCTACAACAAGGCAGCCAGCGTATTGTACCTCCGCCCTAACGCTCACCAGCGGCGCATGTTGTCAGTGAGCCATGAGTCGTGTAATTTAAAAATTTGTTGTATTAAACAGATTACATATTTTTGTAAAAGAAAAATTGCTGACAAAAAATAAATAAATTCATTTCTTTCTTGTTATTTGTTATGATATTTTTATATTTCTTGATAAACTAGAAGGAAGAAAATTTCAAAATGTGAATGACTAAGGTAATTGTATTCTAAAGAATATTATTATTATGTAAATTAAATTTTAATATATTTGAAAATAATAGAAAAAATTAATAACCAAATAAGAAGGTCTAACCAAATGAAAAGAAAAAAACAATAATTAAATAAGAAGGTCTAACCAATAACTAAATAAGAAGGTCTAACCAAATGAAAAGAAAAACCAATAACTAAATAAGAAGGTTCTAACTAAATGAAAAGAAAAACCAATAACCAATTAAGAAGGTCTAACTAAATAAAAAGAAAAACTAATTAGTTTCCCTTTTTAAATAATAAGGATGAAACGTTTCATTCAATTTTGATTAAAATAATTTTAATATGAATATATAATTCTAATTATATCTTAAAATTCGAATGACATATTTATAAATTATTCAGATAACTAGTACAATACCAATTTAAAATTATGACGCTCATTTAATTAATTTCAGAAATGTTCTATACGCATTTACAGCTGAAAATCGCTTTAAACTAATTAATATTACAGTGTGGAATACTTTTACAGTAGGAGAACTACTGCTTACAAAAGCATTATAATAGTTGAAACGTCAAAGACATAAATAGAAATTAAAGATATATTTTGCATTATAATCTTTTTAACCATTCTTTATGCTGCTGAAACTAACTGATAATTGTAATTCTAGAAAGCATTTACGAACTAGTTTTATTCTTTCTTTTTGGAACACTTTCGAACAGTCTTTTAATCTTTCTTGAAATAGATCGCATAATTATCTTTAAAAGGTAGGCTAACTACCACATAATTTCTTTTTAGTTGGAATAATTGCACTTCAACATGCTTTAAGTTCTTGTACAATTCTTTTATTCCACACAAATTCGTTATTTCTTTTGCTGTTCTCAAAAATTAGCCTACTAATTGCCGCAATTACACTGATTACAGCGTCAAAAGACAGTTTAATATGGTTTAAAAGTCTGCAGCATTTTCCTGTTGCTGTCAAGTTGGTTCCTATTTCACTAATTTCAAAATTTATGTAGTTAAGAAACGAAAAAAAAAATTATTTGATACACATTTTGAATTTTCAACGTCAGCTATTATAATTATTTAGATACAATTATTGAGAATAAATAACATATTGCAAAAAAAAAAAAAAAAAAAAAAAAAAAAAAAAAAAAAAAATTTACATAAAATATCAGAGTTTCTAGTACTTTGACAGATTTTATCTGCAATATATAAACTAAAGAGGAAAATGTTAGAAGACACAACAATTTAACACGAAACACAAAAAAATTTAACACGAAACATAAAAAAATTTAACTTTGTTTTTAAGAATGAATAAATGTAGGATGTTGCTGAACGAAATAAATAAATGTAGGTTGAATTATTTCCAATATTTCCGATACAGGGTATTTAAATGTCAAATCGTCGGCTTACAAACTTACTGAGATAACACATTTGAGACCACCATTTTGGTAAACAGGGAAACTTTTTGATCGATTTATTTATCGATTATTTACTCATAACAGACGCAAAAGACGCGTCTACAGGTTTACACGAGGAGAAAATGCAAACCTTCAGATGGCACCCTTTTGAGGGTTTGTCCAAAATTGAGGGGCCTCAATGAGTGAATAGTTTGTTTTATTGTTATTTCTTATCCCACTTGGTCGACAGCAACATCTAGACCGAGTCCATGAACCCGTGTGGTCTCAAACAATGAAACACTGTTCCAGCATTTGAGCACAATTAGCTTTTCTGGCAACCTATATATGGCAAGATTGGGATTGTCACCATGTCTAATGTTTTCTTGGTGAGATTCTTTTCTGTTGTTTCTTATCCCAGTTGGTCGACAGCAACATCTAGATCAAGTCCATGAACCCGTGTGTTCTCAAACATTGAAAAACGGCTCCAGGACTCCAGCACAACTGCCTTCTCTGGCAATTAATGCAAGTCAAGATATGAGCAGGAGTGGTTTGAGTCAAGCTAGATTTCAGGCAAAGGGGATAAACTTTAAGGCCTGACACATGACGTTGAGCACGAAGATGACCACTGCGGAGCCTAGCGAGAACTTTCGGTCCGGATCTAGTGTCTGATCCAATTAAAGCAAGCACCAGGACGGTTACAATCATGCCATTCATGTATGGGGCCCTATCTACAAGAAGAGTTGATAACTAATTTGATCCGAGAGGCAAGCTCCGACAATGAGACAGCCACTATCAGTAGACATCTTAAGGCTGCCCTCCTGGGCCAACGCATCTGCAATCTCGTCGTTAAACACCCACATGTGTAGGGATCCACTGAAAAAAATATTGTTATGATGGACACTCAAGTAACCCAGAAATTGAACAATATACTCAGTTGCTCTATCACCATGTTTCCACCATTCAGCCAGCAGCCAAGTGTTGAATAGAGTTTTGACTATCGCTCAGAATCCAAATGTCTATATTGGCACAATAATATGACACACAAGAGCTTCCTTAATAGCTATGAGTTTTGCCTGAAAAATTGAGCAGTAATTAGGGTTCCTGTTACAAGTTATCCTCCTACTAATTACTTCTCTCTCTCTCTATGTTCCTTGTGGCTACAGAGTAAGAATAGCCCCACTGTAGCTATGCATGTCGTAAAAGGCGACTAAAATGGGTACCCAGTGCCCAGGGGTATAAACGGGTCGGGTAAAGTCAGACTTCTCCCTTTGGGTGCCCTACGTTTTTGTGCCACAAGATCAAGGACAAAAAGAAGCTGTATTTTATTAGCTGCTATATTATTCATATTCATATTTCAATATTCATAATTCAATATTCAAAATCTTACTTTAATTAAGTAATATTATTTTTTAAAGCCGTATCAAAACTCCTGTATAATTTAAATACACCTACTGACTTTCCTCCTAGGTAATGCTCAATCTGCTATAAGCGGCGTCCAGACGAGAGTGCTAGAACTAGTGAGTCAGTTACGCGAACCAATTGTGGCAATTCAGTATGGCAAAATCTTCGAAGTGAGTCCTCAATCTCCGAAGTGAGTTCTTCGACCTCGCACCGACCCGAGTCGTGTTTATCTACACATCAAAGGGATTGTTGTCTACCCCATTTACGACCAGCTGTCCCTCACAGTTGGAGATAACGTAGCTTGATTCTCGCTGTCAGACAGAACCGCTCAGAGCGATATCACTCACTTCTCTCCTACTCTCGTTAGGACTCTGTTATCTAATTAGCTTATAATAATTTTAAGTCAATAGCATTTATGAATAACTAAATTTAGCTAAAATTTCATAATATCCAAAAAAACTATTATGAGAAATATTTAATATTTGTTTTTCTTAATTTTTAATGTTTTACGTGTATAAAAATGTATTAACTAGTTTGATAAAAAAAATCTATTACATTTTATTATCTAGTTTAGAAATAAAATTGGTTTGATGGTATAAGATATATAACAGAATAGTATTTATAAATAATTAAATCTAGCAAAATTTTCATATATTTACATAAAAAACTATTTTGGCAAATATTTAATATTTGTTGGTTTAGTTTTTATTATTTTACGTATACAAAAATATATTAACATGTATAAAAATAAGATGTTATATTTTATTTTATAGTTTAGAAATAAAATTAGTTTGACGGTACATTTCATTACATAGCTTGTTTAAATATATTCAAGAAAGCTTTATTTTGAGAATTTGCGGAAATAATAATTAATGCTACCTTAATAAAAAGGTAAGTCAACAAGTTCCCAAATATAGTATTTCGCGTCAGTTCTTTTTATACAAATATATTCATATGCTATTTAAAATTGTGTAATCTTAATATTTCTTTAAATGTAATTAAAAATAATTCGTAATTTTTTAGATAGCACTATACTTATTATATTGCTATTTAATGCAAAATGATTAGTTTGTAAAATGAAGAATCTCTTTTTAAATTGCAGAAAGAATGATATTATAGGTAATTAAAAAAAACACATTTGTGCATTATAAAATTTCATAAGAAATAAAAAAAAATGTTATATATAGAAAACTTCAATCTTCATCAACTGTTAAATTTAGGCCCATACAGACTTCGGTTACCTGTTATTTTTTTATTGAATGGAATTCTCTGAATTTTTCGTCAAATAAATTTCAGATTTATTTTTTATATCCTTATAAACATTTTTTAAAACCAGAATTTTTGAAATCTTAAACAACAAATTATTTTCCAGTAATAGAAATTTATTAAACATTACAAGCTCAGATTTAGAGTTCTATATTATTGACATTTTCAGTCATTGAAACCGCAATTTTCAAACGTATTTCGAATATGCAGTAATATAGTAATTGGAAAATTAATGAAAATGTTTTAATATTAAATCAATTCATAAAAAATTCAATAAATAGCATAATGTAATAAAACAATGAATCTTAATATGGAGAACAATAAAGGTAAAAATGCAATTAATGATTTTAAAAATTTCGAAAAATTACAGATAATTTCATATTTTAAATTACTTCTGTATTTTTTAGAAAATTAGAAAATGTTGAATAAATTTGCGTTGAATAAAAACTAATATTTATATCTATTTAAAATTATCTATCTATTTAATATCTATAATTCTCCTTATATATATATATGAATGCGTGTGTATTTTAAAGAATGTTAAAATATAATTTAAAAGTTTTTCATTTGTTTGCGTCATAAAATCTTATTCTTTAAAAAATTTTTTTTTAAAAACACCTTATTTATATGAAATAAATGTAATAGTTAAATATTTTATATAAAAATTATCTCACTCACTTAAAAATTCTTCTTCTTTAAAAACAAAAACTATAATAATAAAATCGTAAAGCCATATACACTGAAGTGACAAAAGTCATGGGATACCTCTTAATATCGTGTCGGCTCTCCTTTCGCCCGGCGAAGTGCAGCAACTCGACGTGGCATGGACTCAACAAGTCGTTGGAAGTCTTCTGCAGGAATATTGAGTCATGCTGTCTCGATAGACGTCCATAATTGTGAAAGCGTTGATGGTGCAGGATTTTGGGCACGAACAGACCTAATAAATGCTCGATGGGATTCATGTCGGGCGATCTAGGTGGCCAGATCATTCGCTGGAATTGTCCAGAATGTTCTTCAAACCAATCGCGAACAGTTGTGGCCCGGTGACATGGCGCATTGTCATCCATAAAAATTTTCGTTGTTTGGGTACAGGAAGTCCATGAATGGCTGCAAGTGATCTCCAAGTAGCTGAACATAAGCATTTCCAGTCAATGTTCGGTCCAGTCGCACCAGAGAACCAAGTCCATGCCATGAAAAAACAGCCCACACCATTACGGAGCCACCATCAACTTGAACAGTGCCTTGCTGACAGTTTGGGTCCATGGCATCGTGGGGTCTGCGCCACACTCGAACCCTACCATCAGCTCTTACCAACTGAAATCGTGACTCATCGGACCAGGCCACGGTTTTCCATTCATCTAGGGACCAACCGATATGCTCACGTGCCCACGAGAGTCGCTTCAAGCGATGTCGTTCTGTCAGTAAAGGCACTCGAGACGGTCTTCTGCTGGAATAGCCCAAGAAAGCCAAATTTCTCCGCACAGTTCTAACAGACAAGTCCCTTGTACGTCCCACATTGATTTCTGCGGTTATTTGACGCAGTGTTGCTTGTCTGTTAGAATTTACGACTCTTTGCAGACGTCGCCGATCTCGGTCGTTAAGTGCAGGCGGTCGACCACTGCGCTGTCCATGGTGGGATGTTATGCCTGAAATTTTATACTCTTCTTGACACAGCGGATCTGGGAATGTTGAATTCCCTAACGATTTCCGATATGGCATGACCCATGCGTCTAGCTCCAACTAACATTCCGCTTTCAAAGTCTGTTAATTCCCGTCGTGCGGTCATCATCACGTCAAAACCTCTTCACATGAATAACTTGAACAGGAATTAAAGCTCTGCGAAAGCACTGCGCATTTATACCTGTTCTACGCGATGCTACTGCCATCTGAAAATTTGCATATTGCTATCCCATGACTTTTGTCACTTCAGTGTATTTTGAAATTAAAAGTTAATATCATAATTAGAATACAGAAATCTTTTTCGTAAAACCAACTAACTTTAAAGTAAACAATTTTAATTAATTTATGTGAGCATAAATTAATTAAAATTGTTCGTAAATATTAATATCCTTATTTAACATTATCGTAAATATTAATATCCTTATTTAACATTACAAAAAAATTAATGCGTAAAATGAAATATACATGATCATGATAAAATATGTATATTTCAATATTCATGCATTAAATATTTAAAAAATATTAATGTTATACTTAAATATTTTACAGCAAAAATAATCATTCTTGATTAAAAGAACATTTCGTTAACACCAAACGATATTTTAATACTTAAACACACAGCCATATATTTTAAAGCAGATAAATAATAAATATCGTTCATTTGTGCGTAGAAATCGTTTTCGAAAAACTCCTAGCTTAACGGTTTAAATTAATTTGTGCATTTTAGAAATCTGCAACGCAATTATTTAGTATTAATGGTTGGCAACACAAAAATTAAATTTAATGCATGATTATGGAAATATTCGCAACGATTGTTATCATTTAATATTCAATTAAAAAGCGGATTGAGCTTATGAAGATTATTAACAATAAATTAAGTATTAATATCAAATTTCAAAATACCCTTTTATTAAGAACTAATAAAATTTTTTAAAAAGGTAATGTAAAATTTTTAGTAATCTACATAAATTAATAAAGGTAGTTTTAGGTTTATAAATTAGGTTTGTTAAAATTACTAATTACTTTTCCAAAATCTTAAACCTTCAGTTTCTGCTGTTTAATTTAAACATATTTCTCAATCTTATTAAATATATGGTTTCATGATCTTTTAATGGCATTAATATGAATGATAATAAAACAAGAATAAAATATTTTAAAACTTTTATTATAACCTCAATGCACAAATCTTCCATATTTGTTATTAAGATTATTAAGATTCCATTAATTGTAATTTAAATTCAACATAATTCAAGATGGTGCACCTTTAATTTGTTTAATTATATTCCTACAATTAAAAATAAAGATAGCGAAAACCGTCTCCCTTATTAGTAGGGAATGCTGAATGTTGGCATTTAAATAATTTAAATTACTTTTAATTAAATGAGATTTTTAAAAAAGAGAAATATCTGAATAAATAATTCGTTCTGTGCTTTCATTTCATAATGCTTAATAATTAAGTTTGCAGAGTTGATATCACATTTCACTGAAACAGTTTTCTGAGTCCATCTAATCCTAAGAAGTAATAATAATATAAGGGAAAACCGTCAGTTTTATTTTAGATTAAAAGTTGTGGAAAATAGACGACGTGATTTAGAAAAATTTCAGTAATTTTAATCATAACAACATGTTGTATCTCAAAGTGAATATAAAGAGCAGTTGTAAAAAATTAAGGGAATCGTTTTTTAAAACTTGATGCACGTTTAAACGCACTAAAAACAAGATACACATTTAATAGTTATATGTTACAAATTTTTTCTATATACATTTTATCATACAATCCCCCATAGAGAATTTTAATGGATTACGCAATGAGTTTGTTTATATATATATATATATATATATATATATATATACATATATACATCTTCTTCTTCATTGACGCGATAGAACCATGGTGGGCCAAGGCCTTCTGCCTACTGGCAAATTCTTATACATGAGATGTTGATTTTTTTTTACGAGGCAGGATTGCCAGTCTTATGTCCAACGCTATACGGGCATATTAGAGAGCGACCTACGACTTAAAGTGGATTACGAACCACTACAAATATCCATGGCTCTGCTGGGAACTCAAAATCGAAACCTGTAGTACTGAGAGCAAGAATATATATATATATATATATATACTATATACTAGAGCGCCCGGTAGACGTTGTTCTGTCGTGAAAATAAAATAAAAAACCCGGAATGTGATTGTAGCGCTGCCTACTGGGTCCAGTTGTTAATCTAAATCATCCAGGGACCCACTTAAACACGCACAGAACATTTCATCAAAATCGGTCCAGCCGTTTAAGAGGAGTTTAGCGACAAATACATGTACATAAGGATTATTATATATATATATATATATATTGAGACAATAAATAATTCGTATTACTTTATTAAATGTAAATACCAAAATGAAAATCTTACACATTTATTTACCATTTGAGGATAAGTATTATTAATTATTTTTTTTTTTGCTCAAACAAAACACACATCCCCTTCGATTATCCCTTAAATAAATTTTGATACCATCAATTAAACGTTAACAATAAATAACTTAAATATAACACTTATTTGAATGACTTTATTTTTCATTTCGTTTTAGATGTTTTAATATGAAATCTTTAAATATGGTTTCCTTAACAACATTTTTAAAAATGAAATATAATAGTTAAAGAAATGATGCTAAAACTCAATACAATCTGCATTTCATTTGTATAATATTTATTAGAGGTGAACTTATTAAAATTCTATGAATATAACAGTGACGTAAATAAGAAAAAAAGTTATTTTTAACAACAATTTTTAAAATATTTTTTTGGAATTCATATGCTACTGATTGTACTCACCCTGCACTGGTATCTCGCCAGACCCCTGCGAAGTTCGCATTCAGCATTGCCGTCACAAATGGTTCCATCCGGGCACATACCTGGATGGGGGTGGCAACCGTGCGTCTGGTTACCAACGAATCCTTCGATGCATTCACCGCAGTTGAAGGACCCCTGAGAACAAATTAATTATCATAACTAATTAATATTTACTAGTAGTAGAATTTTCATTCCTATAAAAGCATTGAACATGAAAATTTCCTGTAAATATATAAATTATCGTTTAATTTCAGTTAACTGGTCATTAATTTAACAACTATTTAATTTTTAAATAGTTGTTAGGTTTTAGTTTGGTTTATTTTTTGCTGTGTTTTATATAACTAACCAAATGGGATAAGCAAACCTTAAAGTGTCACTTGTTTGGCGATAAATATAGTAAACGGGAAATAATTTTTGGCGATGAATTTACAAAATCTTCACTGTATAAACCAAAAGTTAATATACATATGATACTTGTAAAAACTTACGTGTAATTACTTGTGAATTCACATGTAGTAATAAGTGCGTATAGTCTTTTTCATATTCTAAAATGTTTTAAATATAGACTAACACCTCAACATAATATTTACATGATGTCACCTCATAACATCAATCACGTTTTTTGTCAAATCTTGCATAACTGTCATATTGAATATACATGAAACTTCGCATGAAAATGTTGGCATGTTCCTTACAAGACTCCAGATTGGCTAAGTAATCTCCTCAATAATTTTTTGATTCAAACAAAAGTTTTTAAAAAGTTCACCGCAATCACTACTTCCACTCTAGACCACTACAATTGCAACAACAATTTCCAAAAATTTCATCATTAAATTTCAAATCCTCAACTGGGTTTTTCTTATCGTTTATTTCAAACTGTAGACTTCTTTGTAATGCACGATATGCATCGGAACATAAAAAGAAGTTTTGCAACAATAGCCACGAAATATTTTCCTCTAACTCCAGTAATGGTATCTTTTTTAATAATCACATTAGCAGAATCAAATGTGATGCTGTGGATTGGATATGTGACATTATTCATAGAACATAAATTGAACTACAATAAAACCTATGATAAAAAAATATGGGCCTTCTTGTATTAAGAAAAATATTAGCAAATTCATTCGTATATCGACTTTCCGATCATGCAGAAAATCGACTAAACTAAAACAATTATTTTTCTTTATTCCATTTAAAAGCTTCCAGGAACAGAATGCAAACAATTGTAGTAATTTAATATTCCTTACGTTTGCGATTCTATTTGAAAGTAGTTTTTGATATTCTTCTATTTTATTTTACTTTGTTTAATAATTAAAAATCTTAATATAAATGCATTTTTCAAATTATGTTTGTTTTTACTTTGTATAATTTTTACTTTGTTATTATTCTGCTTTTACTTTGCATCTGCACATGAATTACCGAGTCCATTTTTGTATATAGAAACTGGTTTAGAATATTTAATGTTATATTTGATATCAATGTTTCTATTTTACACATTAAAAAACATCTTTACCAAAATAGAAATATTTTAATGAAATTGTAATGAACATAAAATAAAATATTGAATCAATTGTTGCAAAATTTCTTAGTGTAAATTTTCTTGTTTGTTTGTTAGATTTATTTATTTGAACAAAAAGTTCTTGGTGAAATATCCGTTATTTTATTCATCATTAACTGAGCTTATACATATGGTTTCAAAAATAAGCCATATACAAAAGATATTTTATTTTCTTAATTTTTTTTTTTAGGAATATCACAACTTTCAAAGAAAAGTTATTTTTTATTTTTAAACAAAGATATTTTTCACTCACCATTGTGTTAACACACTGGGAATTCTCCACACAACCTCCGTTTCGTCCATCATCACATTCGTTGATATCAAGACAAAGCTAAAGGAACAAAATAAAATAAGTGTTTGGAAAGCAAATTATAATCTAGCAGACTATAATGCTGACAACATTGATAGACAAAATTTAACTTTTTGCGTATTAAATTAATTAGAATGGATGTTTGTTATTGAATACTTTGCTCTGAATTTTAAATTTGTAGCAGTTTTTTGTAACGCGTAAGAATATTTTTTGTTATAAGAAATTGAAAAAGTTCTATTGTTGTAAAGTGATTAATTACATTTTAACATTTTGTTAAATTATGTAAAAATTTTAAGGATTCCCATTTTCTCGTAACACAAAAGACATAGGCATAACACATAAGCATTACCTGTCTGACGGATCGGGCGTATTCCAAGCCAACGCCTTGTATGTCCCGTCCAGTGTAACCTGGTGGACACTGTCCGCATCGAAAGCCAGGAGCGATGTTCAGACAAGATGTTTGAGGATGGCAGGGCCTGGCCAGTTCACACTGAAAAAAATTCAACAATTCATATTTCAAATGCCAATAAATATTATCTTCAGAATTGTTTTTCAATTAAAAAAACGTTAAACAAAATATTTGATTTTTAATTGACATTCAGTGTTAAAATTTTTAATAAACAAGCATAATAAAAACCATTGGGCACAAAAAGCCGAAAACTTTTTCGTATGGATTTATAATCCAGATTCCATATCCATATAATATAAATGGCTGAAGGCTAAAAGAGTAAAGGGTATTGGAACACTGAAGAGATAAAATTATCGGTAAAGATCATGTTAATATTGTAAGTTGTAAAGGTAGTTGAAATGAAATGCTTTACTTTCAATCAATTTTTTAAGTAGGTAAAAATAAATATTTATGGTATTTTATTTTATGCTTTCAAATTAACGCTTATTATATCAAATAAAAATGTCGTATAAAGAAAATAAATTATTAGAAAGTAATAATTGAATCGAAAAAATTAATAACATATTTGATAACGAAATGTAAATAAAGACTGAAAGAAATTTACTAATCAAAAGAAACACGTAAATATGTGTAATGACTAAACCAGAAAATTCAAAACTGAAAACTTAGCTTGATAATATGTATACTGTTATGCAAACCTATAAGAATCATATACAAATATCACTAATGTTTTAATATTATGAATATTACTTGATCGATTGTACAATGTTAATTTTAATAGCCAATCATTCACTAATTTACGTAGCTGAAAACTTAGCTTAATAATGTAAATACTGTTATGCAAATATGTAAGAATCTTATTCAAACGTCACTAATATTTTAATAATATGATCCTTAATTGAGCGATTGTATAATATTAATTTCCACAGCCAATCGTTCACTAATTTACAGAACTGAAAACAAAAATGTAAATACTGTTATGCAAATTTGTAAGAATATTATTCAAACATCACTAATATTTTAATATTATTATTATTAATTGATCGATTGTATAATGTTAATTTTAACAGTCAATAATTCTCTAATTTACATTATAATTATGTTTATAAACAGCATTATTGAACTAGAAATGTATCAAGTATACTGTTAGAAATATATCAAGTACAAATGCTATCAGGTATATCAAATGTTAATATCATAACATTTGATAAGCCTGATAACAGTGCCTATATGCCTACAGTCATAACATTTGATATTAATTGTTATGATTGTCATAGTTAGTAAATATTAGCACTTACTATGCTTAGTTTAGTTTTAGTTAAGATTAAATTTCTTGAAAAATAAATAAATGAAAAACTACACTTTATTTATTGTATTTATCAAAGCATATTTGAATAATGAATCAAACTCTTATGATTCCCCTAAAAATATCGTCAATATTATGCAAAGCATATAATACAACATTTACTATCAGTTTTTATCACCTGCCATTCTTTCGAAGCACAGTTGATGATTCGCTCTTAAGAGTTTCCTAAACCGTCACCAGTGAAACCCGCTTGCTTAAAAAAAATAATAAAAACTCAGAGCAGCTGGTTTTTTCTGGAAATTTTCTTTGATCTTTTTTTGTTGATATATTTTCTATTTCGATTTTATTCGTCCGAATTCAGTCCCCCTTCGAATGTATTCGAGTTTTGACAAACATGGCAATGCGGTGGGAGAAAGCATTCGATCACAAGCGTCGGCTTGTTTGAAGACAAATTGCTTCTGCCCCAGGATCAATCATGGGCATGCATGTACCAAATGCCCCCTCTGCCTTAGCAAAGCTCGCCTCCAAACGATTCCGCATATACTTCTCTCTAGAGCTCTTCAATTTGTTTTCTCTTTGAACAAGACACTCCCTTCACCCCTCGTTTCTTTACAGTTTAGTACATGTCTTGAAATATTTGCCACGTGCATCATAAATATCTTCTTCTTCTTCTTCTTCTTCTTAAAGTGTGCAGACGACACGACGCTTTATTAGTTTATTGTTGTTGGGATGTATATTTCTTTATTTTATTTTAGTTTTATTGATATGCTTTGAGAAATATCTGATGTGATGATCAGTAAAAGATTAATTTGTTGTGTATGAATTCCAAAGAAAATTATTGTTCAATATAGAAAACTTTCTTAAATTTTATACAACAAAATACCTTTTCTAATGTATATATATATATATATATATATAATCCAATATTTTTTAATGTATCCATATATAGATTCATTCATATTAATAATATGGTTTCATAATAATTTATCCAGTTAAAAAATGAAACGAATTTACTAATTAAAAATTTAATTTAATATTAATATTTAATGTACATAAACATTTATACTTAATTAATTGTCAATTAATTTAATAATATTATTTATATAAACATTATGCATTAATTAATTTTTGAAAATAAGTAAATTCGTTTTATTTGTTACGTTTATTATTAGTTTCTTTTTTTAATATACATGTTTTTATAATAATAGTCCAGTAATAATTATATTTTTGCTTTCATAATAATAATCCAGCTTTATAATAATTTATCTAGATAAAAAAATCAAACGAATTTATCTATTAAAAAATTAATTAAATAATATTATCTAATGTATATAAACAGTATTAATTAATTAATTATTTGTCAATTAACTTAATAACATTATATAATGTATATAAACAGTATTAATTAATTAATTATTTGTCAATTAATTTAATAATATTATCTAATGTATATAAACAGTATTAATTAATTAATTATTTGTCAATTAGTTTAATAATATTATCTAATGTATATAGTCATTATGCATTAATTAATTTTTGAAAATAAGTAAATTCGTTTTATTAGTTACCTTTATTATAAGTTTCCTTTATTAATATATATGTTTTTATAATAATAGTTCAGTAATAATTATATTTTTGCTTCAGTAATAATTAGATTTTGATCCAGTTTCATAATAATTTATCCAGTTAAAAAATGAAATGAATTTACTTATTTAAAAAAAAAATTATAATAGTTACATAATGGATATAAACATTATTAATTAATTAATTTTATAAAATAAAGTAAATTCGATTTACTTTTTAACTAAATAAATATTATGAAAGTAATATTATATATTAAATTTTAAAAAAAGGCACTTTTTCTAACAAATTTTTAAAAAAAGGTTTCTATAATAATGTTAATTCATCATTATTATTATTGATTGAAACTGAATTTTTCAAAGCTGTCTTTTTTAAATAAAATTAATAATTAAATAATTAAAATAAAAATCAAAATATGCCTTTACTAAAAAATTCAATATAGATCACAAATATGAATCCTTTAAATAAATAAATATGTTGATGATTTTTCAAAAAAGCAAGAGAAATTGAAAAATAAAATTAAAATTCTAAATGGAATTTTTACACTAATTAAAAGTTTTATAAAAACAGTATATATTCCTCAAAATTAATTTAAGAATAATACATTAAACAGAATGATTTTTAAAAATAAAAATCAAATATATTTTAATATATTTTCAAAGTAATACAAATAAATTATGAATAAAAGTTAAATTTATATACAGATAAATATTATTCCGTATTATAAGTATACAAATTTTAACTAAAATACAAGTAGATAAAATTAAATCACAAGCAAGTTTTACATAAACATTTATTGTGAATTCTTTTTCCGAATATGAAATTGTAACTGTATCCGTCACATCTAATTTGCTTTTCTTAATATTAAGGCTTCGTGTTTTAAAACAAAAATAAATCAATATGAAAATTAAAGCTAGATAAAATTATTAAAAATATTAAAACAGTCATACTATTTCTATTGGCACCTTCCTTTTTAATTTAGGGAGTCTTTACACTTTGATATAAATGTAAGGTAAAATTTATCGCTATCTATTACGACAGTTTTAAACGGAAATCAATAAGAACGTCGTAATCTTTATTCATCAGAATCGTAATCTTAATCGTCATAAAAATCGTAATCTTTATTCATCAGATTTTATTCATTCTTCGAATGAAGATTTAACAGTGTAATGATAAATGTCTAATATTATCATTATACTGTTTAATCTAACACTGATAATAGCCTGCCAAAATATTCTTAAATAAATATTAAAAATGCATTTTGCATTTTTTTTTCGATTTTTTTCGATTTTGCGTGAAATTTAAAAAGATTTACGATTATATATATAACTAATTCAATTTTTATTAAATTAAGAATTTTGCAATAGAAGTATGCACTAATTTAGAAAACATTTCGATTATAAAGTTAAATTAAAAAGCACCTTTGGAAGATATTTTAAATATTATTACATAAATATTAAAAATGTATCAATTTTGTATGAATTTTAAAATAAATTGCCATTATACATATAACTTAGTCAATTTTTATTAAAGTAAGAGTTTTACAATATAGATATGCATTCATATTGAAAATATTTGTATTATATGATTAAAAATAGTTATTTTAGATAAAAATTGTCTTCTAATGATTTCATCTTTTAGTTAGATTAAATTAATATTCATTTTTGTAAATACAATCACGACAATGTTATTTGTTTTAAATTTCTCGTATTTCAAACATCATTTGTAGTTAAAATATTAATTAAGACTAGATTCGTCATATTTATTTACTAAAAGAGAAATATATGTAAACAAATTTTATCTGTTATTTTATGAAACATTTTGTATGGAGTTATAATTTAAAGATGCAAATGCAAACCCAAGCGATACTAAAGATACGATAATAAAGACGATAAAATAGATTCATTAAATTTCATATTAAAAGTATATGTTTGTAATTATTTCCAAGAACTATAATTAAGACAGAGAAAATGAAAAAGATTTATTCATTAGATTTTGATGTAGACAAGTACATATATTCAATCAGATTACTTTATATTTCGTAAACAAAATTGTATTTCTAATAGTCATAATCATTTAGCTACTTATTATTATTATTGGTATTGATATTTATTTTTACAACATAAATATAAAATATTTGATGGTTGCGATGATTTATTCGAAAAATAAATGAGAACTAAGAAAATTATTTGTTATATTTGAAAAAAATATATTTGATACTTAATGACTTTCAGAATTTGAACAAAAATGTACGAATATTGGTCAGTAATAATGATATCTTAATGGTAGCATACGGTAGATTCGAATCTGATTCTTACTTTGTGCTTTTGTAGACCAAATATTGACTTTTCACAGGCTTTTCAATAATATTCTCGACTTTTATGGTACATAATTCTTCATAACTTCGCTACATGAATTAAGCTTATAATCATCGCAAATAATTAACTTCGAAAATTTTACTTTCATTTTACATCATAACGTTAAGCCCATTTATTTACTTCTTTAATGTAAATTTCATTTCAGAAATTGACACTTTTTTTGACAAATGGTTGAATTTGAGCGTGAAATGTATCGAATTTAAAAAGGATGAAATTGCTCTTATAAAAGCCCATTAACGGAATTCATTTTATAATTTTCAACTAATCTGTGCATATACTAATATGAAAACAATTTCAAAGGCTTGTAATCGTTTCAACTTTTAACGTCGGATACCAGGCGAAATTTCAAAAAGAAGAAACCATCTTATCATCCATATTTCAAACTCCCCTCTCCCGTGAAAGATTACACCAATCTTCGCAAAAAGTTTTTTGACACCTTTCCACCCATAAATCACTTCCACATTCACAAACATAATTACGTTTTAGCATTATCCGGTGATTAATAGCCATTTAGTCTGAAGACAACAAACAAATCCGGTGACCAAATGAGAAGGCCATTTATTTCCGAACCCCGTATCCCAACATCAGGAGTAACAAAAAAAAATGTGCAACGATGAATATCATGGTACATATACATATACATATACCCAGATTAATTATGAACTGCTTCAAGAAATGCGAGCTCATTTGAAGGTAAGATGAGAGGAGGAGAGAGGGAGCGGTGGAATTCGATGTATTATCGAATTTTTTTTGTGCATGTGTGTGCTTGTTTCAGTCTCAGAATTTTCCGTTATTTTTTTCTTCTTAAAGAATTTCTTCATCAAAATATACTATCTTCAGATTGCTTTATGCTTCTTAAGCTTAACCCAATGAGTTTAGGAGCGTTTCTCATAAGAAATCGCATTAGTTCATTAAGCACCGCAATTTTTTTCTCCTCATCTAGTTTGGGGGAAAATGTTGCGTATACATATATCTCGAGCATTTTCTAAATCTTTGCCCATTGATTGATGGCGGGATCACGTGATCTTAATGAGCCCCCGTGTGCGAGGAGTCGTGAAAGAAAAATTTAGTTAATTTCTTTTTTAAAAGTGCGCTGGGGGGCGAAAGAGATCCCATAACTTTGGCCATGAATAAATTATGCGTTCTTCTTGTCGGGATATTAACTTTTGTCAGGAAATGAAGTTTCTTATCAGCGAGATGAATGGATCAGACGGAAAGTGAAACCACAAATTACCTAATAATGGGAATCGCTAAAGAGGTCATGCGAGGAACGCTATTAGAGGAACCATATATAAAAAAAGTCTTCATTTGATATTTTTAATTTTTATCTCTTCCCTCAAGTTATACGAATTAAATGGAGAAAACAATGAAATTATATATATGTATTGTGTTATTCTGAGGATAATCTTGAAAAAATAATTCTCTATTTGTTTTCAACTACTAATTTCATTATACTACATAAGGTACAGTAATAAACCCAATAACAAATTTGGTATCTTCAAAATATCTTAATAAACATCTTAGCAGATATCTTTAATTATATTACAATGCTTTATAACAATGCTGAAATAATTAAACTTAGAATCATCGATAATAATTAAGCTTAAAAAGTTTTAATTATCTATCCGAGTTTTTATCTAAGCGTCATTGAAATGAGGACAGTTTTCCCTAAATGTTTATTCCTACCATAAGAATAATGTTGACCCTTGAAAATAACCTTACCATGCTATTGTTTATTGTTATATAATGAACAATAGTATTGTGCTATTTTTTATTGTTTGTTATTTAAATATTATAGATAAGGCAATTCCAAATGGTCCAAACATTGATGGTTAAAATATTGAATTCTTACAAGTTTTACAATAATATTCTCGACTTTTATAGTACATAATTCTTTATAACATCGCTAAAATATTTAAGCTTATAATCATCGGGAATAATTAAACTTCAAATAATTTTATTTTATTTAACATCATACCGACAAGAACATTTATTTTCTTTGTTAATGTAAATTTCATTTCAGAAATTGACACTTTTCTCTTATGACAAATGGTTGGATTTCAGCGTGAAATATATTGAATTGAAAAATGATTAAATTTGTCTCCCTTCCATCTATAAAAGCCCATTAAAGGAATTTATTTTTATAATTTTCAATTATTTTTTGCACATAATAACATGAGAAAAATTTCAAAGGCCTGTAATCGTTTCCACTTTTAGCATCGGACACTAAAGCCATTCGCAGTGAAATTTCAAAAAGAAGAACAATCTTATCATCCATATTTCAAATTTATTATATTATAATACTATTGTTTATTGTCATTTTTTTTGAGAGCAAACAATAAAATATAGTATTGCAGCCAAACATAGAAAAGACAATTAAAATGGTCCAATTATTTACTTTTCTCAAATTTTTCAACAATATTCTCAATTTTTACAATACATAATTCTTTATGACATCACTAAAATAATTAACGTTATAATCATCGCGAGTAAGCAAGATATAAAATTTAACTTTATTTAACATCATAACATTAAGAAGCACATTGACTAGATTCGTTAATGTAAATTTCATTTCAGAAATTGTCACTTTTTATGACAAATAGTTGAATTTGAGCTGAAATGTATTGAATTGAAAAATGATGAAATTTCTCCTATAAAAGACCATTAACGGAATTCATTTTTATAATTTTCAACTATTTCTGCAAATAATAACATGAGAACAATTTCAAAGGCTGTAATCATTTCCGCTTTCAATCTGCTAGCTGGATACTGAAGCCATTCACAGCGAAATTTCAAAAAGAAGAAACCATCTTATCATCCATATTTCAAACTCCACTCTCTCCCTGTGAAAGATTTCACCAATCTTCGCAAAAGGTTTTTTGACACCTTTCCACCCATAAATCACTTCCACATTCACAAACATAATTATGTTTTAGCATTATTCGGTGATTAATAGCCATTTAGTCTGAAGACAACAAACAAATCCGGTGACCAAATGAGAAGGCCATTTATTTCCGTACGCCGTATCCCAACATCAGGAGTAACAAAAAAATAATGTGCAACGATGAATATCACGGATATACATATACATATACCCAGATTAATTATGAACTGCTTCAAGAAATGCGAGCTCATTTGAAGGTAAGATGAGAGGAGGAGAGAGGGAGCGGTGGAATTGGATGTATTATCGAATTTGTTTTTGTACATATGTGTGTGCTTGTTTCAGGCTCAGAATTTTCCGTTATTTCTTTGTTCTTGAAGAATTTCTTCATCAGAATATAATATCTGCAGATTGCTTTATGCTTCTCAAGCTTAACCAAATGAGTTTAGGAGCGTTTCTCATAAGAAATCGCATTTTTTCAGTAAGTACCCTAATTTTTTTTCTCCTCATCTGGTCTGGAGGAAATGTTTTGCGTATACATATATCTCGAGCAGTTTTCTGAATCTTTGGCCATTGATTGATGGCGGTATCACGTGATCTTAATGAGCCCCCGTGTGCGAGGAGTCGTGAAAGAAAAATTTAGTTAATTTCTTTTTTAAAAGAGCGGTGGGGGTATGAAAGAGATCCCATATCTTGGGCCATGAATAAATTATGCGTTCTTCTTGTCGGGATATTAACCTTTGTCAGGAAATGAAGTTTCTTATTAGTGAGATGAATAGATCTACGGAAAGTGAAATCACAAATTACCTAATAATGGAAAACGCTGAAGAGCTCATGCGAGGAACGCTATTAGGGGACCCATATGAAATAAAAGTTTTTATTGTTTAAAAAAACGTTCATCTGAAATTTTTAATTTTTATCCCCCACTTCTATGAATTAAAAGGAGAAAACATTTAAATATATATATATATTTATTTATATATAAATTGTTATGAGAATATCGTCGAAAAAATAATTATATGCTTGTTTCTATCTTTTAATTTAGTTTTCATACATAAGGTACAGAGTTAAATCTTACAACAAAAGTTTTTCTCTTGAAAAGTACTTAAAAGATATCTTCAAAACAGATCCATGAAAATTGAAACCACAAATTTAGTAATAAAGGGAATCGCTGAAGAGTTCATGCGAGAAACGTTATTAGGGGAACCTTATAAAAAATCGTTACATTATGTTTAAAAAAACCATTCAACAAAATATTTTAATTTTTATCCTCCCCCCCTTCTACGATTTAAACGGAGAAAACATTATATATATATATATATATATATATATATTTATAAATTTTTATGTGGATAATGTCGAAAAAATAATTTTCTGTTTGTTTTTAACTTTTAAATTTATTTTCATACATAAAGTACGGAGATAAATCCTACAACAAAGTCTGTATCTTCAAAAAATCTTAATAAGCATCTTCAAAATAGATCGATGAAAACAATAGTTTTACCATATTATTGTTTATTGCTACTCGTATATAATACAATAAACAATAGTAAGAACATTATATATTTTAATACTAATGTTTATTGTTTGTTATCCATATATAGAAAATGCAATTCCAAATGGCCCAAACAGCGATGGTCCAAATATTGACTTTCCCCATGTTTTTCGATAATATTCTCGATTTTTATAGTACATAATTCTTTATGACATCGCTAAAATAATTAAGCTTATAATCATCGCGAATAATTAAGCTTAAAAATTTTAATTTTATTTAACATCATAAATGACAGGCACATTTGTTAGATTTGTAAATGCAAATTTCATTTCAGAAATTGACACTTTCTGCTTATGACAAATGGTTGAATTTGAAGGTGAAATGTATTGAATGAAATATATGAAATTTGCCTGCCCCCCCTTCCTATAAAAGCCCATTAACGGAATTCATTTTTGTAATTTTCAACTACTTTTGTACATAATAACATGAGAACATCTTCAAAAGCATCGTAATTATTTAATAATCGTAATAATCTGCGATAATCGTAATCGTCTCCACATTAACGTCGGATACTAAAGCCATTCGAAGTAAAATTTTAAAAGACCATCTAACCATCCATATTTCCAAATTATTATATTTTAATACTATTGTTTATTATCCAAATATAAAAATTCATTTCCAAATATACAAATATCGACTTTTCACAGGTTTTCAATTATATACTTGATTTTTATAGCACAAAATTCTTTATGATATTGCTAAAATAATTATGCTTATAATCATAATCAGGGCGAAAAATTAAGTTTAAAAATTTTATTTTACTTAACATCATAACGACAAGTTTCTTCATTATTTGCTTCGTTAATGTAAAATTCATTTCAGAAATTGACACTTTTTATGACAAATGGTTGAATTTGAATTGAAAAATGATGAAATTTGTTTCCCCCTTTCCTATAAAAGCCCATTAACGGAATTTATTTTTATAATTTTCAACTACTTTTCAGCACATAATAACAGGAGAACAATTTCAAAGGCCTGCAATCGTTTCCACTTTTAACGTCGGATACCAAAGCCATTCGCAGCGAAATTTCAAAAAGAAGAAACTCTCTTATCATCCATATTTCAAACTCCCCTCTCCCGTGAAAGATTTCACCAATCTTCGCAAAAAGTTTTTTGACACCTCTCCACCCATAAATCACTTCCACATTCACAAACATAATTATGTTTTAGCATTATCCGGAGATTAATAGCCATTTAGTCCGGAGACAACAAACAAATCCAAAGACCAAATGAGAAGGCCATTTATTTCCGAACCTCGTATCCCAACATCAACAGTAACAAAAAAAATGTGCAACGATGAATATCATGGGATATATATCTATACATATACCCAGATTAATTATGAACTGCTTCAAGAAATGCGAACTCATTTAAAGCTAAGATGAGAGGAGGAGAGAGGGAGCGGTGGAATTGGATGTATTATCGAATTTTCTTTTTTGTGAGTGTGTGTGCTAGTTTCAGTCTCAGAATTTTTCCGTTTTTTTTTTTTTTTTTTTTTTGAGTTGAAGAATTTCTTCAATGGAATATAATATCTGCAAATTGCTTCATGCTTCTTAAGCTTAACCAAATGAGTTTAGGAGCGTTTCTCATAAGAAATCGCATTAGTTCATTAAGTACCCCAATTTTTTTCTCCTCATTTAGTTTGGAGGAAAAGATTGGCATATACATATATCTCGACCAGTTTCTAAATCTTTGCCCATTGATTGATGGCGGGATCACGTGATCTTAATGAGCCCCCGTGTGCGAGGAGTCGTGAAAGAAAAATTTAGCTAATTTATTTTTTAAGAGAGCGCCGGGGGTGGGAAAGAGATCCCATAACTTTGGTCATGAATAAATTATTGCTTCTTCTTGTCGGGATATTAACTTTTGTCTGGAAATGAAGATTCTTATCAGCGAGATGAATAGATCGGATGGAAAGTGAAACCACAAACTACCTGATAATTGGTATCGCTGAAGAGTTCATGCGAGGAATGCTATTAGGGGAACCTTATGAAAAAAAAAAAGAAAAAAAACCGTTTCATTATGTTTAAAAAAAAAAAGGTTCATCTGCAATTTATATTTTTTATCCCTCCCCCTTGTACGAATTAAACGGAGAAAGCATTTAAATATATATATATATATATGTATATTATGAGGTTAATCTTGAAAAAATAATTCTTTGTTTGTTTCTATATTTTAATTTTTTTCACATACATGAGGTAAATAAATAAATAATACAACAAGTTTGTATCTTCAAGAAACCTTAATAAACATCTTCAAAATAGATCGACGAATATAATAGCTTTACTATGATATTGTTTATTGTTATATATTACAATAAACAATAGTATAATATTTTAATACTATTGTTTTCTTTTTGTTATCCAAATATAGAAAAGACAATTCCAAATTATACAAATATTGACGTTTCCCAGGGTTTTCAATAATATTCTTGATTTTTATAGTACATTTCGTTACAACTTTGCTGAAATAATTAAGCTTATAATCATCGCCAATATTTAGGCATGAAAAAGTTAAATTTAATTTAACAACATAACACAAGTTTCTTATCAGCGGAATGAATAGATCGGTGGAAAGTGAATCCCCAAATTACCTAATAATGGGAATCGCTGAAGAGTTCATGCAAGGAACGGTATTAGGGGAACCTAATGAAAAAAGCGTTTCCTTATATGTTAAAAAACATTCATCTGAAATTTTTAATTTTATCTCTCCCCCTTCTACGAATTAAAAGGAGAAAACACTTAAATATTTATACATATATATAAATTATGAAGATAATCTTGAAAAATAATTCTCTGTTTGTCTTTAACTTTTAAATTTATTTCCATACATAGGGTAGAGATAAATCCTACAACAAAGTGTGTATCTTCAAAAATCTCAATAAATATCTTCAAAATAGATCGATGAATGCAATAGCTTTACAATGCTATTGATTATTGTTACTCGTATATAATACAATAAACTGTAGTAAGAATATTATATATTTTAATGCTATTGTTTATTGTTTGTTAATATATAGAAAATGAAATTCCAAATGGTCCAAATATTGGCTTTTCACAAGTTTTTGAATAATACTCTCTCTTTTTATTGTTCTTAATTCATTATAACATCGCCAAAATAATTAAGCTTATAATTATCACGAATAATTAAGCTTGAAAATTTTTAATTTGATTTAACATCATAACAAAAAGCACATTTAACGGCTTCATTAACGTAAATTTCATTTCAGAAATTGACACTTTTTTCTTATGACAAATGGTTGAATTTGAGCGTGAAATATATTGAATTGAAAAATTATGAAATTTCCCCTATAAAAGCCCAATGACGGAATTCATTTTTATAATTTTCAACTAATTTAGGGACATAATAACATGAGAACAATTTCAAAGGCCTGTAATAGTTTCAACTTTTAACTTCGGATACCAGGCGAAATTTCAAAAAGAAGAAACCATCTTATCATCCATATTTCAAACTCCCCTTTCCCGTGAAAGATTACACCAATCTTCGCAAAAAGGTTTTTTGACACCTTTCCACCCATAAATCACTTCCAAATTCACAAACATAATTATGTTTTAGCATTATCCGGTGATTAATAGCCATTTCCTCTGAAGACAACAAACAAATCCGGTGACCAAATGAGAAGGCCATTTATTTCCTAACCCCGTATCCCAACAACAGGAGTAACAAAAAAATGTGCAACCATTAATATCATTGGATATATATACATACATATACCCAGATTAATTATGAACTGCTTCAAGAAATGCGAGCTCATTTGAAGGTAAGATGAGAGGAGGAGAGAGGGAGCGGTGGAATTGGATGTAGTATCGAATTTTTTTTTTTTGTGCATGTGTGTTCTTGTTTCAGTCTCAGAATGTTCCGTTATTTTTTTGTTCTTGAAGAATTTCTTCATCAGAATATAATATCTGCAGATTGCTTCATGCTTCTTAAGCTTAACCAAATGAGTTTAGGAGCGTTTCTCATATAAGAAATCGCATTAGTTCATTAAGTACCCCAATTTTTTTCTCCTCATCTAGTTTGGGGAGGAAAGTTTTGGGTATACATATATCTCGAGCAGTTTCTAAATCTTTTCCCATTGATTGATGGCGGGATCACGTGATATTAATGCGCCCCCGTGTGCGGGGAGTCGTGAAAGAAAAATTTAGCTAACTTCTTTTTTAAGAGAGCGCTGGGGGTGTGAAAGGGATCCCATAACTTCGACCATGAATAAATTATGCTTTCTTCTTTCTCGGGATATTAACTTTAGTCAGGAAATGAAGTTTCTTATCAGCGAGATGAATAGATCGGACGGAAAGTGAAACCACAAATTACCTAATAATGGGGATCGCTCAAGAGTTCATGCGAAGAACGCTATTAGGGGAACCTTATAAAAAAACCGAGTTCGTTTTTATCTCTTCCCCAGGTTCTACGAATTCAATCGAGAAAAAAATAAAATTATGTTATTCTGAGGATAATGTTGAAAAAATAATTCTCTTTTTGTTTTCAACTATTAATTTCATTCTAATACATAAGGTACAGTGATAAACCCCATAACAAATTTTGTATCTTCAAAATATCTTAATAAACATCTTAACAGATATCTTTAATTATATTATAATTCTTTAAAACAACGCTGAAATAATTGAGCTTAGAATCATCGCGAATAAATAAGCTTAAAACTTTTAATTATCTTTTCGCGTTTTTATGTAAGCGTCTTTCAAATGAGGACAATATTTCCGAAATGTTTACTGGGGCCTCATGGGCGACAGTCTATTGCTCGATACCACAGGTTTCGGGTTCGAGTCCTGGCGATGCCTTAGATGTTTGTAGTGGTTTTGAATTCACTTTAAACTGTAGGTCTCGGTCTGTTTAGCCCAATGTGTGCACAAGATGACCACAGAGCGACAATCCAAACCAAACCAAACCAAACCAAATTGTTTACTCCTACTATAAAGAATAATGTTGACACACAAAATGGCCTTACCATGCTATTGTTTATTGTTATATAATGAACAATAGTATTGTGCTGTTATTATTGTTTGTGATCCAAATATATAAAAGACTATCCCAAATGGTCCAAACACTGACTTTTCCCATGTTTTTCGATAGTATTCTTGATTTTTATAGTACATAATTCTACATGACATCGCTAAAATAATTAAGCCTACAATAATCGCGAATAATTAAGCTTAAATATTTTATTTTATTTAACGCCATAACTACTAGCATATTTATTAGCTGTATATGTATATACATACATATGCCCAAATTAATTATGAACTGCTTCAAGGAATGCCAACTCATTTAAAGGTAAGATGAGAGGAGGAGAGAGGGAGCGGTGGAATTGGATGTACTATCGAATTTTTTTTTGTGCATATGTGTGTGCTTGTTTCAGTCTCAGAATTTACCGTTATTTTTTTTTTTTACCTTGAAGAAATTCTTCATCAGAATATAATATCTGCAGATTGCTTCATGCTTCTTAAGCTTAAACAAATGAGTTTCGGAGCTTTTCTCATAAGAAATCGCATTAGTTCATTAAGTACCCCAATTTTTTTTGTCCTCATCTAGTTTGGGGGAAAAGTTTTGCGTATACATATATCTCGAGCAATTTCTAAATCTTTGCCCATTGATTGATGGCGGGATGAGGTGATATTAATGCGCCCCCGTGTGCGAGGAGTCGTGAAAGAAAAAGTGAGTTAATTTCTTTTTTAAAAGATCCCTGGGGGTGGTGGGAAAGAGATCCCATAACTTCCGCCATTAATAAATGATGCGTTCTTCTTGTCGGGATACTAACTTTTGTCAGGAAATGAAGTTTCTTATCAGCGAGATGAATAGATGGGATGGAAAGTGAAACCACAAATTACCTAATAATGGGTGTCGCTGAAGAGTTCATGCGAGGAACACTATTAGGGGAACCTAAAAAAAAACCGAGTTCATTTGATAGTTTTTAATTTTTCTTTTTTCCTCTTCCAGTTCCATAAAATAAATGGAAAAAACATATAAACTGCTGTTCTGAGGATAATCCGGAAAAATTAATTGTTTTTTGATTCTCTATTTGTCCAAGTGCTCCAAACATTGATTGTCCAAGTATTGATTTTTCACATGCATTTCAATAATATTCTCGATTTTTATAATACATAATTCTTTATAACATCACTAAAATAATTAAGCATATAATCCACACGAATAATTAAGCTTATAAATTATAATTTTGTTTAACATCGTAACGACAAGCACGTTAAATTGATTCGTTACTGCAAATTTCATTTCAGAAATTGACACTTCTTTCTTATGACAAATGGTTGAATTTGAACGTGAAATGTATTAAATTGAAAAGTGATGAAATTTGCTTTCCCTTTTCCTATAAAGCCCATTAACGGAATTCATTTTTATAATTTTCAGCTACTTTTGCACATAATAATTTCAAAGGCTTGTAATCGTTTCCAGTTTTAATTTCGGATACCGAAGCCATTCGCAGCGAAATTTCAAAAAGATGAAACCATCTTACCATCCATATTTCAAACTCCCCTCTCTCTGTGAAAGATTACACCAATCTTCGCAAAACGTTTTTTGACACCTTTCCACCCATAAATCACTTCCACATTCACAAACATAATTATGTTTTAGCATTATCCGGTGATTAATAGCCATTTACTCTGAAGACAACAAACAAATCCGGTGACCAAATGAGAAGGCCATTTATTTCCGAAATCTGTATCCCAACATCAAGCGCACAAAAACACTATGCAACGATGAATATCATGGGATATATCTATCTATACACATACATATACCCAGATTAATTATGAGGTGCTTCAAGAAATGCGAGCTCATTTAAAGGTAAGATGAGAGGAGGAGAGAGGGAGCGGTGGAATTGGATGTAGTATCGAATTTTTTTTTTTGCATATGTGTGCTTTTTTCAGTCTCAGAATTTTCCGTTATTTTTTTTTTTTCTTGAAGAATTTCTTCATCAGAATATAATATCTGCAGATGGCTTCATGCTCCTTAAGCTTAACCAAATGAGTTTAGAAGCGTTTCTCATAAGAAATCGCATTAGTTCATTAAGTACCCCAATTTTTTTCTCCTCATCTAGTTTGGGGAAAAGCTTTGCGTATACATATATCTCGAGCAGTTTCTAAATTTTTGCCATTGATTGAGGGGGATCACGTGATCTTAATGAGTCCCCGTATGCGAGAAGTCGTGAAAGAAAAATTTAGCTAATTTCTTTTTTAAGAGAGCGCTGGGGGTGGGAAAGGGATCCCATAACTTCGACCATGAATAAATTATGCTTTCTTCTTGTCGGGATATTAACTTTAGTCAGGAAATGAGACGGAAAGTGAAACCACAAATTACCAAATAATGGGGATCGCTGAAGAGTTCATGCATGGAACGTTATTAAGGGAACCTTATAAAAAAACATTCCATTCTGTTTCGAAAAAAAAGTTCATCCGATATTTTTAATTTTTATTCCCCCACAACTTCTACAGATTAAGCGGAGAAAAACATAAATATATATATATATTGTTATGAGGATAATCTATAACAAATAATTCTGTGTTTGATTTTAACTTTTAATATTATTTTCATATATAAGGCACGGATATAAATCCTACAACGAAGTTTGTATCTTCAAAAGAACCTTAATATACATCTTCAAAATAGATCGTTGAATACAATAGATCTACCATGCTATTGTTTATTGTTACTCATATATAATACAATAATCAATAGTAAAAATAGTATATCGTTTAATACTATTGTTTATAGTTTGTTATCCGTATATAGAAAATGCAATTCCAAATGGTCCAAACAGTGATGGCCCATATACTGATTTTCGCAAGTTTTTCAATAATATTCTAGATTTTTACAGTAGATAATTCTTTCTAACTTAGTTAAAATAATTAAGCTTACAATCCTCGCGAATAATTAAACTTAAAAATTTAATTTTATTTAACTAAATAACGACAAGCACATTTATTAACTTCGTTAATATAAATTTCATTTCAGAAATTGTCAATTTTTCTTATGACAAATGGTTGGATTTGAGCGTGACATGTTTTGAATTGAAAAATGATGAAATTTCGCCTATAAAAGCCCATGAAAGGAATTAATTTTTATAATTTTCAACTATTTTGTGCTCATAATAATATGAGAACAATTTCAAAGGCCTGTAATCGTTTCCACTTTTAACGTCAGACACAGTAAAGCCATTCGCAGCGAAATTTCAAAAAAGAAGAACCATCTTATCATCCCTTCCCATAACTTTGGCCATGAATAAATTATTGCTTCTTCTTGTCGGGATATTAACTTTTGTCAGGAAATGAAGTTTCTTATCAGCGAGATGAATAAACGGAAAGTGAGATAGATCGGAGGGAAAATGAAACCACAAATTACCTAATAATGGGAATCGCTGAAGAGTTCATGCGAGGAATGCTATTAGGGGAACCTTTTAAAAAAAAAGTTCATTTGAAATTTTCAATTTTTACTTCTTCCCCTAAGAGTTATGAATTAAATGGATAAAACATTTAAATTATATATATATATATATATATATATATATATATTATTCTGAGGATAAAGTTGAAAAATAATCCTGTATTTGTTGTTAATATTTGTATCTTCAAACCATCTTAATTTATATCTTCAAAATACATCGATAAAATATGAAACCACAAATTACCTAATAATGAGAATCGGTGAAGAGTTCGTGCAAGGAATGTATATATAAACAAAAAATGTGTCTTAAAATTTTTAATTTTTACCTCCCCCCTCCCCTAGTTCTACAAATAAAACGAAGAACACACTAATATATATATATATATATATATATATATTGTTATAAGGATAATCATGAAAAAATAATTGTCTGTTTCTTTCTAAATTCTAATTTTATTTTCATAAGGAAATAAATCCTACAGCAGTTTGTATCTTCAAAAAATCTTAATAAACAATTTCAAAGTAGATCGACAAATACCAAAGCTTTGTCATGCTATTGTTTATTGTTATATAATACAATAAATAATTGTATAATATTTTAGTACTATTGTTTATTGTTTGTCATGTATATATAGAAAAGGCAATTCTAAATGGTCCAAACAGTGATGATCAAAATATTAACCTTTCACAAGTTTTCAATAATATTTTAGATTTTGATAGTACATAATTCTTTATGACATCGCTAAAATAATTAAGCTCATAATCATCGCGAATAATTAAGCTTGAAATTTTTTTTTTTTATTTAACATCATAACGACAAGGACATTTAATAGCTTCGTTAATGTAAATTTTATTTGAGAAATTGACACTTTTTCATGCTGACAAATGATTGAATTTGAGCGTGAAATATATTGAATTGAAAAATGATGAAATGTGTCTCCCTCGCTTCCTGTAAAAGCCCATTAATGGAAAACATTTTTATAATTTTCAACTACTTTTGCACATAATAACATGAGAACAATTTCAAAAGCATCGTAATCGTTTAATAATCTGTAAAAAACGTAATTATTTGTAATAATCCACTTTAACGTTTGCCTTTTAACGTCGGACACTAAAGCCATTCACAGTAAAATTTTAAACGAAGACCATCTTATCATCTATATTAATAATATTGTTTATTGTTATTGTTTGGATGACAAACAATAAACAGTAGTATTGTACTATTGTTTATTGTTTGTTATACAAATATAAAAAAGACAATTCCTAATGGTCCAAATATTGACTTTTCAAAGATTTTTCAATAATATTCTCCATTTCTATACTGCATAACATTTTACTACATCGCTAAAATAATTAAACTTATATTCATCGCGAATATTTAAGCTTAATTATTTTTAACACTATTTAACATTCCTAACGATGAGCACATTTAATAGCTTCGTTAATGTAAATTTCATTTCTGAAATTGACACTTTTTTCTTCTGACAAATGGTTGAATTTGAGCGTGAAATATATTGAATTGAAAAATGATGAAATTCGTTTCTCCCCTTTTTATAAAAGCCCATTAATGGAATTAATTTTTATAATTTTCAACTACTTTTGCACATAATAACATGAGAACAATTTCAAAGGCTTGTAATCGTTTCCACTTTTAACGTCGGATACCAAAGCTATTCGCAGCGAAATTTCAAAAAAGAAGAAACCATCTTATCATCCATATTTCAAACTCCCCTCTCCCGTGAAAGATTACACCAATCTTCGCATGAAGTTATTTGACACCTTTCCGCCCATAAATCACTTCCACATTCACAAACATCATTATATTTTAGCATTATCCGGTGATTAATGGCCATTTAATCTGAAGACAACAAACAAATCCGGTGACCCAATGAGAAGGCCATTTATTTCCGAACCCCGTATCCCAACATCAGGAGTAACAAAAAAAAATGTGCAACGATGAATATCATGGGATATATATTTATACATATACCCAGATTCATTATGAACTTCTTCAAGAAATGAAAGCTCATTTAAAGGTAAGATGAGAGGAGGAGAGAGGGAGCGGTGGAACTGGACGTATTATCGAATATTTTTTTGTGCATGTGTGTGCTTGTTTCAGTCTCAGAATTTTCCGTTATTTATTTTTTTTCCCTTGAAGAATTTCTTCATTAGAATATAATATCTGCAGATTGCTTCATGCTTCTTAGGCTTAACGAAATGAGTTTAGGAGCGTTTCTCAAAAGAAATCGCATTAGTTCATTAAGTACCGCAATTTTTTTCTCCTCATCTAGTTTGGGGGAAAAGCTTTGCGTATACATATATCTGGAGCAGTTTTCTGAATCTTTGGCGAGCGATGTAACCCATTGATTGATGCCGGGATCACGTGATCTTAATGAGCCCCCATGTGCGAGGAGTCGTGAAAGAAAAATTTAGCTAATTTATTTTTTAAGAGAGCGCCGGGGGTGGGAAAGAGATCCTATAACTTGGGCCATGAATAAATTATGCGTTTTTCTTGTCAGGATATTAAGTTTTGTCAGGAAATGAAGTTTCTTATCAGCGAGTTGAATAGGAAAGTGAAACCACAAATTACCTAATAATGGGAATCGGTGAAGAGTTCGTGCAAGGAATGTATATATAAACAAAAAATGTGTCTTAAAATTTTTAATTTTTACCTCCCCCCTCCCCTAGTTCTACAAATAAAACGAAGAACACACTAATATATATATATATATATATATATATATATTGTTATAAGGATAATCATGAAAAAATAATTGTCTGTTTCTTTCTAAATTCTAATTTTATTTTCATAAGGAAATAAATCCTACAGCAGTTTGTATCTTCAAAAAATCTTAATAAACAATTTCAAAGTAGATCGACAAATACCAAAGCTTTGTCATGCTATTGTTTATTGTTATATAATACAATAAATAATTGTATAATATTTTAGTACTATTGTTTATTGTTTGTCATGTATATATAGAAAAGGCAATTCCAAATGGTCCAAACAGTGATGATCAAAATATTAACCTTTCACAAGTTTTCAATAATATTTTAGATTTTGATAGTACATAATTCTTTATGACATCGCTAAAATAATTAAGCTCATAATCATCGCGAATAATTAAGCTTGAAATTTTTTTTTTTATTTAACATCATAACGACAAGGACATTTAATAGCTTCGTTAATGTAAATTTTATTTGAGAAATTGACACTTTTTCATGCTGACAAATGATTGAATTTGAGCGTGAAATATATTGAATTGAAAAATGATGAAATGTGTCTCCCTCGCTTCCTGTAAAAGCCCATTAATGGAAAACATTTTTATAATTTTCAACTACTTTTGCACATAATAACATGAGAACAATTTCAAAAGCATCGTAATCGTTTAATAATCTGTAAAAAACGTAATTATTTGTAATAATCCACTTTAACGTTTGCCTTTTAACGTCGGACACTAAAGCCATTCACAGTAAAATTTTAAACGAAGACCATCTTATCATCTATATTAATAATATTGTTTATTGTTATTGTTTGGATGACAAACAATAAACAGTAGTATTGTACTATTGTTTATTGTTTGTTATACAAATATAAAAAAGACAATTCCTAATGGTCCAAATATTGACTTTTCAAAGATTTTTCAATAATATTCTCCATTTCTATACTGCATAACATTTTACTACATCGCTAAAATAATTAAACTTATATTCATCGCGAATATTTAAGCTTAAATATTTTTAACACTATTTAACATTCCTAACGATGAGCACATTTAATAGCTTCGTTAATGTAAATTTCATTTCTGAAATGGACACTTTTTTCTTCTGACAAATGGTTGAATTTGAGCGTGAAATATATTGAATTGAAAAATGATGAAATTCGTTTCTCCCCTTTTTATAAAAGCCCATTAATGGAATTAATTTTTATAATTTTCGACTACTTTTGCACATAATAACATGAGAACAATTTCAAAGGCTTGTAATCGTTTCCACTTTTAACGTCGGATACCAAAGCTATTCGCAGCGAAATTTCAAAAAAGAAGAAACCATCTTATCATCCATATTTCAAACTCCCCTCTCCCGTAAAAGATTACACCAATCTTCGCATGAAGTTTTTTGACACCTTTCCGTCCATAAATCACTTCCACATTCAAAAACATCATTACATTTTAGCATTATCCGGTGATTAATGGCCATTTAATCTGAAGACAACAAACAAATCCGGTGACCCAATGAGAAGGCCATTTATTTCCGAACCCCGTATCCCAACATCAGGAGTAACAAAAAAAAATGTGCAACGATGAATATCATGGGATATATATTTATACATATACCCAGATTCATTATGAACTGCTTCAAGAAATGCGAGCTCATTTAAAGGTAAGATGAGAGGAGGAGAGAGGGAGCGGTGGAACTGGACGTATTATCGAATATTTTTTTGTGCATGTGTGTGCTTGTTTCAGTCGCAGAATTTTCCGTTATTTATTTTTTTTTCCCTTGAAGAATTTCTTCATTAGAATATAATATCTGCAGATTGCTTCATGCTTCTTAGGCTTAACGAAATGAGTTTAGGAGCGTTTCTCAAAAGAAATCGCATTAGTTCATTAAGTACCGCAATTTTTTTCTCCTCATCTAGTTTGGGGGGAAAGTTTTGCATATACATATATCTGGAGCAGTTTTCTGAATCTTTGGCGAGCGATGTAGCCCATTGATTGATGGCGGGATCACGTGATCTTAATGAGCCCCCATGTGCGAGGAGTCGTGAAAGAAAAATTTAGCTAATTTATTTTTTAAGAGAGCGCCGGGGGTGGGAAAGAGATCCTATAACTTGGGCCATGAATAAATTATGCGTTCTTCTTGTCGGGATATTAAGTTTTGTCAGGAAATGAAGTTTCTTATCAGCGAGTTGAATAGGAAAGTGAAACCACAAATTACCTAATAATGTGAATCGCTTAAGCGTTTATGCGAGCAACACTATTAGGGGAAATTTATGAAAAAAACGAGTTCATTTGAAATTTTTAATTTTTACCTCTTCCCCAAGGTCTACGAAATAAATGGAGAAAACATTTAAATTATATATATATTGTGTTATTCTGAGGATAATCTTGAAAAAATAATTCTCTATTTGTTTTCAACTATTAATTTCATTCTAATACACAACGTACAGTGATAAGTCCCATAACAAATTTTGTATCTTCAAAATATTTTAATGAACATCTTAACAGATATCTTTAATAATATTATACTTCCTTATAACATGGCTAAAATAATTAAGCATAGAATCCTCGCAAATAATTAAGCTTAAACATTTTTAATAACTTTTCGCGTTTTTATCTAAGCGACTTGGAAATGAGGACAATTTTCTCTAAATATTTACTCCTAATATAAAGAATAATATTGACATAAGAAAATATCTTTACCATGATGTGGTTTATTGTTATATAACATAATAAACAGTAGTATTGTACTAATGTTTATTTTTTGTCTTTAAAATATAGAAAAGATAATTCCAAATGGTCCAAATATTGACTTTTCTGAGGTTCTTAAATAATATTCTCGATCTTTATAGTACATAATTCTTGATAACATCGAATAATTAAGCTTAAATATTTAAAGTTTATTTAACATCATAACGACAAGCACGTTTAATATCTTCATTAATAAAAATTTCATTTCAGAAATTGACACTTTTTTCTCATGACAAATGCTTGAATTTGAGAATGAAATGTTTTGAATTGAAAAATGATGAAATTTCCCCTATAAAAGCCTATTAACGGAATTCATTTTTATAATTTTCAACTACTTTGCGCACATAATAACATGACAACAATTTCAAAGGCCTCTAATCGTTTCCACTTTCAACGTCGGATACTAAAGCTGTCGGCAGTGGTGAAAGTTCAAAAAGAAGAACCATCTTATCATGTATATTTCAAACTCCCCTCTCCCGTGAAAGATTACACCTATCTTCGCCAAAATGTTTTTTGACACCTTTCCGCCCATAAATCACTTCCACATTCACAAACATAATTATGTTTTAGCATTATCCGGTGATTAATAGCTATTTAGTCTGAAGACAACAAACAAATCCGGTGACCAAATGAGAAGGCCATTTATTTCCGAACCCCGTATCCCAACATCAGGAGTAACAAAAAAAAATGTGCAAAGATGAATATCGTGGGATATATATATATATACATATACATATACCCAGATTAATTATGAACTGCTTCAAGAAATGCGAGCTCATTTAAAGGTAAGATGAGAGGAGGAGAGAGGGAGCGGTGGAATTGGATGTATTATCGAATTTTCTTTTTTGTGAGTGTGTGTGCTTGTTTCAGTCTCAGAATTTTCCGTTATTTTTTTTGTTCTTGAAGAATTTCTTCATCAGAATATAATATCTGCAGATTGCTTCATGCTTCTTAAGCTTAACCAAATGAGTTTAGGAGCGTTTCTCATAAGAAATCGCATTAGTTCATTACGTATCCCAATTTTTTTCTCCTCATCTAGTTTGCGGGAAAAAGTTTTGCGTATACATATATCTCGAGCAGTTTCTAAATCTTTGCTCATTAATTGATGGCGGGATCACGTGATCTTAATGAGCCCCCGTGTATGCGAGGAGTCGTGAAAGAAAAATTTAGCTAATTTCTTTTTTTAAAGAGCGCTGGGGGTGGTGAGAAAGAGATCCCATAACTTGGGCCATGAATAAATGATGCGTTCTTCTTGTCGGGATATTAACTTTTGTCGGCAAAGGAAGTTTCTTATCAGCGAGATGAATAGATCGGACGGAAAGTGAAGCCACAAATTACCTAATAATGGGAATCGCTGAAGAGTTCCTGCGAGCAACGCTAATAGGGGAACCTTATAAAAAAAAACGTGTTCATTTTTACCTCTTTCCCCAGGTTCTACGAATTAAATCGTGAAAACCATTACATTATATATATATTGTGTTATTCTGAGGATAATGTTGAAAAAATAATTCTCTATTTTCTTTCAACCATTAATTTTTTTCTAATACATATGGTATAGGGATAAATCCCATAATAAATTTTGTATCTTCAAAATATCTTAACAGATATCCTTAATAATATTATAATGCTTTATAACAGCGCTGAAATAATTAAGTTTCGAATCGTCGTGAATAATTAGGCTTAAACATTTTTAATTATCTTTACGCGTTTTTATCTAAGCGTCTTTCAAATGAGGACCATTTTCCTAAATGTTTCCCCTACTATAAAGAATAATGTTGACACATGAAAATAACCTTACCATTGTTTATTGTTATATTGTTGTTTATTTTTATATAATGAACAATAGCATAGTGCTATTGTTTATTATTTTTAATATAGAAAAGACAATTCAAAATGATCTCCACATTGATGTTCCAAATATTGACTTTTCCCAGGTTTTTCAATAATATTCTCGATTTTTATAGAACAAAATTCTTTACAGCACCGCTAAAATAATTAAGCTTATGATCATAGCAAATAACTAAGCTTAAATATTTTAATTTTATTTAGCATCATAACGTAACGATAGGAACATTTACTTGCTTCGTTAATGTAAATTTCATTTTAGAAATTGACACTTTTTACGACAAATGGTTCAATTTGAGCATGAAATATATAGAATTGAAAAATGATAAAATTTGCTTCCCCTCCCCCTATAGCAGGCCATTAACGGAACTCATTTTTATAATTTTCAACTATTTTGTGCACATAACAGCATGAGAACAATTTCGAAGGCCTGTAATCGTTTCCACTTTTAACGTCGGCTACCAAAGCCATTCGCCGCGAAATTTCAAAAAAGAAGAAACCATCTTATCATCCATATTTCAACCTCCCCTCTCCCTGTGAAAGATTACACCAATCTTAGCAAAAATTTTTTGACACCTTTCCGCCCATAAATCACTTCCACATTCACAAGCATAATTATGTTTTAGCATTATCCGGTGATTAATAGCCATTTAGTCAGAAGACAACAAACAAATCCGGTGACCAAATGAGAAGGCCATTTATTTCCGAACCCCGTATCCCAACATCAGGATTACCAAAAAAAAAAAAAAAAAAAACTGTGCAACGATGAATATCACGGGATATATATCTATACATATACCCAGATTAATTATGAACTGCTTCAAGAAATGCGAGCTCATTTAAAGGTAAGATGAGAGGAGGAGAGAGGGGGCGGTGGAATTGGATGCATTATCGAATTTTTTTTGTGCATGTGTGTTCTTGTTTTAGTCTCAGAATTTTCCGTTATTTTTTTTTGTTCTTGAAGAATTTCTTCATCAGAATATAATATCTGCAGATTGCTTCCTGCTTCTTAAGCTTAACCAAATGAGTTTAGAAGCGTTTCTCATAAGAAATCGCATTAGTTCATTAAGTACCCCAATTTTTTTCTCCTCATCTAGTTTGGAGAGGGGGGAGTTTGGCGTATACATATATCTGAATCTTTGGCGAGCGATGTAGCCCATTGATTGATGGTGGGATCACGTGATCTTAATGAGGCCCCGTATACGAAAAGTCGTGAAAGAAAAATTTAGCTAATTTCTTTTTTAAAAGAGCGCCGGGGGTGGCCGGAAAGAGATCCCATAACTTGGGCCATGAATAAGTGATGCGTTCTTCTTGTCAGGATATTATTTTTTGTCAGGAAATGAAGTTTCTTATCAGCGAGATGAATAGATCGGACGGAAAGTAAAACCACAAATTACCTAATAATGGGAATCGCTGAAGACTTCCGAGGAAAGCTGTTAGGGGAACCTTATAAAAAAACCCCTTTTAATTTGAAGTTTTTGATTTTTACCGCTTCCCCTTCCAGTTCCAAGATGACCGCAACCATGTTTGGCGGCATCGTGGTGAACGCACATTAGCAACGTGCATTCCTCATCGTCATACTGGTCTATCATCTGGTGTATTGGTATGGGGTGCTATTGGATACACACCTCGATCACCCCTTGTTCGCATTGACGGCACATCGGTGCACGTTACATTTCTGGTGTGTTGCGACCCGTGGCTCTACACTTTATTCGAGCCCTGCGAAACCGTATGTTTCAGCAGGATAATGCACGATCGCATGTTGCCGGTATTGTACGGACCTTCATTGATACGCAAAATGTTCGGCTGTTGTCCTGGCCTTCATGTTCATTAGATCTCCCGCCAATAGAAAACGTCTGGTCTATGGTTGTCGAGCGACTGGCTCATCACCAAACGTCAGTCACTTTGGTTGATGACATGTGGCAACATGTTGAAGTTGCATGGGCATCTGTACATGTACATGGCATCCAATCTCTGTTTGTCTCAATGCCCAGGCGTATAAGTGTTGTTATTACTGCTAGAGGTGGTTGTCCTGGGTACTGATTCCTCAGGATCTATACACCCACATTTATTGAAAATTTAATCACTTGTTATTTGCAGTATAATATATTTTGTGTAGTTATTTGTATGCATTTTGTTATGTTGTTGTTTGTATTTTGTTTGTTGTAGGCATTTTGTTATCTGCATTTCTACCTGGTGTAGCAATTTTAATGGCCAGTAGTGTATCTACATTTATAAATTTTATTCTCATACATAAGGTACAGGGATAAACTCCAGAACAAATTTTTTATCTTCAAAATAGATCGACGAAAGGTTAAACCACATATTACATAATAATGGGAATCGCTGAAAAGTTCATGTAAGGAATGTTATTAGAGGAACCTTACAAAAAAAAAAAAAAAAAAAAAAAAAGTTCATTTGAGAATTTTAGTTTTTATTTTCCGCCTTCCAGTTTTAAGAATTAAATGGGGAAACATTTAATATATATATATATATATATATATATATATATGCAAGGAATGTTATTAGAAGAATCTTATAAAAATCATGTTACAAATTTTTGATTTTTACCTCTTCGCCTAAGTTCTACGAATTAAATGTAGAAAACATTTCATTTATATATATAAATTATATTCTCATACATAAAGTACAGGGATAAACTCCACAATATATTTTGTATCTACAAAACATCTTAACCGATATTTTCAAAATAGATCGACGAAAAGTGAAACTACTAATTACCTAATAATGCTAATCGGTGAGGAGTTGTTATTAGGAGAACCTTATGAAAAAAACGGGTTCACTTGAGATTTTTAAATTTATTTCTCCCCCAGATTCTACGAATTAAATGGAGAAATATTTAATTTATATATATATATATCCATATATTCTCCATTTTAATTTTCTTCATTTAAATATTTCTCCAACAAATTTGGTACCTTCAAAAATCTTAATAAATATATTAACAGATATCTTCAAAATAGATCGACAAAAAGGCAAACCACAAATTACTTAACCTTAATTTTTACCTCTCACCTAATTCTAAGAATAAAATAGAGAAAACAATTAAATTATTTAATAATTCTCTATTTTTAATAATTCTCTAATTATGATAATTCTCTATTTTTGTTAATTCTCTATTTTTTTAACTCTTAATTTTATTCTAATACATGAGGCACAGAGATAAACACCAGAAAAAAATTTTGTATGGTCAAAACATCTCCATAAAAATCTGAACAGATATCTTTGAATTAGATCTACAAAAAGTGAAACCATAAATTACCTAATAATGGGAATCGCCGAAGAATTCATGCTGGAGATAATGTAGAATAAAATAATTTTCCAGTTGTTTCTAACTTTTTGTAAGAAAAAAGTTTGAATAAATTTTCCTCGAGTTACGTGGCAACCGTAGAATAATCCATCGTTTTAAAAATTACAAGTGAGTTATTGAATAAAAAAATAATAGCTTATTACTTCTTAAAAATATATACATAAAGTAAAAAAATTCTACAGTGAATTTTTTTTTCTGTACTAGAGTAAATAAAATTTTAAAATTAAATCATAAATTAGTTGAGAAATACTAAGCAAAGTAATAAATAATGCAAAACAATTAACTTAAAATTTTAATATTTACTATTTTAAAGACAGTTTTATAACAGACTCGTACTTTTAAAAAGATTTATTTATTTATTGAAAAAAGATTAAGTTGTTATATGCCTATAAATATATAGTTCTAAATTGTAACGAAAATATTTTTTTAGAAAGATAAAATCATGTAAACTATTATGGCCTGAGGAAAACTTTGACATTAAAAAAAAGTTTATATAATGAAATTTAAAGTCAAATATTTTATTATGTCTTTACCATAAACTAACATAGATTGTCTTAATAGTAGTAAGAATAATTGCCATGGAAATATTAGTTAAATTACGTTCTGAAAAAAATAGAATTTAACGATAGAAAAATTAGTATCATGCAAAACATAAAACACAAAATAAATCTCTTCGAATCGGTATTGTACTAAATTTTTTTAGCTATATAAAAAATTTTTGTTTGTATTTTTTTATTTACATTATGTAAATATTTTTCGCAGAAAACTACTTTTAATTTTAAAATTTGTATAAGCCAAAGTAAATATTTTGCAAAATTGTTGCAATTTATGTAATTTCTTTTTTTTTTAAAGTTTTACTATTGTTCTACATAGTTACTATTCATTGATTATCATAAAAAATAAAAATAAAATTTCTAATCTTTTGCCTTAATACAATACTATACAGTTCTTTTAAAAATAGATTAAATATCTTTTTTATTCGTAGACAATTCTCAATCAACAAATTTAACAGTAAATATTATAGAATAGTATGAAAAACTATTTCTGAAACTAATTTTCTTCAGTGCCAATAGAAATTTCCTTAAGCTGAAGAAATTACAATAAGTTGAAATTATATGAATAAAAATGTATAAAATAAAGCTTTAAATTACCATTTATATGAATGCTTATATGATAATATGATATATGATAGGATATATATATATATGATATATGATATAAAAGAAAACTTTATATGAGTACTTTTCTTCATTTTCACAAGCTTACTTTAAACTCAAGAAAGTATAGTAAGTGGAAATTAAATAAGCACAAATTATATAAAATAAAACTTTAGGTGATATCTTATATCAGTGCTTATATGATATCTATATATACTTGAATATACACTGAAGTGACGAAAGTCATGGGATAGCAATATGCAAATTTTCAGATGGCAGTAGCATCGCATAGAACAGGTATAAATGCGCAGTGCTTTCGCAGAGCTTTCATTTCTGTTCAAGTAATTCATGTGAATAGGTTTTGACGTGATGATGACCGCACGACAAGAATTAACAGACTTTGAACGCGGAATGTTAGTTGGAACTAGACGCATGGGTCATGCCATTTCGGAAATCGTTAGGGAATTCAACATTCCCAGATCCACCGTGTCAAGAGTGTGCCGAGAGTCTGAAATTTCAGGCATAACATCCCACCATGGACAGCGCAGTGGTCGACCGCCTGCACTTAACGACCGAGACGGCGACGTCTGCAAAGAGTCGTAAATTCTAACAGACAAGCAACACTGCGTCAAATAACCGCAGAAATCAATGTGGGACGTACAAGGGACTTGTCTGTTAGAACTGTGCGGAGAAATTTGGCTTTCTTGGGCTATTCCAGCAGAAGACCGACTCGAGTGCCTTTACTGACAGAACGACATCGCCTGCAGCGACTCTCGTGGGCACGTGAGCATATCGGTGGGTCCCTAGATGAATGGAAAACCGTGGCCTGGTCCGATGAGTCACGATTTCAGTTGGTAAGAGCTGATGGTAGGGTTCAAGTGTGGCGCAGACCCCACGAAGCTATGGATCCAAACTGTCAGCAAGGTACTGTTCAAGCTGGTGGTGGCTCCGTAATGGTGTGGGCTGTCTTTTCATGGCATGGACTTGGTCCTCTGGTGCGACTGGACCGAACATTGACTGGAAATGCTTATGTTCAGCTACTTGGAGATCACTTGCAGCCATTCATGGACTTCATGTACCCAAACAACGATGGGATTTTTATGGATGACAATGCGCCATGTCACCGGGCCACAACTGTTCGCGATTGGTATGAAGAACATTTTGGACAATTCCAACGAATGATCTGGCCACCTAGATCGCCCGACATGAATCCCATCGAGCATTTATGGGAAATCATCGAGAGGTCTGTTCGTGCCCAAAATCCTGCACCATCAACGCTTTCACAATTATGGACGTCTATCGAGACAGCATGGCTCAATATTCCTGCAGAAGACTTCCAACGACTTGTTGAATCCATGCCACGTCGAGTTGCTGCACTTCGCCGGGCGAAAGGAGGGCCGACACGATATTAAGAGGTATCCCATGACTTTTGTCACTTCAGTTATATATATATATGCATATATGATATATGATATAAATGATAACTTTATATGACTATTTTTCTTCATTGAGTAATATAAACTTGACTTAAGCTGTTGTTATATGAGTGCTTATATGATATTATATGTATGTATTTACATCATTTCTCATGATATGATATGATATATATATACATATATACACACATGTCCATAAATTAAGGATAATTCAGAATCACATAGAAATTGAACTCTAAAATACAAATTTCATCTGTAGAATTATCACACACATCTTGTAGAAGAATATGCAAATTACAGGAAACCGCCAGATGGTGCGGATAGTACGTCACAATGACGAGAGTGTAAGAGAGGGGTATATAAGGAATGGTGGCAAAGAAGTAAAATTGTTCACAAGAGCTTTAAAAGCCTTTCAGTGCAATAACCGCATAGTTATGGCACAAAGGAAGCATTTGGATGATTTTTTAAGTGGCAGAATTATCGGACGACTGGAATGTGGACGTACCCGGCTGGAAGTATCCAAGAAACTTGGAATCGCCCAGAGTGTCATCTCCAGGCTTTGGCAACGATTCCAAGATGATGGTAATGTGAGTAGATGTTACAGTGCAGGTCGCCCCCGAGTTACAACGCCGAATGAGGACCGGCATTTAGCAGTTACTGTCAAAAGAAACAGACGGAGAACAGCATCAGACCTGTCTCGTCAGCTCTCTTCAGCTACCGGTACGACAGTTTCAAAGCAGACCATGTACAGACGCTTAGGGCACATTGGTCTATATACTCGTAGGCCTGTCAGATGTGTTCCACTTACCGCAACTCACTGTCGCCTGCGATTAACCTGGAGTAGAGAGCATGCATTGTGAACACCGCAACAGTGGCCTGGTGTGATGTTTTCCGACGAGTCCAGGTTTAGTTTGCAGTCTGATTCTCGCCAGACTTTCATACGGAGAGCGCCAGGTACCCGTTATCACCAAGAGAACACAATTGAACGACACCGTTACGGTGGTGCAGGATGGCTCTTTTGGGGAGGAATTATTCTTGGTTCCAGAACTGACCTGCATGTTCAGAATGTAACGATGACAGGCCACATATATCGGGATGTCATTCTGGAACAACATGCACGTTTGTTTCGGGGCGCCAATTGGTGCTGAATTTCTGTTTACGGATGACCAACGCCCGTCCTCACCGTGCAAACATTGTAGACGAATGCCTTCAATTGGAGGATATCAGCCGTATGGATTGGCCAGCATACTCACCGGACTTGAATCCAATACAGCATGTGTGGGATATGCTTGGCCGACGAATTGCAGCCCGTCAACCGGAACTTCGGAGGGCATTGCTTGATGAGTGGTGTAATATTCCCCAAGATCAGATTGATAATTTGATACTCAGCATGCCTAGGCGTTGTAAGGCCTGTATTGCATCGTCCGGGAGACATACTCCCTATTAGCCATCATACTAACCATGTTATACTGTTTTTTGTAAATATTTTCTTTTTTGAAATTTGCTCCAGGGAGTAAAAATCGCAATTTTTATTAATTATGTCAGACATATATCATCTTTTTTGCTCTTTACCTTTTGTTTAATAAATAGACTTTACAAATAAGTCAAATTTGTTCTGCTTCTATCTCTTTCTTTGCCTGAACTTCATTATCCTTAATTTATGGACATGAGTGTATGTTATCATTTTATAAATGATAACTTGATATTAGTACTTTTCCTTCTTTGAGTAGTATAAATTTATGCATATAAAATGTAATGTAGTTGTTCGAAAATTATTTACTTAAATTTTAACACAAAAATGTATAGTCTCAAATAATACGTAACGTTAACAAAAAAATTTACAATAATAAAAATTGCGTAGAATATTTAAAGCAATCTGTAATTAAAAAGAAAAAAGGACTTTTTTCATGTAACACATATAAATATGATAAATCCCTTTTTAATGGAGAATTATGTCGCTCTCCTCCCCGATATGATCTAGCTGATATAGAACTAATAAATTCTAAAATATTCAATGTTTTTTTTTAAATACTCCATCACTGAATTCAAGACTAAAATAAACCGGAATACCCACTTAATTATGTGTGCATTTAAAAATAAATTATTTCAAAAACTCATTAACTTTTATATTAAACAGAAATAACGATGATTAGTATTTAAGAATCAAATCAAATCAAAATTATAACACACACGATAAACACTAAATATGCTTATCACCCACATATGCATATTTTAAATATCAAAAATACAGAGAACCAAAATAAAATTTCAACGTACCTATTTAAATACGTAACGAATAAATAATACAGCAATTGCAAGGTACTTTAAAAGATCTTTAATCCTCACAATAATGATAAATGGATGCATTTCTTGCTTTTGAATTTTCTATGGGAAACCAACAATAAACTAATAAAGCAAGCTATATTAGAGATAATCTTATTATTCATGAGATAATGTGATTTGGTCTTTGAAGTTTCCATTTATTTTGTTTTTTGGGAGCCTTAACATGCGAGAAATTCTATTTAAATTGCAAGGAATAAGCTTCTTTATTATAATATAATAAATAAAAATAATAAAACCTCCGGGAAAGCTAAGTTTTAAACGAATAAAAGGTACGGAATGACTTAAAAGGAAAATGCATGCATTAACGAAGTGAATAAATTCTAAGGGAAATGGTTTAGGTAAGCCGATATAAAGATAAATAAAGCTTAGATAAATTAAGGTTAATGTAAACTTGATAAGCAAAATGTGATATTTTAAATTAACTATTGAAAAAGCTTTAGAAAACCAAAAATAATTTAGAATATCTTTATATCAAACATTCATATTAATAAATTTCGTTAAATATCATTTCATTTATTTGTAAGTAAAAATAAATACAGTCAATTTAACTATGAAAGAAATACTGAAATGATTTCAGAGTTTCATATGTTTTAAAATAAAATTAAGTAAATAAACTAATATGAAAGATCTAAAATAAAATTTTTGGGAGGGTTACATTCTCAAGATTCCATTTAAAATGCATGGATGTATGTAATGGTTTGGAATCCACTTTAAACCTTGCGTTTCGGTGTAATATGAGTGTCGGTCGTAGGGCTGACAATCCTACCCACTGAGGGGTATGATGGCCAGTTGTCTAGAGCTCTGGTCTTTGGTACCACAGGCTTCATATTCAAATCCTGGCTGTGGCATGGATGTTTGGGAGTGGTTCGGAATCCACGATAAACTGTAGGTCCCTGTCTAATTAGCCTAAAACTGTGCACAAAATGACCGTAGAGTGATAAACCAAACCTCGCTTTCGAGACATTTTCTCAGGCTTTGTACTAAATCTATTCGCTTTTATAAGCTACAAAATAACAAGGTAAGAATCAAATTCGTTACTCAGAATCCACCTCAGGCTACCATTAAGATGCCATTATATTATACTAACTAATATCCTTCTATTTTTTCAAATTATGAAAATATTTAATTATGAAATAAATTTTTTCTTTAAGTATAATAAATAATTTTTTTTAGTTCCCATGCATTTTTGGACTAAATCAATACAATTGTCAAATATCTAATATTTAGGTTGTAAAAGCAAAATGATAATAATACTAATACACTGCGTAAAAAAAATAGAAGGACAGTGTTTTTTTGCCAATTAATATCTCTTATTTTCTCCTAACTACCAGATATTTATGCAGATTTAGTTTAATGACCCTTTTTTCATTTTAGGCAAAAATTAAACATCTACCACTAATATTAATAATAAAATTAGTATATATAATTTCCGATGCGTAAAAAAAGTAGAAGGACACTTGCTAATATATTTAATTTAATGAGTTGTTATTTAGTTAAATAGCGATTTTATACTTTGTTTTATCCTTTTCTGTCAAAAAAATCTAATTTGTTTAAAAGTTACGCTGTTTCTCCGTTCTCAGAAATGCCTAAAGGAATAACTTTGAACGATTTTCAAAAAGGCTGAATTTCCGCATATCAAAATGATGGTAAAGGTGTCAGAGAGATTGCTCGATTGTTGCAGGTGAGCTCCTATACAGTTTCAAACTTTATCAGAAATCCTTATAAAAATGGAAAGAAAAAGAAGACTGGTAGACCGAAAAAGTTAACACTACGTGATGAAAGAAAACTTGTTCGTGTGCTTAAGAAGAACAAAGGAAGTGTTTCAAAGGCAAGAAATCAAGCTGGACTTAATCATGTGACGAAACAAACGGTTTACAACTATATTAAAAGATCTAAAAAAATTAATTTTCAAAAAACGGAAACATCATCCTAAGTGGACACAAGCTCACATTGATAACCATTTAGTGTGGGCTAAGGAGCACATGTCCTGGACTACAGAATGGACTTCTGTGATATTTTCCGATGCAAAGAAATTTAACTTAGACGGTCCAGACGGATATCAGCACTACTGGCATTGTCTGGGGAATGAAGATGAATACTATTCAACACGACAAATGGGAGGAGGGAGTTTAATGGCTTGGTTGGCTGTTGGATACGGAGGAAGGACAAGTCTGGTTTTCTTAAATGGTAGGCAAAAACATACAGACTACATTCAAGTGCTGAATTCCGAACTTCTTCCTTATGGCTCTGACTTGGGGGGTAAAGAGTGGAAGTTTCAGCAAGATGGAGCTTCCATTCACACCGCGACTGGAGTCAAAAATTGGTTCCTAACAAATAATGTGGATGTTTTACCATGGCCAGTCAAAAGTCCTGACCTTCATATAGTGGAAAACATCTGGGCAATACTAGTTCGTCGAGTTTATGCTGATGGAAGGCAATTTGATTCTCTAACTCAGCTTCGAGAAGCATTGAATGACTCATGGGGCAATTTTTGTCAAACAGAAGTACAATCTCTGTACAATTAACTTCCAAACAGAATATTTGAAGTTATAAAGACCAATGGGAAGAACATTCCTTATTAAAATCACTATTTTTTCATTCATTATAATGCAGTCCTACTTTTTTTTACAAATTTTCAAAAAAGAGAAACTATTTTTGTTGCCATTAATATTTTATGTTTGAATATCATAATTCTGATGTTAAAATTGTATTTTTAAAATATTTGTAAAATGTTTCTAATAAAAAATTTTAGTAAAAATAAAATATTTTTCGGTTATTGTTACAAAATCAAGTGTCCTTCTACTTTTTTTACGTAGTGTAAGTCGTTAAACTATTATGACTATCAGAAATACAATTTTGTTGTTGAAATATAGAGTAAATAAAACTTATAAAATTGTGAACAAAATGACCGTAGAGTGACAGATCAAACCAAATCAAACCTTCCCACTGAAAAAGAAAATATCTCCTGGCTCGAAATCTGCCAGCAGGTAGACTTTCTTGGCCCATCATGAGCTTTTGCGCTAATGAAGAAGTTTTCTCCAATGATGAATGGTAACATGATTCTGATAAAAATATTTCAACACACGGCCAACTTTAACAAAACATGAAGAACAGCACTTTACCAAAAATTTTAATCGTCTATATCTGTAAGTGTCAGTCAGTTTGAAAATTTAAAAGAATCTTAATTACAACTTATATTTAAAACTGCTGACCATAACGGTTTATTTTTAAGAAAAACATAGAATATTTTTTTATTTGACTTAATGATATGAAGGCGATTCGTGCTACCTTTTAAATCATTTTACGAGCATGCGCAGTAAAAGAATAAAAATTCAGAAGGAAAACTTGTCATGAACAAAGATGTTTTTATAATGAATGTGCATTAATTTAAAACTGACTTTCTGTTGCCAAAATAGTGTGTATGTTATTATTACATTTCCTTCTGAATGTTATAACCCGTATAAGATAAAAGATTCCTTCTCTCATATCCTTTTACAATCACCGTAGGCAGAATATGAAAAAGATAATTTAAAAAAATTAAAGATTTTATTATTTCACAAAAGTTGATTAAAAAAGATAAATAAATTACATTAAAATTCGATATAAGAAAGAAAGATTGATAAGCCATAACCCATAATTTAATAAATAATATTCACCGCTTCGTACATAACTCATTGTTCAAGAAGATGAATGCCATATCCATACGTTAGAACGTTTTTTTTTTTTTAATTTAGATAACAAAAAAAGAAGATTCTGATTGAAAGACTTTCCTGGAGGGATGGTCTGATTATATCATAACAGAACAGGGAAGAAAGACAAAGAAGATACCTCATATATTGTTCCTTTTATTTCCATTGAAAGACATTATAAAGAATTAAAAAAGAAATTTCCTCTAAGTAACAATACGCCCAAAACAAGAGAAAAATAGAAGTTGGGCTTCCTTTAGACGAAAGTTATCTTTTTGGGTTTTGCAGCTTCACGAACTTTTGTTCCAACACAAAACAGGCCTTTTGTTTGGACTAACACAAGGGAAATATTAATTGTTGCTGGTGACACTGGCTGGGATTGCAGCAGAATGGCAAAGGCGGAACTAAACGCATAAACTATCAATTGCTTTTTTTCTACAAGAAAGTTGATAAAGTTATCTTTATTAGATAAATAATAATCACTTCTTCCCCCCTTAGATCCTTTATTAATTTAATTGTAAATCTTTTTCACACCGATGGCTGACATTCAAAGGATATTAAAATAAGTGTTCAATCAAGATTTTTCAACAAGTTATTCTTTTTTATATTTTATAGGAAATTTAATAAACAAGTTATGCTTCATCCGACCTCTCTGCCAGAATATTATCCTCTTTATACAGCTGAATCCAGTACTCATTCTTAGTATCAGTGGAAAAGTGAACAAATTTTCCACGGATATGGAGAAAGAGGACTACTAGACTCAGTTATACAATTATAAATCAACAAATTTGGTATTGACAAACATTTCTGTTTTGAAATGGTATATACTTAAATTATCAGTGGAAAAGTCGACATATTTTTTTGTATTTCACTTTTAGTGCTATATATTTCTTTGCAATGTGCGTTTAGTATCATTATTATTATATTATCTATGCTTACATATAAGTATAATAGTAAATACAAAAAAATAACTTATTTATGTTTCCATTGACTTAATGATATGAAAGTAATTGGTGCTACCTTTTTAATTGTTTTTGGAGCATGCGTAGTAAAAGAATAAAAATTGAGAAGGAAAACTTGTCATGAACAAAGATGTTTTTACTAATGAATACAAATAAATTTAAAACTGATTTTCTTCTGTGAAAATAGTGAGTATGTTATTCTTACATTTTCTTCTGAATGTTATAACCCATATAGGAGAAAAGATTCAATCTCTCATACCCTCATACAATCACCGTAGACAGATTATGAAAAAGATAATTTAAAAAAATTAAAGATTATTTTATTATTTCACAAAAGTTGATTACAAAAGATAAATAAATTATATTAAAATTCGATATAAGAAAGAAAGATTGATAAGCCATAACCCATAATTTAATAAATAATGTTCACCGCTTCGTACATAACTCATTGTTCAAGACGATGAATGCCATATCCATACGGTAGAACCTTTTTTTAATTTAGATAACAAAAAAGAAGATTGTAATTGAAAGACTTTCCGGAGGGATGGTCTGATTATATCATAACAGAACAGGGAAGAAAAGACAAAGAAGATACCTATTATATTGTTCCTTTTATTTCCATTCAAAGACATTATAAAGAATTAAAAAAGAAATTCCCTCTAAGTAACAATACGCCCAAAGCAAGAGAAAAACAGAAGTTGGGCTTCCTTTAGACGAAAGTTATCTTTTTGGGTTTTGCAGTTTCACGGACTTTTGTTCCAACACAAAACAGGCCTTTTGTTTGGACTAACACAAGGGAAATATTAATTGTTGCTGGTGACACTGGCTGGGATTGCAGCAGAATGGCAAAGGCGGAACTAAACGCATAAACTATCAATTGCTTTTTTTCTTCAAGAAAGTTGATAAAGTTATCTTTATTAGATAAATAATAATCACTTCTTCCCCCCTTAGATCCTTTATTAATTTAATTATAAATCTTTTTCACACCGATGGCTGACATTCAAAGGATATTAAAATAAGTGTTCAATCAAGATTTTTCAACAAGTTATTCTTTTTTATATTTTATAGGAATTTTAATAAACAAGTTTTGTTTCATCCATCCTCTCTGCCAGAATATTTTTTCTTTATATAGCTGAATATAGTATTCATCCTTCTCCAGCGGAAAAATCAACAATTACAAATGTATAATATCTAATAATTCTTGGGAACTATACATTTACCTACCAAGAAAGATCCTACTCCACATATGTGGACAATAGGACATTTTCAGAATAACTTACGTAGTTATTTTTTGTGCAAGGCATTACAACAAAAATTAATTTAATTCCAGTTTTTGCTTTATTTTATATCTGCCATGAATTCATAATACTTTCTTTGCTTGCCTGTAAATGGAACAAGCTATGAAATCGCTTGAACGTACTGCAAATAAATAACCAAAAGATATCACATCGAAATTTAAAAACATTTGTAGTGACGTTATAAGTTATTAAATACATTTTTTTGTATATCAGGTAATTTTAGAAGTAACTTTTTAAAATTATCCAATAATTCTATAACTGTACTTACTTGACAAAATATTTCCATATTTTAATGAACAAATAATTAACATAAAGAAATCTTACGAAATGTACACGTGAATAAATTTTTTACATGCAGAACACATACAGTGAACTATTGTCTTAAAAATCCTTTTAAGATTTATCCTATGCAGCAGAAGGAGAGCAGTTGTTATTGATTCAAGTGTAAGTGCACTTATCGGCACAGACATTGTCTCCCAGAAGTTTCCTCCATTTTATACGGACCAGTGCAGCTTGCGTCGTAAATGAGAAACTGTAATAGTTCGAAATGCAGTTACTGTTATCACAAGATTCATTAAAACTCTTAAAGAAAACGACCGACTGCCGGCCCATTTCAACAATATGGGAGACATTCCATTCCTCAACTGCAGGCACATATCACCTGATGCGATAGGGTCCCTCAGAGAAAACAAGTTCATTTCCGATGCTTCGGGAGCAATATGCTTCGTATTAGGAAAACAATCATACTTAGGGAGGATCGTTACCCCTTCCACCAGGAGCCGCTGCTGTTCCAGGACCTTGTTTGTCTTGATGAAAGTCAATTTGGACAGCGAGGATCCTTAAAGTTAAATGCAGAGTTTGAAGTACACGAAAACACTTGATAGGTTGCAGTTGCTTTTTCGTTTTTGAAGCGAATATTAGAAGTTGAATTGATGAATAAGCTTTTAACGAATTTTGTTAGGTAATTTGCCCAATTGAATGTCTTAAATTGGATCAGGAAGATATAAATAAAACAAGCAATTATTGCGGATTAAACATAATTTGTTAATTAATATAATCCGTCTCAATAATTTAAACACACAAAATTTGTTACTAAAATCAAATACGTAGTTTGAAGTACACAAAAAAAATTTTAAGTTGCTGTTGCTTTTTCGTTTGAAGCGAATATTAGTAGGTGAATTGATTATTAATCAATTTAACTATTAATATTCGCTTTAACGACTTTTAACGAATTTTGTTGGGTAATTTGATAGGAAATTGAATGTCTTAAATTGGATCAGGAAGTTACAAATGAAACAAAATTTTATTACAGATAAAAAATAATTTCTTTTTAATTAATACAATCCGTCTCAATAGTTCAAACAAATTTTTTTTTTACAAAAATCAAATGCGTAGTTTGAAGTACACGAAAACACTTGTTAAATTGCAGTTACTTTTTAGTTTATGAAGCGAATATTAGTAGTTGAATTGATTAATACGCTTTTAACGAATTCTGTTAGGTAATTGTCTTAAATTGGATCAGGAAGTTACATATGTAGCAAGCAAAAATTTATTGCAGATTAAAAAAAATTCCTTGTTACTTAATACAATCCGTGTCAATAGTTCAAATATTTAAAATTTATTAATAAAATCAAGGAAGGAGAAAAATGAAGTAAATCTTTAGTTAATTCTGAAATTTTAATCAAAAATAGAATATTGTCTTTATTATTTTAAACAAACAAATAATTAACAAAAAGAAATCTTACGAGTCATACATATCAAATATATTATTATTATTACGTTATTATATAGTGTAATTATAATGTCTTATAAGTTATTAAATACATTTTTTTTTGTATCTCATCTAATTTTTGAAGTAATCCAATTATTCTTTGATACCATGCATTTATTTAACCCAATATTTCCATATTTTAACAAACAAATAATTAACAAAAAGAAATCTCACGAATAGTAAAAATGAATAAATGTGTTACATGTAGAACACACACAGTGAACTATTGTCATAGCAATCCTTTTAGGATTTATCCCATGCACCAGAAGGAGAGCAGTTGTTATTGATTCAAGTGTAAGTGCACTTATCGGCACAGACATTGTCTCCCAGAAATTTTCTTCCTTTTATACGGCCCAGTGCACCTCGCGTCGTAAATGAGAAACTGTAATAGTTCGAAATGCAGTTACTGCTATCACAAGATTCATTAAAACTCCTAAAGAAAACGACCGACTGCCGGCCATTTCAACAATATGGGAGACATTCCATTCCTCAACTGCAGGCACATATCTCCTGATGTGATAGGGTTCCTCAGAGAAAACAAGTTCATTTTCGATGCTTCTGGAACAATATGCTTCGTATTAGGAAAACAATCATACTCAGGGACGATCGTTACCCCTTCCACCAGGAGCCGCTGCTGTTCCAGGACCTTGTTTGTCTTGATGAAAGTCAATTTGGGCAGCGAGGATCCTTTAAAGTTAAATGCAGAGTTTGAAGTACACGGAAACACTTGATAGGTTGCAGTTGCTTTTTCGTTTTTGAAGCGAATATTAGTAGTTGAATTGGAGAATACGCTTTTAACGAATTTTGTTAGGTAATTTCGCCAATTGAATGTCTTAAATTGCATTAGAAAGTTACAAAATAAACAAGTAAAAATTATTACAGATTAAAAATAATTTGCTTATTAATATAATCCATCTCAATAGTTTAAACACATAAAGTTTGTCACTAAAATTAAATGTAGAGTTTGAAGTACACGAAAACACTTTATAGGTTGCAGTTGCTTTTTCGTTTTTGAAGCGAATATTAGAAGTTGAATTGATTAATACTCTTTTAACGAATTTTGTTAGGTAATTAAATGCCTTAAATCGGATCAGGGAGTTGCAAATGAAGCAAGTAAATAGTTATTACAGGTTATAAATATTTTCTTGTTAATTAATACAATCCGTCTCAATTGTTTAAACACATAAAATGCGTTACTAAAATCAAAGAAGCAGACAAATGAAGTAAGTCTTAAGTAAATTCTAAAATTTTAATCAAAAATATAGTATTTTTCTATTATTTTTAACAGACAAATAATTAACAAAAATAAATCATACGAGTAGTACATATCGAATATATTATTATAATAATGTTATTATATAATGTTATGATCATGTCATTTAAGTTACTAAACACATTTTTTGATATCTGAGCTAATTTTTGAAGTAATTTTTTAAATTATCCAATAATTTTTGTATACCATGTATTTACTCAACAAAATATTTCCATTTTTTAACTAACAAATAATTAAAAAATTTAATAATATGAATCGTACACGTGAATAAATTTTTTACATGTAGATCGTATACAGTAAACTATTGTCATAACAATCCTTTTAAGATTCATTCCTTGCACCAGAAGGAGAGCAGTTGTTATTGATTCAAGTGTAAGTACACTTATCGGCACAGACATTGTCTCCCAGAAGTTTCCTCCCTTTTATACGGGCCAGTGCAACTTGCGTCGTAAATGAGAAACTGTAATAGTTCGAAATGCAGTTACTGCTATCACGAGATTCATTAAAACTCTTAAAGAAAACGACCGACTGCCGGCCCATTTCAACAATGTGGCAGACATTCCATTCCTCACCTGCAGGCGCATATCTCCCGATGCGATAGGGTTCTTCAGAGAAAACAAGTTCATTTCCGATGCTTCGGGAGCAATATGCTTCGTATTAGGAAGACAATCATACTTAGGGAGGATCGTTATCCCTTCTATCAGGGGCTCCTGCTGTTCCAGGACCTTGTTTGTCTTGATGAAAGTCACTTTGGACATCCAGGATCCTTACAGTTAAATGCAGAATTTGAAGTACACGAAAACATTTGATAGGCTGCAGTTGCTTTTTCGTTTTTGAAGCAAATAGTAGTAGTTGAATTGATTAACGAATTTTGTTAGCCAATCTGTCCAATTGATTATCTTAAATTGGATCATGAAGTTTCAAATGAAACAAACAATTATTACACATTAAAAATAATTTCTTGTTAATTAATACAATCCATTTCATTAGTTTAAACATATAAAATTTGTAACTAAAATCAAATGCATAGTTTGAAATACATAAAGCCGTTGCAGTTGCTTTGCATATGTTGCACTTGTTTGTCGCTTTTAGCGAATATCAGTAGTTGAATTGATTAATAGTAGTTGAATTGATCAGTAGTTGAATTGATTAATTAATTGATTAACAAATTCTGTTATGTAATTTGCCCAACTGAACGTAGTAAATTGCATCGGGAAGTTACAAATTAATTAAGAAGGAATTTATTACAGATTAAAAATATTTTCTTGTCCATTAATGCAATCCGCCCAATAATTTAAACACATAAAATTTGTTACTGAAATCAAATGCAGAGTTTGAAGTACACGAAAACACTTGATGTGTTGCAGTTGTTTTTTCGATTTTGAAGAGAATTTTAGTAGTTGAATTGATTAATACACTTTTAACGAATTTTGTTAGGCAATTTGCCTGAATGAATGCTTTAAATTCGATCAGGAAGTTACAAATGAAGCAAGCAAAAATTCAGTGATGATTAAAAATAATTTCTTGGTAATTAATTCAATTCGTCTTAATAGTTTAAACACATAGAATTTGTTACTAAAATAAAGGAAGGCGTAAAATAAAGTAAGTATATAGTAAATTGTGAAATTTTAATCATAAATAGAATATCGTCTTTATTATTTTTAACAAACTAATAATTAACAAAAAGAAATCTTACGAGTCGTACATATCGAATATATGATTATAATTATGTTATTATATAGTGTTATTATAATGCCATTTAAGCTATTAAATACATTGTTTTGTATCTATTCTAATTTTTGAAGTAATGTCTTTAAAGTGACCGATAATTCTTGGATACCATCTATTTACTTACAAAATATTTCCATATTTTAAAAACAAATAATTAACAAAAAAGAACACCTACACGTGAATAAATTTTTTACATGTAAAAGACATACACCAAACTATTGCCATAACAATCCTTTTAAGATTTATTCCATGCACCAGAAGGAGAGAAGTTGTTATTGATTCAAGTGTAAGTGCACTTATCGGCACAGACATTGTCTCCCAGAAGTTTTCTCCCTTTTATACGGCCCAGTGCAACTTGCGTCGTAAATGAGAAACTGTAATAGTTCGAAATGCAGTTACTGCTATCACGAGATTCATTAAAACTCTTAAAGAAAACGACCGACTGCCGGCCCATTTCAACAATATGGGAGACATTCCATTCCTCAACTGCAGGCACATATCTCCTGATGTGATAGGGTTCCTCAGAGAAAACAAGTTCATTTTCGATGCTTCGGAACAATATGCTTCGTATTAGGAAAACAATCATACTTAGGGACGATCGTTACCCCTTCCACCAGGAGCTCCTGCTGTTCCAGGACCTTGTTTGTCTTGATGAAAGTCACTTTGGACAACGAGGATCCTTTAAAGTTAAATGCAGAATTTGAAGTACACGGAAACAGATAGGTTGCAGTTGCTTTTTCGTTTTGAAAGCGAATATCAGTAGTTGAATTGATTAACGAATTTTGTTAGGTAATTTATCCAATTGAATGCCTTAAAGTGGATCAGGAAGGTACAAATGAGTCAAACAATTATTATTACAGATTAAAATAATTTCTTGTTTATTAATACAATCAGTCTTAATAGCTTAAACACATAAAATTTGTAACTAAAATCAAATGTAAAATTTGATTTACACGAAAACGCTTGATATGTTGCAGTTGCTTTTTCGTTTTTGGAGTTAATATTAGCAGTTGAATTGATTAACACACTTTTAACGAATTTTGATTAATACGTTTTTAAAGATTGCTTTGAAAGAATTTTGTTAGGCACTTTTCCTAATTGAATGTCTTAAATTGGATCAGGAAGTTACAAATAAAACAAGCAATTATTACATATTAAAAATAATTTGTTAATTAATGTAATCAGTCTAAATAGTTTAAACACATAAAATTTGTTACTAAAATCAAATTCAGAGTTTGAATTACACGAAAATACTTGATATGTTGTAGGTGCTTTTTCGTTTTTGGAGTGAATATTAGCAGCTGAATTTATTAATACGCTTTTAACGAATTTTGTTTGGTAATCTGCTCAACTGAATGTCTTAAATTGGATCAGGAAGTTACAAATCAAACAATCAAAATTTTATTACCGATTAAAAATAATTTCTTGTTAATTAATGCAATCCGTTTCAACAGTTTAAATACACAAAATTTTTTACTAACATAAAGGAAGGAGAAGTAATTCTGAGTAGTAAGTTCTTTAGTAAATTCTGAAATTTTAATCAAAAATAAAATATCATCTTTATTATTTTTAACAAACAAATAATTAACAAAAAGAAATCTTACGAGTCGTACATATCGAATATATTATTATAATTATGTTATTATAATACATATTAAAATACATATATGTATAGTGTTACAATAATGTCATTTAAGTTATTAAATACAATTTTTGTATCTCATGTAATTTTTGAAGTAATGTCTTTAAAGTATTCAATTATTCTTCGATACTATGTACACTATCTGGAAGAAAGTGACGGGACACCCTTCAAGTCGACAATACAACTGACACATGCGCAATAACAGGTATCACGTGTCAGCCATATCCTATAAATACTCTGTGGAGTCGACTAGAGTTGTTTTTTGTCAAGATGCCGCCCCGGGAAGAGTTGTCTGAGTTCGAGAAAGGTGTGTTGGTTGGATTGCATCTTGCCAAGGTGTCAATTAGGAGATATCCCGTCTCCGTAAGGGTTGCTCAAAATCAACTTAGCACGTGTTGTGTGTCGCTACAAGACTGAGGGACACTGTCAGAACAAACCCCGAGTGGACGACCTACAGTTCTCACCAGCAGGGACCGGCGGGTGCTCGGCAGGGAGATTCTAAGTAACCGTCAAACATCCATGGATAACATCGCTAATGAGTTTAGACAAGACATCAGGTGTTGATTAACGTTTCGGCCAATTTACTCTTCGTATCAAGGTCCATAAGTTAGGTTACACTGGACGTTCGGCGGCCCATTAAAAGCCTTTGATTACAAAAATCAACAAGAAAGCGCGCCTCGGATGGGCCAAAAAGACCACCGTACTTGGACTCTGGATGACTGGAAACGCGTCCTTTGGGTGACGAGTCATGACTTACCCTTTTTCGTTTCGATGGACGTGTTTGGGGATGGCGTTTACCAGGAGAACGCCGTTTGCCCGAGTGTGTCGTCCCAACTGTAAAGTTTGGTGGAGGAGGATTGATGGTATGGGCCTGTTTCTCCTGGTATGGGGATGGCCCACTGGTGAAGGTTGATGGTGCGATGAATGCCGATAGATACTGTGATATTCTCGCCAATCATGTCCTTCCTACCTTGTGGGCAACGTACGGTATGGATGATTGGTGGTATCAAGTCGACAACGCAACATGCCATGTTGCAAGGAGGACTCTTGATTGGTATGTGAACAACAACGTTAAACGCATGGAGTGGCCCGCAGAGCCCTGATCTCACAAAATTGAACATCTCTGGGACGAATTGGACCAGCCGGTTGAGGGCCTGCACCCCATTCTGAAAAAGCAAGCCTGAACTATGGAACTTCCTGTTAAACATTTGGAAGGAAATTCCTCTTTGCCACTAATATATTAATTTAGTGGAATTATGCATGCCCAGAAGGGTTGCAGCTGTGATAGCAGTTACAAAGGAGGCCCAACCTCCTATTAATTTTAATAAATATGGGTTTATGTCGTTATAGTGTCGTGCCCCGTCACTTTCTTCCACATAGTGTATATACTTAACCCAATATTTCCCTATTTAAACAACCAAATAATTAACAAAAAGAAATCTTATGAAACGCAAAAGTGAATAAAGTTTTTACACGTGTAACACATACACCAAACTATTGTCATAACAATCCTTTCAAGATTCATTCCTTGCACCAGAAGGAGTGCAGTTGTTATTGATTCAAGTGCAAATGCACTTATCGGCACAGACATTGTCTCCCAGAAGTTTCCTCCCTTTTATACGGCCCAGTGTAACTTGCGTCGTAAATGAGAAACTGTAATAGTTCGAAATGCAGTTACTCCTATCACAAGATTCATTAAAACTCTTAAAGAAAACGACCGACTGCCGGCCCATTTCAACAATGTGGGAGACATTCCATTCCTCAACTGCAGGCACATATCTCCTGATGCAATAGGGTTCCTCAGAGAAAACAATGTTCATTTCCGATGCTTCGGGAGCAATATGCTTCGTATTAGGAAAACAATCATACTTAGGGACGATCGTTACCCCTTCCACTAGGAGCTCCTGCTGTTCGAAGGCCTTGTTTGTCTTGATGAAAGTCACTTTGGACAGCGAAGATCCTTAAACTTAAATGAATAGTTTGAAGTACACGAAAACACTTGATAGTTTGCAGTTGCTTTTTCGTTTTTGATGCAAATATTAGTAATTCGATTTGATCAATACGCTTTTAACGAATTTTGTTCGGTAATTGAATATCTTAATTTGGATCAGGGAGTTAGAAATAGAGCAAGCAAAAATTTATTACGGATTAAAAATAATTTTTTTTAATCATTGTAATTCGTCTTAATAATTTAAATACATAAAATTTGGTACTAAAATCAAATGCATAGTTTGAAGTCCGTGAAAACATTTGATATGTTGCAGTTGCTTTTTAGTTTGAAGTGAATATTTATAGTTGAATTGATTAATACGTTTTAACGAATTTTGTTAGGTAATTTACTCAATTGAATGTTTTAAATTAGATCAAGAAGTTACAAATGAAACAAGCTATCGTTGCAAATTAAAAATAATTTGTTAATTAATTTAATCAGTCTCAATAATTGAAACATATAAAATTTGTTACTAAAATCAAATGAAGAGTTTGAAGTACAGGAAAACACTTGATATGTTACAGTTGCTTTTTAACTCTTGAAGCGAATATTAGAAGTTGAATTGATTAATCACCTTTTAACGAATTTTTTTCGGTTGCCCAGTTGAATATCTTAAATTGGATCAGGAAGATAAAAATGAAACAAGCAAAAATTTATTACAGATTTAATATAATTTCTTTTTAATTAATACAATTCGTTTCAATTTTTTAATCACATAAAATTTGTTACTAAAAAAAAAAAAAGGAGAAAAATGAAGCAAGTCTTTAATAAATTCTGAAATTTTAATCAAAAATAGAATACTGTCTTTATTATTTTTAACAAACAAATAATTAACAAAAATAAATCATACGAGTTGTACTTATAGAATATATTATTTTAATTATATTATTATATAATGTTATTGTAATGTTATTTAAGTTATTAAATTAATTTTTTGTATCTCACCTAATTTATGAAGAAATGCCTTTAAAGTATTCAATAAGTCGTGGATATTGTTATTTACTTACAAAATATTTTACAATACAAGTAAATAATTAACAAAAGGAAATGTTACGAAACGTACACGAGAATAAATTTTTTACATGTAGAACACACACAGCAAGCTATTGTCATAACAATTTTTCAAGATTCATTCCCTGCACCAGAAGGAGAGCAGTTGTTATTGATTCAAGTGCAAGTGCACTTATCGGCACAGGCATTGTCTCTCGTTGGACCCAGAAGTTTCCTCCCTTTTATACGGCCCAGTGCAACTTGCGTCGTAAATGAGAAACTGTAATAGTTCGAAATGCAGTTACTGCTATCACAAGATTCATTAAAACTCTTAAAGAAAACGACCGACTGCCGGCCCATTTCAACAATATCGGAGACATTCCATTCCTCAACTGCAGGCACATATCTCCTGATGCGATAGGGTTCCTCAGAGAAAACAATGTTCATTTCCGATGCTTCGGGAGCAATATGCTTCGTATTAGGAAAACAATCATAGTTAGGGACGATCGTTACCCCTCCCACTAGGAGCTCCTGCTGCTCCAGGACCTTGTTTGTCTTGATGAAAGTCACTTTGGACAGCGAGGATCCTTTAAAGTTAAATGCAGAGTTTGAAGTACACGAAAAGACTTGATTGGTTGCAGTCACTTTTTCGTTTTTGAAGCGAATATTAGTGATTCGATTTGATTAATACGCATTCAACGAATTTTGTTAGGTAATCTGATAGACAATTGTACGTCTTAAATTGGATTAGGGAGTTACAAATGAAACAAGCAAAACATTTATTACAGATTAAAAATAATTCCTTGTTAATGAATAGTGAATAGTTTAAACGCATAAATTTTTTTTACTAAAATCAGGAAGGAGACAAATGAATTAAGTCTTCAGTAAATTATGAAATTTTAATCAAATTAAGATACTTGTAGAATACTTTTTAATCAAAGTAGTATAAATTACAGATTCAGCAGTAATTAAAAGTGCTTTATTGCTTAAATTTTAACTATGTAGGATCACAAAGTTCCGTAGCATTCATGAAAAATTCTTGGGAAAAAAATGAGTACGATTATAAGTTATTGTTTCAGATAGATTAATCGCCTCTCTTACAAATAAAAACTTTCATTTCAGAAATTTTTGCTTAAAATAAACACAAAACTGTTAAATGATTTTATTTACGTGCTCTTTTAAATGATTACACAACGAACATTAAAGGGTTATTTATTGCAGGAAAATTCATAAAGAAGTAAAGCGTCCAGTACCAGAGACAATTCTACAATGAAAGACAGAGTATGTACAATGAAACTCGATACATACATGTTTATTATGATGTCATGTGATGTATTGGCTATTAACAGTTATTGCAAGCATGTTTTGACTAAAGTTTTGTTCCTCCCGGCTTGTCCACCTTTGTTATTCCAAAAATTTTCAATCGATGATAAATCTGGGGAAGGAGTGGTCCACTGCAGAGACAGTTTTGTGACACCCTTCCTATATGCAGTAGAACAATATCTCGCTGGAAAATGCTTCGCGCGAGACATGTAGAGAAAAGCAACATTGTGGTTGAAGGATATCCCAAATTTACAATCGGGTCATTACTTTGTCATGGATTATTAATCGAGGAGATCGAGTGACATTAAAACTGAATCCGAAACCATAATATCGTGTGTTGCTGTGGTATGACGCACTAAATAGAAGGAAAGGAAGCGTTTACAATGGTTTATCCAGACACATACATTGTTACCATCAGAACATAAATAACAATGGATATTAGACATTGTAGAAGACCTACTTTTAATCCATTACAGTGCAATTCAGCAGCGTAATGTACCATTCCAAACGGAAGCGACGTGGGATGACTGAGTGGCCTTGAGCACATAATAGGCGCCATGATAACAAATGATGGTTAGCTAGATTCTTCACGATGACCAAGTCAGACACAGGGGCCTCTACAGAACATGGTTCCATGTTTGTGGATATCGTACAATAATGGTTTCCATTGTACTATAAGCATGTTTGTCGAACAATGAGTTGGTTATTCGGTTATAGGCCGACCGAAGTGATATGAGCCATTTCGTCGTGTATAAACTCACTCTTGTCCACTGATCTCAGCACCGCCATACACTATTGCCAAGATGAAACAGGTATCAAGCCTCTCGTTGAACTGACTACCCAATCTCTATGTTCCCCCTCCCCCAAACTCAGTTGCATATATTGTCTTCAATGACCGCTTAAAGTTATCTTTGTTAAAAAAAACCTTGCTTTTGCAGCAGATAAACTGCATATAGTTTAACTCAGGGGGACTATTTATGGGCACGAGTGGACTATACCTTCTACTACTCTTATGTCATTGCTGCAGTCATTTTGAAAATTTAGCTATTTGCATATGTACTTGATGCAAACACTCATACCAAATTTCATATTGGCTCTGCAGTTCTTCCTTGGTGCTCTAATTTTTAGGGCAATAAATGCATATTTTTAATTTTTAAATAAAATTTTATTTAAAGCATAAACACTACAAATCAAATTTTAAATTAGATTTATTTTTACAAAAATAATTTTTATTTTAATAAAATTTTAATCCATACAGTTTATTACTTTTAATTAATTAAAAGAATGAATATATTTCTATGTTGTAAATTTCGTTTCCTTAAAATTGCTTTAAATAAGAACCTAAATGCGAACGAGTTTTTTTTATACTCCAAGTAAATAATATTGGAAATGTTTTTCATTAATTAAGGCAAATTTTTCATAGTCTAAATTTAAAATTTTGTGATATGTTTTAAATGAAACTTTAAAAATCATTTTACCTTATTTTAATCAAGGAAAACTGTTCAAGAAAAATTTTAATTCTAAAACATTTTTTTCTAGCTATATATTTTACAAACAATTTTATCATCATAAAACAAATAAAAAAAATTATATCTTTTTAAAAATTGAGGAAATATATATATATACATAATATATTTAAGAATTGAAAATGTTCCAAAAAAATTTTAAAAACACGATGTTTAAATATATTAAATTTGTATATAATTAATAAATATCTGAGATTCCTTCAAATTCTCCTAAATATATCATTTATCAGACTTGATAGCTCAGTTCCATTTTGAAACTTATACCTCCTTTTAATTTATCAAAACTATTCTCCAAGAACTCAATTCTAAAACATATTTTTTCGAGATATATATATTACAAACAATTTTGTCTTCATAAAACAAAACAAAAAATATTATATATTTTAAAAAAATTCGATAATATAATATAATTTTTAAAATTGAAGATGTTTCCAATAAAATATTGTCTGTTTTTTCCATATAAATAAAATTGAAAATTAAGGCGAACACTAATTAAGGCGAACTTTTCATAATCTAAATTTAAAATTTTGTGTTATGCTTTAAATGAATATTTCAAAATCATTTTACCTTATTTTAAGTAAGGAAAACTATTCTCCATGAAAAATATCAAAATATCAATTAAATTTGTAAATAATTAATAAATCTCTTAGATTAAATACATCATTCATCAGACTTGATAGCTCAGTTCCAGTTTGAAACTACCCGAAACTATTATAAAAGTTTACTCTTTACATATAAAGACGAATCTTAAGCGGCATTTAAATCATGAAATAAGTAATTCGAAGAATAGTTTTGAAACATTTTCGGTATTTTGATCAGATTCATTTTGTCACCATAATTACTCAAAACAAAGTTGTCAGCAATTATTAATCAGGCCACTGAAACCTAATCGATGACTGTGCAGAATTTCGATAGTGTGGTTTGGAGTTTACTTAACTGCTGTCAGCGCATTGATTAATGGAGAGATTCTCACTAAAGCGTGTCTCAAATTGTCCACGCTCACTCTATCGATTTTGGTCCTCATAAAACAACAACGAAGCAGGGATTTAACGCTAAATATCTTTACAAGCTGAATTAGTTTTAAATGCATCGGATGAAACATTTAAATGTTTCTGATGATTCAGCGATAATGAGAATTCAAGCTGTGTTGAAAGCATGTAAAGTGTAGAATAATTTAACATGTCCAGAACAACAAGTTTGCAGGGATTTTTAATTGGTGTACCGGAACGTAAATAGGGACAGACTAAATCGCTGTTTTCGTCCTTAGTACAAGCATAGTGATGTTTAACTCGAAACTTTTTAATTACCATTTTTTTTTAAATAGACAATATTTATAAAGACATTATATTTATTTTTTTTATAGACAATTTTCAAAAAGTGTGAATTACTCATTTTATTATCATGCGTGAACATGATGCTGTCCTGGTTAGATATCTGTGGTCTCCAAAAAAGTGAAAAAAAATAAGTAAGGACATAAGTTATTATTTTAAGGAGATAAATTTCCTCGTGTAACGCGTTAAACTTTCATTTCAAAAACTTTTATTTAAGACGAAGGGTAATTTTCACGGGAGTTTATTTATGTGTGTTTCAAATCTGGTATGAAATACTTGTTGCTAAATATAACGATTGGCCAATATCAAGTCACGTGCTCTGTTGTTCCTTTCGAATTGCCAGACTATCGAAATATAAACAGATTATTGTTTTAAAATAAAAAAATAGTGTCTAAGGATTAATTAATGTTTATAAAAGTTAATTTAACCATCACTTAACAGACTTTTTTGTCTGAATTTGGTAGTGTTTCTTGTAATATTTGAACAATTACTTCTTCATAAAATCTTAGAGTTATTAAATTTTGTTTTATTTTCCTGTCGCTTTTGAATGTGATAGTTTTTGTGGAGATTCTGCACTTTAGGGTACCTATTTGACAAATCCCTTTTCCGCGCCAAATGGACTCGCCAAAACCTCAGTATTTTATAACCGCAGTGGCCATTTTATTTGTTTAGGAGGGCACTTGGAGAAGGGAAAAATCACCACATAAATAAGCCGAAACATAAAAGGCAGAAGTCTTTTTCTTGCAGTATTCTGACCAATTGCTACATAAATTTCTTGGGTTATTGAATACTGAAATACTCTTTTGTGTATTCGTCCAATAAAGAGTGTTTACACAGGATAAATTGAAATTAGTGACAGGATTTAATTTTTTTAATGCACTTTCGCTTATTACTTATTATTCATTTTTACTTCACGGATGATTTGGTGAAAGATAAAAATGCGAGGGAAAAAATAATATTTTGCATTTATAAGAGGACATTCGTATCACTTCTACGTCAAGTTCATTCGCACTTAAAAAATTCCTTTAGAATTATCTTACGTATAAAGCAATGAAAAAAGGAATATGAGTAGTTAGGCTCAGAGTGTTTCTAGGCAATGTATTAGTTGATTGCATCAACCAAGAGAGTGTAGATTTCTTCGAAACTGATATTAGTTTGGAAATGAACAAATGAAATTTGTAAAGTAAGGTCGTTCGATACTTTTTTTCTAGTAATGGGATAGAAAGCTGGATTTAATTTCATGAATCGCTTAATTCTTAGCCCAGTGTAATCCACTTAGCTAGCGTACCGGAGGTCTTAGATTCAAATTCCGGTAATAATGGCATTCATTACAGTTACTGCTTTCTGAAACAATATGCTTCTGATGCTTATTATAATCATTAGTGTCTCCTATCAGCAATCAGATTGTCCAGCGAAAATTTTATTTTTGGGTGTATGTGTGTGTGTGTCACACAACACACACACACACACCCTTAAAAGACACTACTTTTTTTAACTTTTTTTTTACCCTTAAAAGACATCCGGAAAAGTATTGAATTCTTCTCATCGCTTGTTGGTGGTCTATTCGTGGGACTCATAAAAACACGATGTCCACTGATGAATGGTTAAAAAGTGTATATATTAGCAATTAAGTGAGAGCTGAAGACATTATTTAAATCAGAACATTTCCCATCAAACACTTTTATACCAGCACAATATTTTTTTATTGACATAATTTTCCATTTTAATGCAAAATAAAATGTTTTTATAACCGCAACCAAATTTATTTAAACATTATTTATAATTAAAAAAATATGATTAAATAGTATTCCTTGTATTCTATTAGATATATACCTGATAAACATGCGTTTACGAGCCTTTTTCCATTTATTTTACCTACTTAAAGTGACCATAGTCCAAGCTTGCTTTAAACTAATTACTTACAAATAATATAAATTGATTTTTCCAGTGCAATATGGAGAGTGAAATCTAATATTTCGACAAAACAAAAATACAGAATAAAATATGAAGAAGTTTTCCCTGTCTAAATATAAAAATGAATCTTAAATATATGCATTCAAATGTGAAAAACACATATTCTATCACAATATAGAAACAGTTAAATAAAAAAAATAACAATATATATCTTTTAGAAGATGCCTTTTTTACTTCAAAATAACATTTCTTAGATTCAAAAAGAATGTAAAATATAAGCAATATCAAATACACATTCTCATAACGAACCGACTGCAATTTTCCGATAAAGTTAACATCAAACTAAAGTTCCAAATTTTAGGAAGTGTGCCTTATGCCAATAGTTTTTTTACAGATTTTTATGTGTCTGACTCGCGGCTCATTGGCAATGCGTGTCTCTAGTGAGCCTTAGGGCTGAGGTTCAATCCGCTGGTGGCTTTATTGTATAGACACTGTTTGAAAAAAAAAGAAGACTCGATTGCGTTTATGATGTTCAGCATCTTGCTTCGCAAATCGGAATACCTGGTAGGACTTTTCCGGGTTTTCTCCCATACAATACTCAAATGGTTCATACAATGTTCTCATATCAGTTCTCCCGGAAGGCACTGCCCTCTTCCTTCAGCGTAACAGAGCCAAGTTAAAATTCTACCTACGGGTACTCCATCACAACAGAAGCTGCCCCCCTCCTTTCATGAGAACACACTAGTTCATAGACCCGGTCAAGATGTTGACGTCAACGAAGTGGTGTAAAGGCACAACAGTCTTGTGTTAACCACCTTATTTCAAGCTTTAAAATCTCAAGTGATCTACATCATCATCAGCAGCAGCAGTGGTGCAACAGTCCCAGTGTGAGCCAAGACCGTTTGCCTACTGGCTGATTTCTGGCCAGGAGATGTTTTGTTTTTACTGGGTATGGTTGTAATCCTTATGCTGAACGCTCTGCAGTCATATTGAACAGGGACCTACTGTTTAAAGTGGATTCCGAACTACTACAAACATCCATAGCACCACCCAAAAAATGTGGCACCGAGAGCCAGAGTGCTAGTCACTCGACTATCAGGCAACAACGATCTACATCACCCTACATAAAAGAATTTCAAAACATTCCATTTAGTCTACATTTCTATAACTTTAATAATCCCTACTTGAAAAAAATTATTTATATAAACACTAGAACTAAAAAAGTATATAAAAGTGAATGTCAGAAAACAATAATATAAACAAAAAAAAAGAATAAAAATAAAAAATATCAAAAAGTCCGAAAGGTATCTTTTAACGTGAAAATAAAATAAAACGGGGTCATTTTTAATTCTGTTTTTTGTCTGTGGTACCCTCCAAAATCTTTCCTAGACCCCTTACTTCAAGAGCAACTGCATTATATCACAGGCGGAATCTAATCCATTGAAAGTTCAAGCCGAATGAATTATTTATAAAATCTGAGAGGCGCACCTGTCAATCTCCCTTTATCTGATGCCTCACCAGATGGCGCGCTAAGTAGGGATCTCGAAAATCTCCTCCTTTGTCACTGCCACCATCACGACTCATCATTATTAGCTTTGCCGAACATTCATTAAATCCCGTCCTAGTCTTGAGACAGAAAGCTTTATAGTTGCTCGAATTACGGTATAAGGATTCACACATGGAAATACAATGGCGCGAGTTTATCAAAGGATTGGTACAAATTTTTCTATAATTGTAATTTATACCAATGGATAATCGCGATTTATTATAATTAATGACTTTTAGGCATATTGGATAATAAACTTTTAGTAAGGATGTAAAGCACCAGAAATTAAAAGTGTGGAGTTTATTTATTATTATTATTTCATGCATACAATGAAAGCATTTTCGATATAAAGCATTTATGTATATAATGTTCTTGTTTTTATTATAATATTTTTTTATATTTTATAAAATAATATATCATCATCATCAGTGGCGCCACAGCCCCATGGTGGGCCAAGACCGTCTGCCTACTGGCAGATTTCTGGACAGGAGATGTTTTTATGGGATAGGTTTGCCAGCCTTACGCCCGAAGCTCTACAATCATAGTAGACCGGGACCTACGGCTTAAAGTGGATTCTGAATCATTGCAAACATGCATAACACCACCGGGACTCGAATCCTAAGCCTGTGACACCGCTGCCAGAGCGCTAGTCACTCGGTCGTCAAGCCCCAGTAATATAATATAATATATATATATATATTTATTTTTTATTACAATCTTGTGAATAGAACGTTGAGTTTTCGTACTAAGTGACCTTAATTTGTAATACAACTAGCGATATTTAACTGTGTCTAGGCTAGGGTTTTGCATGTTAGATCCGTAGGTCGGAATGTCCTTCAGTTGAATACAAGGATAAAGAGGGAAGGACAATTACAATCCTCCAATTCCAATCATGGGATGTTTGTTCAAAATTGTGGTGTCAAAATTTGGACGTTGACCAATTTCCTCTTAATGCGGTGAACACTGAATAACGTTGAATTTGAAGCATGTGATGAATGACTCAGGTCAAACTGATTAATCATTTTGAATTGTATTTAAATAAACATTTCACATTATTATTACCGAAAAAACCCCTTTTTCAATAAAAACATCCAACATAGATATTTCAATTCAATTTAGCTTGGTTGGTGTTTGTTTGTTTATTAAGTAATTTTATTTTTATTTAGCCTAACACTATAACTAAAATCGTATGTAAAAACAGAAAAAGCTGCCTTTTTTTAATAAAGTGAAACGAATTGTTAAAAAAAGGCACAGTTTTTGAGACATTGATAAATTTTGTTTTTAAAGAGTTACAACCAGTCATTGTTGAAACCAACCAGTTAAAAAAGGCACAGGGGCTATCTTCAAAGAGGATAGTCCCTGTGCCTTTAAATTGATGCAAAAGAAAAAAAAAGGACAACTTTTCTGTTTTTAAAGAGTCCAGTCATTGTTGAAACCGAAACCAACATCCTTTTTAAGACATTTTATCATTTAGATATTTATTAATCAGTCATAAAAACTGCTTTCATATAGTATTTGTTTCATTGCCTTCTTTTAATTCCAACAATATTTATGCTTATTTAAATTATACGCAATTTGATTTATATGTTACACATTTTTTCCAAAATTTGCGTAACACGTTTTTACTCTACGAGCAATATATAATGACATAACCCCCCATGTTCAGTAAGGGTTTACTATATAAACAATAGAATGCCATCTTACCTCATCAATATCTTCACAGACGGTACCATTGCCAGAGAAGCCTGTTGGGCAGGGACCGCATATGTATCCTGGAGATGTCTCTATGTTGACGCACTGGACTCCAGACCAACAAGGATTCTCGGCACAGCGATTGGCTGGTTTGCACGTTACTCCGTTTCCTGTATATCCTGGAGGACAAGGTCCACAGCGGTAACTACTGTCCACGTCATAACAGCGAACACCTACAGTAAATACAAGTCAGTCATGTAATATTGTGTCATTGAAATTGACACTCTTAAAAAAATAAGTATTAATTTCTTCTTCATTGAAAAATCCGAAAAATTATTGATTCTACAATGAATGGATCATAATCATTAGATTTGTTATAATTTAATTAATAGTACATTATTATATATATACAACAAATATTGTTTATTTTTATTGCTTATAAAACTCTTCCAAGAATAATTCTACTCTCCCCCCAAAATATCAACAACAATAAAAGGTCAGCCTTCGTTAAATTGATATCCTCATGTTTAGATTTTAAAGATAAACACCTTAAGTGATTTATAAATGGGTTATTATTATATGAGGTTTATATATATATATATGGTTAACTTTTTGTACCCGAAATTTGAATTTTATTTCGTAGATTCATTGCTGATGTATTATAAAAGAAAATATTTCAAATCCACATTCTCATTAATATTTAAGTGGCAATAAATGATTTAAGACTATTTGAGAATTTTCATTTTGAGACATTTTTTTACATCTATTTATTATTGCAAGTAAATGAATTTATATTTATATCCTTTAGTTTATAGACTTTTTTATTGTTTATCCTGTAGTTTACATACTTGGTATACATATTATTGCAAGCAAACGAGTTTATATTTGTTTTAATGAAAACTCAAAATTCATATAAGTTAATTTAAAGGGATATTAGTGTTTTAAAGAATAAAAATTGTGCATGGAATGATTAATGAGATAATATTCATTAAGATAAATATAAACTCAATTTTTTGCAATATATATATATATATATATATACACCAAGTATATAAACTAAAAGATTTTAATTAATAAAATACTTGGCAGTTCAGAAAGCATTCAAAAGAACATTAATTAATTGTTCATTATATAATTTCCCACTCATGATAAGATTTTCTTACATCATTATGATTTGTCCAAAAATTTTAATGTTTAATTTATTTAAAATATTTATTTAATTAAAAATAATTTTACTTTCTTGAATGTTTTTTTAAAGCTTCTGCATTTTGTATTCCATCTATTTCACTTGGATTTTAATTTTAAAATTCATTTACAATTTGATTCCTAAATTTTATAACTTAATTTAATTTTAAAACTATAAAATTTATTATGAGTATAATAGGCTATCATCCCTGTATGTTATATTCATTTATTTATTTTTTCTCAATACATAAAATTTATATACACTTTTCTTCCAGTGTGAAAAAATGTTTCAGCATCATCGCCAGGGATCCAGTTTTTGACCTTCACTGCAATAACCCTTTAACGTTTCAACATAATTTATAGTTTAATATGCAAATGTTTGACAGCTTTTTATACTATATTCAAGTTTTTAATGAATATTGCAAAAGTGAACGTCAATTTAAATCTAGAGGAAATTCTTAAAACTAAATTTAGCAAGCAAGTACTAAGTAAAATTTTATTTGCTTTTAAGAGTACTTGGAAAGCTCTTTCTAAACGATGTTCAATTCATCATTTAAGTGCACATTTTTCTCTAAAAGTATGTTTAGATATATAACATTTTTATGAGTACTAGAAAGTTACATTTTAATAAATTTAAACTCACATTTTTCCTACTAAAAATTTAAATGAGTACCCCTTTTACTCTCCTATTTTTCAATAAATTTAATCCCTCAAAAAAAAAATATCAATACATGGCAAAATTATCTGCTAAAACATTCAGCTTAATATAATAAATTTTTTTATTATTTATAAAAAAAAATGCAATATTATCAATTTATCAAAAAAATTCATGTTGAATATTTATTTCATGGTTTAACAGTAAAAAAAAAAAAATAAATAAATAAATAAAAAAAAAAAAAAAAAAAAAAAAAAAAAAATACATAACCCTAAAAAAAAAAAAAAAATATTTACGTTTGAACATAAAAATCTGTGAATGAATCAATTTTTGTCAGTCGTCCCCATTTTATAAACATATTTAATGTTTGTGCATTGAAATAAATAATTTATGATACAAATATTTCTGTTTTCATTCATCAATAAACAGCTTCAATCATAATTTATCTAAAAGACCATGCCTATTTTAGTTTCTGCAATCAACAGTTATTAGTGATCTTCAAAATATAGACAATAAGCAACTTCAATCGTAATTTAAGTAGTAGATCATGAATACTTATTTTGATAAACAACAATTATTAGTGATTATTGCTTCAAACTATAGGCAATAAACAACTTCAATCATACTATATCAGATAATGCAAATTTATAGCTCTTGAAAATCAACAATTATTAGTGAAAATGTAGACGATAAACAATTTTAATCATAAGTTAACTAGGTGATCATGCAGATTTATAGTTCTTGATAATCAAAAATTATAAACGATTATTGCTTCAAAATGTAGACATTAAACAACTTCAATTATATCAGATCATGCAGATTTATAGTTCTGGATTATCAACAATTATTAGGGATTATAGCTTCAAAATGTAGACAATAAACAACTTCAATCATATTTATATAACTAGATGATCACGTAGATTTATAGCTCTTTATAATCAACAATTATTAGTGATCATTGCTTCAAGATATATAAAATAAACAACTTCAATCATAAATTAACTAGGAGATCATTCAGATTTATAGCTCTTGATAATCAACAATAATTAGCAAATATTGCTCCAAAATGTAAAACCTGTGAATTGATTAAATTCTTTTAAATCTTTATTTATAGACAAAAATAAGTTTTAAAAGATGTTAAATATTTTTAAGGTACTGGATCATTGTAAATATCTGATTGGATGCAAAATTGTATAAATCTGTTTTGCTATTAAAAAAAAATATATATTCTGAAATACAAATTAGAATATTTATCACTTGCTTAACAAAATATTTACCAACAAAGATAATGATTAATTTAGAAATTTATATCTTTTTTTAAAATAAATTTGGAACTTTAGGTAAAAAATCTATTTTAAGCAATAGCATCTAAAAAGAATGGATAATTAAATTCATAGGAATTCAATAAATTCGATTTCTTTTTATGCGATAACAAATTTTAAGAAATAAAATCATTACAAACTGTGAAAACTATAAAACAAATTAACATTAATAAAATATTGCATTAAAATTTTATTCAACGAAAAAAAAACACCCTTAAATATTTTATTATATATGCTAAAAAGATCTCGGCCATAAATTTCGTAAGATATAATGTTCTTCCTACTGTACTTCTAAGTAAGAAAAAAAAGATCTACCTTTCGTTTCTAACAAGAGAGATATGCAGATATATTTACTTGCTTCTGTTTCATTTTTATTATTTCTAAAGAGCCTAGTTTTTTTTTGTTTTGTTTTTTTCTTTTTTTCTGCAATTTCTTTATTATTTTGGGGAATACAGATTCTCGTTTTTCTTATTTTATCTGGAACATTAAATAAAAAGAAAGAAATAAAAGTAAATAAACACGACAAAAAGGGAAAATATTTCTGCTCTCTAATAAATGTTATGCATCTTTCATGTTTTATTTCGGGATTCAAAGTTAAAAATTAGGTCCTCCTTTTCTCCTGAGTGTATTTTACTTACTGTAAATAAGATACAAATAGTTTATTTCTTAATCTAACCATTTCGTTGATGCAAATTAATAAATAATAAAAATTATATGTAACAGTATATTTAATAAAATTTGATATAAATATCAACTTACTACTAACATTTAAATTATTTTATGTAATTTATATTTTAGTTACTTTTCCAATAAAATGATTAAATTTCTTTTATTTTGTCATGACAATTTTATTTCATCATATAAATAAGATACATTAAAAAAATGCAGATTCTTTAGAAATTCTGAATGGCAATATAAGTAAAATCGTTTTTGCTCAATCGTTGTTGTTACCTATGGCTTTATTGGAATTCAATCTACATAAATTTCACTACTTAATGTAGAAATAAAAAGAACATATAAGAAGTCAAAATTACAAAAGGAGCATACCGGGAATTCTCAATAAAAATGACCAAAAATGCTTTTAAAAATAAATTTGGAACTTTAGTAAAAAATGTATTTTAATCAATAGCATTTAAAAAAATGGGTAATTGAATTTTTCGGATTTCAATAAATTCGATTTCTTTTTATGCGATAACAAATTTTAAGAAACAAAATCATTATGAACTGTGAAAATTATAAAAAAATTAACATTAATAAAATATTGCATTAAAATTTTATGCAATGGAAAAAAAACCACACTTTAATATTTTATTATATATGCTAAAAATATCTAGGCCATAAATTTCGTAAGCTATAATGTTCTTCCTACTGTACTTATGAGTAAGAAAAAAAAAGAAGATCTACCTTTCGTATCTCCCTTGAGAGATATGCAGATATTTTTACTTACTTTTGTATCCTTTTTATTATTTCTAAAGAGCCTAACTTTTCTTTTTTTCCTTTTTTTCTGCAATTTCTTTATTAGTTTGGGGAATACTGATTCTCATTTTTCTTATTTTATATGGAACATTAAATAAAAAGGAAGAAATGAAAATAAATAAACACGACAAAAATGGAAAATATTTCTGCTCTCTAATAAATGTTAAGCATCTTTCATGTTCTATTTCGTGATTTAAAGTTAAAAATTAAGTCCTCTTTTTCTCCTGTGTGTATTTTAGTTACTGTAAATAAGATACAAATAGTTTATTTCTTAATCTAACCATTTCGCTGATGTAAATTAATAAATAATAAAAATTATATGTAACAGTATGTTTAAAAAAATAGATTTAAAAATCAACTTACTATTAATATTTAAAGTATTCTATGTAACTTATGTTTAATTTTCTTGTTCAGTAAAAACATTAAGAAGTTTTTTTTTTGTCATGATATTTTTATTTCATCATATACATATGGTTCATTAAAAAAATGCAGATTATTTAGAAATTCTGAGCTGCAACATTAGTAAAATCGTTTTTGTTCAACTGTTGTTATTACATATGGCTTTAGTTGCTCAATTGGCATCACATAACGAGTAATTGCTTTGATTATTATACTATAAAGTCCCTCCTGTTGTGCAGATTTGTTCTCTTTACTCAAAAGAACATCAACTCATTAAGATTTCAGTACCATTTATGATTTCTCAATAATAAATTAAGGAAAAGTACAAAGGTATGTATTGTCCAGATAAATCAAAATACCCGATCAGAATTGTTTGACCACCATGTCATCTTGCAGTCCCGATTTAGCATTTAGTGACTTTCACATTTTCCTTGACTTAAATTCGTATTTGTTTCCTAATTTTTTGTTGACTTTAAAAAAAATCCATCTCCTGATTGGCGGAATTCGGCGATGGTCTGCGCACAAGGTAAAAGAAAATTGTTTCGCAATTTCAGAAGGAAGGGCATGTGTAATGGTGATAACAAGGAAAAATGTTCTAGTAATGTAGGCAGTTAAAACCAAAAATGAAATTTTGTATAATTTATTGAAAATTTTGTTTTGAATTTGTTTCACCTTATGTTATAATCTGAGCAACTAATAACTAATAGTGAATAAAAGGGAACAAGATTATGGCATACATAACAAAAAGAAGTGATTGTAATAATCTAGAAAATTAGTAAGGAGTGTGTTATTATTTAGATGTGTGTCTTTAAGCTATCCAAAACTACTCGCTCAAAATAGAAATCATATTTATCATGTTTTTTTCTCTTTGAAATACAGATACTGTTCTTCTATATGGAAGATATCAACTTTTAAATACTATAGTGACTGCTGCATAAACATACTATTTCCCGTATAATTTACAGAATTTTTTCCGAGCAATTATGAAAAAATGAGTGTTTATTTTAAGAAACTATGGTGTCATACACATATTTCCTACTAATGTCTTTCAACTCCCTTCCATTGCATCATATTAATTTCTTTTGTATCACACACAACTATGGAAATTTCTGGAGTTTAGCCAAATCATGAAAAATTAAATAATAAAAGTGAAAATTGAATATCAGTTAAACTCAGTACAAGTGTTAAATTTATTGTAATTTTTGTCAATCTCTACATTCAAAAGAAGGTTTACCATATGTGAATATGCAATCGTATCAATATACAAGTGTAACTTTCATATTTTCTTTAGAAAATTAATATAATGTTATTAATGTTGTTTTCAAAATGAATTTGTCAATTTCTTAAATTGAAATAAACACATTTCTAAACAAATAAACTTTGAAATAATTAAAATAATAGATATAAAAAATGAAATCCGCTCTCGAATTTCAATTTATCATGTGTGAACATAATTTGTTGGTCTAATACATACAGGAATACAGCAATGATTAAATATCCAAGAAATTTATGAAGTAATTGGTCTAAATACTACAAATACCAAGTTGAACAGCCAAGGAATGTACCAATACTCAATAACTCTAAAATTTCTTGAAGAGGCAGTTGTTAAAATACCATAAGAAGCCCTTCCAAGTCTGTTCATTAATGGTTAAAATATTATTTTATTAAGCGATTATACTTTTATTTATTAAACGTTTATACTACTATTTATACTTTTGCTTATGTTTATTTATACAAGAATAGTTTCAAAACGTGTTTATTTATTCAATAAATAAATTGTTTACAAATTTTACCTGATTTTTATGAATTGTCAATTATTCATTGGTAATTCTACAACTGAAATGCGAGATATTTAAAAATTCTTTCCAAGCGTTTTTATTTATTGATTCATTAAATCATTGTTGAAATGAATGATTTCAATAATATTATAGATAGTTTTGTTTTCTATTATTTACTTGAATTGTCCGCTGTTCCCACATCTCTAAGATTTTCTAAAGTTTCCTTTGTTAGATTATTACATGTTGTTTGGCATCTTATTACTTCATTAAATGTGTTTTTCCTCTTGTTTATTAAGTATTATATTTCAAAAATGTAAATGATTAATGAATTGATATAGCCTCTATCAGTAATAAATTAAGAACCCATGCAGATGTAAACAACTTAATATGAGATACCAAGTTAAATTTGGTGGAGATCTATTTCAAATCATGAACGTGGGTTGAAAATCATGACTTAGGCCATTAGGTAGAAATACAATTACTGTTTTCAAATACATTTATTGATTTCATTTTGTAATCGAGTCATAAATATTTAATTATTCGAATTATTTTAAAATTTATATATTAGTCATAATTAAATTATAAATTTTACTATCCCCAGTTAAGAATGGAATTAAAAAACATTATTGTTAATATATATACATATATATACAGGTGGTTATCAAAATAGCGGAAACACTTGTGAATAAAAGTGACATTTAAGAGCGCGCTTCGTAAGCATTAAAATACATTCTTACTAGTTTAGCTACTTGTTTATTTAATATAAAGAATTAAGAATAATTAAATTCAAAAATAAGAATCATTCTATTCAAGAATCATTCAAAATTTGTATAGAATGTTAAATTTATTAATTTAAATATAATTTCAAATACTTCATGCTAAGGAACTCAATTTGGAATGAAGAATGGTATTGAATATATCATGGTAGTCCGATGTAGCTTGAGTGAAATTGTATACGTCTTGGAGTTCTGCCAAAAGCGTAAAATGTCAGACCCTCATAGACATTCAAATAAGCCAAATTATAGGAGTCGGGTTAGCTGGAGCAACTGTGACCGAAACATTCCAACTTTTTAGACGTTTCTAGAGGTAGTGTTTAAAGTTATGATAGCGTATACACAGTGGTCAAAACAAGCTCGGCAAAGCAAAAGTGTGGATGGGAGGAGAAGCAGAGTGAAAGAGACCGACGGGTATTGAAGCAGATTGTAATATCAAGAAAAAGGACAGCAGGTAAAGGGACAGCACAACTCATTCAGCATCTGGATTCTTCAGTGTCTTTAATTACAGTGAGGAAGCCCCTATATAAACAGGATATTACGGCATAGCAGCAATTTCCAGGCCACTTGTCACCTCTGTTAATGCCAAACGTCGTCTACAGTGGTGCTACAATCACAAAACTTGGTCGTTTGATAAGTGGAAGACAGTTATCGGATCAGAAGAATCATCTTTCACACTTTTCCCTACAACAGGACGGGTGCACGTTTGGAGGTCACCTGCACAAGAGTATGATCGTGATTGTCTTCTTAAACTGTTAAACAAGAAGATGGATCTCTCATAGTATGGGCACCATGTCGTGGTTTTCTGAAGACCCAATCGTAATCCTAAAGAAAGGATCACTGGAGAGAAGTATAAAGAAATTTTAACTAATCATGTGTACTCTATGATGCAAGCTTTCTTTTCTACTGGAGAGAGAATTTTCCAGGATGATAATGCACCCATCCGTGCACCAGGGACCTGTCCAATGATGGTTTGATGAGCACGAGGATGAAGTGAAACATTTGCCTTGGCTCGCACAGTCCCCCGATCTCAATATCATCGAACCGTTGTTATCTATTTTAAAACGATCAATCCGGAATCGATATCCTTCACGGGTATCTCTCCCAGAACTTTCGCAATATCTCCATGAACAATTGCTCAATATTTCTCTAAATATTATTCAGCACGTGTATGATTCGATTCTCAGGCGAATCCAAGTTGTATTACATGACAAAGACAGGTCTTACTCCATATTAGTAAATGATTCCTTATATATCTAGTGTGTTTCCATTATATATACATATATATATATTCGGAACTAAACAATTAAACAACTGGAAATCTTATTGAAAATAAATAAAAACTTTTAATTATAATTTGTTTCATCAGTAATCTAATCAGCAGCAATAATTTAGAAGCTCGAGGAAATTTTAGGATAAAAATAGCATAGTAACATAACATGTATAAATCACAAATTTTTCTAGAATGTTAAATTTAGTAGTTTAAAAATAACTTCAAATACTTCATGCTAAGACAGAGAATTTGCAGTGAAGAATTGAATTCTCTACACAACCACCAGAAGAAATACAAGCATTATATTTTATTTTCTTTGGCCCCTTCCACGATTCGATATATCTGCGTTACGTTCCATTTCGTATTCTCACATGGCTTGAACCAAACAAAAACAACGGATATTCCGGACTGGTATAACTCTATTCTATCCATGCAGAAATAAAAGTTTACCGAAAGGTCATTTTCTTTTGTAAAATCAAAAAATAAAGGTCCAACGAGAGTAGAGGAGAAAGAAATATTTCTGGAGAAGAGTGTTTCAAGGCGAAAAATATTTTTCCTCTACACCCTGGGGTACAATTTTTTTGGGGGAGGTTTTTTTTGTTTTAGTTTTTTTCTTCGACATTCCTCACTTTTTTTTTCTTCTTCCTTACAGTTCTTTTTTTCTTCTTCGCATTGTTGCCAACGGTGTTGAAGTCGAGATTCTTTTCTTCGAACTAAACTTTGCCAACTATTCTAATGGCCGAAAAGAAGTTGTCCATTCAAAAGGAAGGTCTACAGCATTATTTGGTTCTTCACAATGCTACTCTCTCCAGTAGTTATTTAATGAGTATTTCAAAGGATCAATAGAGTATAAGAAATCCATAAAGGTTAGAATATCTAAATGCATAATATATTTTTTAATAATATAGCATGATATTAAAAACTTCATTGATCCTACGGTGTAGTATTGATCCTTCCGTGATTATTTCAAAGGATCAATAGAATAGAATATTGTCCATGATAAATCCATTCAAAAGGAAGAAGGCTGCTAGCAAATCTTGCGGAATTCTACAGCAGTATTTGGTACTGTAGAATTCCGTATGAGTGCTAAGATTCTTCACAATGCAGTTCTCTCTAGTTATTTAATGAGAATTTCGATGAGTATTTCAAAGGGTCAATAGAATATAAGAAATCACAAAAAGGTTAGAATATTTAAATACATAATATATTTGTTTAGTAACATAGCATTAAATATATTATTAAATACTTCATTGAACCTAAATATTTGTATCCTTAAAGACATTAACACCTATTAGTATTAGTGACAATTACATTCAATTGCTCTATTTGTTATTTAATGAGAATTTCGATGAGTGTTTCAAAGGATCAATAAAATATAAGACATTACAGAAAGGTCAGAATATATAAATGCATAATATTTTTAATAATATAACATGAAATTAAATAAATGAAATGCTTCATTGATCCTACGGTGTAGTATTGATCCTTCGGTGAGTATTTCAAAGGATCAATAGAATATAATATTGTCCATGATAAATAGATTCAAAAATAAGAAGGTCGCGAGCAAATCTTACGGAATTCTACAGCACTATTTGGTTCTTCATAATGCAACTCTCTCTAGTTGTTACGTAATGAGAATTTCTATGAGTATTTCAAAAGATCAATATGATATACGACATCACAGAAAGGTTAGGTCATATATTATTCTTAATAATATAACATGACATTAAATAAATTATAAAATACTTCATTGAATCTGTGGTATATTATTGATCCTTCGATGAATATTTCAAAGGATCAATAGAATATTGTCCTTAAAAAATTCATTCAAAAGAAAGAAGGTCGCGAGCAAATCTTATGGAATTCTACAGCACTGTTTGGTTCTTCACAATGCAACTCTCTCTAGTTATTATTTAATGAGAGTTTTGGTGAGTATCTCAAAAGATCAATACTTAGAATATAAGATATCGCAGAAAGGTTAGAATATCTAAATGCATAATATATATTTTAAATAAGATAAGTAACATTAAATAAATTCTTAAATACTTCATTTAGCCTAAATATTTGAATCCTTTCATTAAAGTGACAATTACATTAAATATGAAAAGATTAAAAAAAATAAGAAAATTTATTTTAGGATATTTTCTAAAAATCATTCAATGATGAAAACGAAGAACTCATCATAAATCAGCATTGATAACATTTTATTCCTTGCAATAACATTATTTTGTAAATGTTAAAAAACTTCGTTTCTGTTGGCCACTATTCTAAGAAATGAAACTGAAAATCCGCTCTTGACTTAAATTATGCATGACGAATTACATTTATTTAAGGAAAATATAAGAACATATAAGCTAAAAAATATATATATTTTCACACATTAATTTGAAATTTTCAACCGATGGCTATATATATATATATATGAAATTCGTGCATATTTGTAGTACGTTTTTTTTTTCTTTGCTGAAATTGATGGCTTTCTAAAATAAATAAAATAAAGAGGGAAATTATAACTCTGAAGAAATTAAGGTTTGAATATCAGTTTATTTTTAAAGAAAATACTGTTATGGACATTTTGAAATGGAAGATACTCTTGGTGACATGAGACTCAATAAAATGTGTAACGAGTTCTTGAAGGCCCCTCCCACCAATAACAGCATATTAAAGTCACATCCTATGGTAAGGTAAACAAGAAGCAGTTTAAATCGAGACCTTTTCGAAAGTTAATAAAAATCAACTTATTGGCAGCTCTAGAATAATGTGTTTGTGATTCAATATGCAATACATGTCTCACATTTATCCTCATAGATAGTAATAAGGTTGAAAATGGTAAAAAATAAACAAGATATTATTTAAACAATTTATTAAATGTTTCTAATTTATGGAATATAGCACCTTAAAATCTAATATATTTTAAGTTGCTATATTCAGTAAATTAGAAACATTTAATAAATTGTTTAAATAATATCTTGTTTATTTTTCTCATAGGAGAAGCTGGAAAGTACATTACCCATAGAAATCTGAAATTTTGTATTTTTTCATGCATTGTGAACGTAAATATGTATAAAACTAAGAATCTAACAATAAATTCAGAAAACATCTTAAAAATTATCGCGTGTACTGTCATTTAACTTTATAAGAAAGGTTTCAATTAACTGTTTGAAAACTTCAGCTTTCATCACTTGGGCATTGTCTTATAATCCAAAATATGCAGATAAATTTTGTGTAATACAAAACAGTAAACACATAAAATATACATTATATCAAACTAAAATCATACTAATGAATTATAACTAATCAAAAGCGACCCGTTTTGATAATTTTTTTATGTTGTTCTGATGTCGCGATGTGTTTGATGCGCTACGAGAAGACTTCTTTGCAGCTATAGCGGAAGTATAGAAGGGGAAAAATTACCCTAAATAGCTTTGGTAATCAAAAGAAGATACTTGATAAGAAGATAATAAAAAGATTGATTAATTTATGTAAGTTATGTATAATAAAGATTTAAAGTAAATGCAAATAAATGTAAGTACGTGTAGAGCTGAGGTTTTTGTGCATGCTGGAAAATGAGCTTGTTTACAAGAGATAAAAATGTTTTTTAAAAATTAATAGAATTCTATTACAAGTAGAATAAAAACATATATTTGAATTAGGTTAATGTTCAGTATTAAATTGTTTGTTTCTTCAAGAATAAAATATTATTTTGGAGTTATTTTGAAAATAAACAGGAGCCATCACCATATATTTTATAATTTTTGTATTAAAAGTATTGCTTAGATCACATCAATTCAAATGAACTTTTTATTTGTTAAAGTTACAAATTTCTATAATATAACATATGAAAATAACGTACAATATAGATATACTGTGATTTGCTTATAATATGTAATAAAAGTTATTATGTCACATTAATAACTTCAATATTTAACTGCATTTAACTTAGCCTTTTTAACCCAATATATTTTTTTTGCAAAAATATTTTAATGCAACTTGGTAATTAAAAGACAATTGATATACTATATGTGGAAAGAAAGATCGCTTGTTCAATTTCGCACAAGGTTTTCGAAATGACAAAAATAACGATTAGAGATACATTATTATTTTATTGTACTTTTTATTCCATAATGATCTGTCATTGCGCATAGCAATTTTTTACAGATAAGAGATCCATATAAAATAAGTAGCAAACACCATCTTCTTCAACTCGTAAACATATCTTGATTGATCGAAAGACAATTTTAATATCAGCCAGCGTACAGTGGCGGTCTGATGCAAAGCCTTCTGCGCAAAGGGAAATGAGTGGGAGTTGGCTCCTTACCTTCAAAGCAGGGTCTGTCGTTGCAAGTGACGACTTGTTTACAAGAGACGCCGTCTCCAGTATAGCCTCGAGGGCAGGGTCCACATCGGAAGCCATCAGAAGTGTCCGCACACTGAACTCCGGGATAGCATGGGCTGTCTCGGCAATGTTTGTGAGCTGAAACAATATTCACACTGAGTTTCGAAATATTTACCGAGTAAGAAGCAAGATAAATAAGAAATCAACGAAACATATAGTGTATGAAACTTGGTAGAGTTAAACTTAGTAAACAATAAACTTAACAAAATTTAGTAAACAATAAACGCACTGAAGCTTTGTGTTTTTACGGTTTTAAGAAGAAAGTTAAATGATAAAAGGGCAGAAGAATTAAATACATAATGCATACAAATACTGACATAGTGTATGTCGACTATAAAAATACTGAATCAGCTTTAAGAAGCAAATTCTTCTTCTTCTTTACTAGCCCCATGGTGGGCTAAGGTCGTCTGCCTACTGGCAGATATTGAGACAAGATATGTTTTCTTTTCAAAGGTGTAGGGTTGCCAGCCTTGCTCTACAGTCATGTTAGACTTCTGGCGCTTGGCACCACAGGCTTCGGGTTCACGCCCGCGACTGCGCCCTGGATGTTTGTAGTGGTTCGGTATCCACTTTAAGCCATCACCTTATATTTTATAATAGGAATCATGACTATAACAATACCTCTTTTTCATGTTCGTGAAATTGAGAATAAAATATTAATTTTGATGAAAGCAAATGTAAATATGTTTTCTCTGTTACATAAATTATGATAGTTTAAGATAGTTATTTCATTTTCACATAAATATCCCTTCTTACAGGTACAAAAACACATAATATTTTATAAGTTGTATAAGAACATGTATAGTATTATATTATAAATAGTAGTATAAGAACATACTAAGTTTAAATGTATATATTAATTTAAATGTATATATACAAGAATAATATATATATTAGTACTTTTAAATTAGTAAAGTTTAATTTCAATTTTTAGTATTTCATTATTGTTTTCACATCACTAAATGAGCTTATATTTCATAATAGGAATCATGACTATAAAAATTCCTCTTTTTCATATTTGTAAATAATATATCAATTTTTGAAAGGATATGTAAATTTTTTTTTCAACTTTCAGATAAAAAATTATGCTTAAACAGCAAATTTTCTCACATTTTATGATAATTTCCTGTGCAACCTCAATTTAAGTTTAATTCTTTCCTGGAGTAGTTAATAAAGTTTTAAAAATATTTTTGATAGTCACTTTCAAATAATATATTACAACAGAGGAAAAATAGGCTCGGCAGCTGTGAAGTTTCCAAAACTGCCATCCATCATTCTTATCACAGTGATAAAAAAAAATGGGTTTATTTTGTTTCTCCAGTTACGATGCAAATGTTATTCGTGTATAGAACTTCATTAGAATTCAGGTCGCTCTAAAAATTTTTGGCGAATAGAATTAGAATAATGATCAAGTAATAAAAGTGTAAAATCATAATAACAAATAAGTTATCAAAACGAATAAAAAAAAATACTTGTCTGACAATGGGAAGAGATGTATTATGAGCAATTCTGCAAATTTAAAATATATCTTTTTTTTTATAGAATAATTTAATACAAAAATTGTCTAGTCATACTAAAGATGTTTTTAATTAATTTGCATATTCATTTTTTTTTGTATGTCTTTCTTTCTGAATAATCATAATTTTAAAAATGACTATCGCTTAAAAATACATATTTTAAAGTTAAAGCAATTGGATTGTAACTTGTAATTAAGAAATAAATCTAACTCAATTCTAAATGTTAAGTGTAGTATATCCCAACAGAAATTAAAAATCAGTCTTATTAAAATGTGAATTTGTAAGAATACTACTATTTGGGAAAACCTTTAAATTATTAATTTTTATCAAACAAATAAATTAAAATAACATGATTTCATGTTTAAAAAATTAAAAAAATGGAAAAAATTAAGATTGTAATACAGAGTAAGGATCGTCCATGCCTCCCCCAAGCTATATAGCTAGCTGGGAAGATTTCAAAGTTGATAGATATACGAAATACATACGCTTTTACATATGCTTTTACATATGCATACATATGCTTTTTAATAATTGAAAATAAAATTTAATTTGATGCCAATAAACTTTTTAGTAAATTAAAACACTTAATGCAAAATTTTTTTTATCAATTTTTAAACTATCCCTATTAACAAAAACTTACATCTAGAAACTTCTTTAAAAAACAAAAATATAAATAATAATGTTAACAGTGTGGTGACATTTAATTCATTAATTTAAAAATTAGGTTTCGTCAAAATGGAAGAGGTCTATACAAAAACATGGAAAAAAAGTTTTTGTACACATGTGTAAAAGATCTGTTTCTCATGCGGTTTTTTTTTATTATACTTATACTTTTAAATAACTGAAAATAAAATTTAAGTTAAAGGTAAATAATCTTTTTAATAAGCTAAAAAAATATTGCAAATTTTTTATCAATTTTTAAAATAAACCATATTAACAAAAACTTAGACATATAAAAACTTCTTAAAATATATTTGTCCGAAACATAAATAAAATAAAAAATTATCAAACAAAACAAAACATTCCTTTTAAAAGTACTTAAAACATGCATTTTTAAACAAAAACAACCAAACTTTCTGAAAAAAAAATATTTTTGTCAATCTATATTTCGAGTTATATCAAACAAACGAAATACTTGCTTCAATTTAAAAAAAAAAAACAGATTTAAAAAACTATTCTTATCTTTCTTAAGAAGCTCGCATCATTTCTTTGAGATATTTCACAGAGAGACAGATAAAAAAAAATGTACCGGAAACCAATTGCTTTTGCTAAAGCAGAATAAATCCGAAATTCCTTTCAAATCAATCCTGGTATGAAACTCGGCACTTGGATAGGACACGGGCTAGTAATAGGCCAGTGTAGTTTTTGTCATTCTCTTCCTCCGGACAGTAGTGACAAATGACACAATATGACAAAGGTCAATAGCTGCCAGCACGACAAGTGTGATGGATGGGGACCCATATGACAGATTATTTGTCAACAGGATGTGTTCTCAACTCTTTTTTTTCTGCTTTACTTGTTCCTTAGGCGAGATATTCCGTCCTCCATAGAGTGTTAAGATTGACGAGACATTTTTTCCAAGACATGATAAATAAATCTTTCGAGCTTTAAAACCTAATTTTTTTCTTAGCAGCGTCTATTGTCAAAATGGATCTTGAAAAGCTGACGATAAAAAATTCTTTCATTTAGGATGATGAAGAAATAAATGTATTTTATGTAGGTTATGATATTTTTTCGATCAAATAAAGATTTCATCAAAGTTAGCTTAAAATGAAGAATTACCGCTTTTTTTTGTGTGAGTTTGTCATTGATGATACTGGTTATATTCTTGATTTGCTATATTAAATATGCTACTAAGATATTCTTAGCGAAGATAGGATTGATACATTGATTGAAGATAGTATTTCTTAGGAGAAGATTTGATTGATGACTTCTGCATAAATTTCAATTAATCATAATTTATAAAGCCTGCTAGACTAAATCGTCAAAGATTTAACAGTTATTAAGCAGTAAAGTACATCAATAAAGACATTTGAAAGTATATTTATTACCTTTTCAACAAGAGATATTTAAATCTCCTTCATATGAATATTTTTTATAAAAATATTTTTCTTTAATTTTTCCATTAAATAATTTGTTTATACTATAGTATCATGATTTGTTGATAGTTTTCCTTAAATTTATATTTTATTTTTCAACATGCTCAATATAATGCAATCTATTTCTTTTACTTTTTTAAATTAATTTTTCTTTATTTTTTTTTATTTTATTTTTAATTTCTGCAAACAGTCTTTTTTCAAATTATTTAGATTTGTTTTCACATTCTATGCAATGTATTTTATTTAGGTTTTGATGCTTTTTCGATCAAATAACATTTTCATCAAAGTTAGCTTAAAATAAAGAATTATCACTGTTTTTATGGGTGTACTTGAATGATACTGGTTTGCTATATTAAAGTACTAATGGTATACATACATAGTTACTAAAATATTCTTGGCGAAGATAGGATTGATAGATTGGTTGAAGATAGGATTTATTTGGCGAATATTTGATTGTTGACTTCTGTATACCTTTCAATTAATCATAATTTATAAAGCTTGCTAGACTAAATCTTCAAATATCTAACAGACAACTATGTAATTAAGAAATACAGTTCATCAATACAGAAATTTGGGAGGGTATTTGTTATGTTTTCAAGTAGAGATATTTATTTAAACTTCCTTTTTTCCCTTCATATATATAAATGCTATGAATATTTTAATAAAAATGTACATCTTTAATTTCTTCATTGAATAGTTTATTTTTCTATAGTATCATGATTGGCAGATAGTTTTAAACATATATTTCATTTTTAAATATTCTCAATATAATGCAGTTTTTTTTTTTTCCTTTAATTAATTTTTTTTTTTTTTTTTTTTTTTTCTGAAAATAATAGATCCCGGTCTAATTAGCCTAAAGTGTGTCCAAAATGACAGTAGAGCAACAAACCAAACCAAACTAAATGTGACCAAATAGATACTATTGTTATAATGACAATGAAATATTAAATTTAATTTCAAATATTTCATAATGTATAACATGCTTAAACAATAGAAGTCACTTTTTTGAAAAATATTTATAAATTTTCATTTTGAAACAAATAAAGTACTAAATACTACATAAAATTAAAAAAAAAAAAATCTTAATAAACTACTCTTATATTAAAATTTTCACCTCATTCTTTGTTCATGATCACATTTTTCCAAGTTGCCTAGCAAGAATAGATAAACAAATAGCCATTCAGTCAAAACTCAAAATGCAGTTACGAAGACAATTAACAAGCAAACTAAAATCCTTCACTCAGTCATTATATACTCGAGTATCAATACTCCGATTCGGTGATTAACTTATTCCAATCTATACAAATACCTCAGTACCAGTACTACATTCGAACTCTCGAACCAAATATCACCTCTACTCATGGCCCCTCTCCATCAAAATGCATGATTATGCTCGTAACTTCCATTCGCTTCCAATACATAGATTAGCCAAAGACCTGCTTACACAAGACCCTAATTTAGAATGCATCTCTTTGAAGTGACAGGGAAACCAGCCAATTGTGCTTCACCCACTAAATATTGCCAGTATCACTCCCTTTGGACAACCAATTAGGGACCCAAGCCAACAAAGCGAACCGAAATGCAGCACCAACCGTTCTGGAAGTCAGCGTGGTCTATGGGAATTCTCATGGCGTGGAAGTTGGCGAAGACTTGGAATAGAGTATTACTGGTCATTAGCTCGGGATGTTGTAAAGGGGGAGAGAAGTTTAATTGGACTGTGGGAAATGGGGGAAACGTGATCGGCGAAACCACATGGGAAATTTTCGTGCCAAGGCTTCCAGTAGCCTCTGTTCTAAAAGATGTAATTGACGAATTTATGAATTACCCCATGATAAGGAAACGTGTTCATTTAATGTGGGGTGACTAATGAGATCGTTGGGAATGGCGAAATTCTCATAATAAGAAGGAATTGTCGTGAATCTCTTGATTGGGTGGGAGAGATTAGGCAATTTTGTTAATTTCTAGAGGACACGGTTGCTATGTTATAACTAGGGTGATCCCATAAAAAAAATCACATTGTTATCGGTTATTGGGAGTTTTGACCTTTTATGTGCCATAATGAACATCTGCAAGGTATTTTATCAATTACAGGAGTTAGATAATCTCTCAATTGTTTTTGGAATATAATTGCTTAGCTGAACATGAAAAATTGTGGGAAAATGTACTTTTTTTTTTAGGTTTAATATCCTTTCATTTAAAATAAATAGTAATATTTAAAAATTAAATTGTAGAATTTAATTTTAATTGTTGTATTCATTAAAATAATATGATACTGATATAAATGAATAGTTATATAAAATTTAATGGATAGTTAATTTTATGGATTTAATGGATAGTTAATTAAGGAATTTAATGGAAAGTTAATTTCAATGGATAGTTAGTTAAAAAGACGAGTAACAAATGTTTTTATTATGAACTATAAACTTTACCATAAAAGTAGATTTTTTTTAGAATAATATAGTAAAAAATAATAATAGTTACTTATTAAAGTTAGAATAATATAGTAAAATACTAATATGATGTTACTTTCGTTGCAAACTATTGATAAAATCGCCAAATAACTAAAATAAAGCATAATTTTATTGAAGATCTGAATAAAATTATGAATAAACTTTAAAGAGAGAATTTTCTTAATAAAAAATATCCTCAATATGATTAATGATTGAAACTGGATATAAAAAAATGAAGAATTAAACCTCTATACAAAACAGCAAGTGTATATAATTTATATATAATACTTACAATAAAATTTCTAAAGTTTATATAGTTCAATTTCCAAAAAAAAATTAACAAATAATAAATTTTTTATAGAACTTACCCCGATATATTCATGACTTTCACAATATATGCAAATAAATATTATAACCCACATTTAACTAATACTTTAATAATATTAACAAAAACAATTATGAATATAAAAACAGAAAAAATAGTATATAATATAATTGTCATTTACTCTGATATATTTGAATAACAAAATTCATATTTTGTACTCACTATATATTCACTCAAAGTTCACAAAGAGATTATCACTTTGTGAACTTTGGGTTGTTTTCATGTTTATTTTAATGCATCCATTTATGAAATAAATAATATTGGAAAATAATTATTCAGGATAAGTCCAGGGCATATCCAGGGTAAGTTACTTAGATAATTCATAGTCGGAATATAATTATTCAGGATAAGTTACTTAGATGATTCATAGTCGGAATATAATTATTCAGGATAAGTTACTTGGATAATTCATAGTCGGAAAATAATTATTCCGGATAAGCTACGAGAAATCATAATCGGAATATAATTATTCAGGATAAGATACTTAGATAATTCATAGTCGGGATATAATTATTCAGGAATTATTCAGGATAAGTTACTTAGATAATTCATAGTCGGAATATAATTATTCAGGACAAGTTACTTAGATAATTCATAATTGGAATATAATTATTCAGATTATATCTGAAATGTAAAAAGAGTTTTTTTAAGATTTTTTATAATATTTTTTATAATAATTAATGTTAATGATGAAGCTAGAAATCGTTTACTGACTAAATTTACTTATATCCATTTTAAGATGAATATGGCCACTAAAAATAGAACAGCTGAAAATGAATTAAATACTATGGTTTCATAAGAATACTTTGTAACATATTTATTTACCCTCAAACTGATGATGCTTCATCTTCACCATAAAGCCTGATTAACGGCCTTAAACCTAAAAGGCGCACGCCAATTTCTAATTACGAAATCAACAGCCATAGCCGAAATTGCAAATTGCACGTGGGCTGCCGCTTTTAGTTCGCCATTGTTCATTCAGAATCCTCTAATATCCAATACAAACCCGCAGGTGTTGTTGGGGAGCATGTTCGACCAAGGTCTCCCCAAGTTATTCTTACTGTTCAGACGATAAACAGTTTCACAGATGGGAAGGACAGGGGGGATGGAGCTCACTTGTCATTGCTTTTGGAATTCCTAATTGTCGGGCGTGAAACTGGCAAAGAGATACTCATGGTAGATTTGACGCACGCATGTAAATTATATACGGATCTTTGATTGAGAAATTATTAGAGGCCTACGCAGATGCCATTCGCCAATTTGTTTCGCATTTCCATATTTTCGCATTTACAAAAGGAATGTAATCAGAGACTTTGAACTAATATTCTGGTTCGGTTGTTGGAACTTTGTGATTAGAAATTATAGAGCTCTATTGCTGTAATTCTATGTTTCATAGAAATCTTTGCATGATCTATCTGAAATATGTATTTCTTTAACGTATATCGGCATGTCGTTAGATTATGTAATGATATGAACTGGAATAATGTATAGTAATTATAGTAATGCTAATATTATTCACTGTTCACTAAATAAATGGGACTGTGTTTTATAAGAATATGCAATATTTTTTCCTGTGTGGTTCTTATAATAACATATACTAAATCTTTTCCTAGAAATTATGTTGAATAATATAAAAAAAAAAAATAATTGGAGTATTGTTACTATAATTATATTTTATGTAATCAAATTAATTTTTCATCATATTTTAACTCTATATATGTACTTTAAGCACTTTTTGTATTAATAAAGTAGTTAAAATTTAAAATTGTGAAACTCCTTTCAATCTTATTAATATATTTTAAAATATAGTTAAAATATTATTTTCATGTAAGAGATTTTTTTTCTTTTTCGTAACATATTGATAAGAATAAACAATTAAACTTTTTAAAATTAATTGAAAAAAATATATTTTAGAAATAAATATAGGGAAATGATAACAGTTTTTGTTGAAAATCCATATTTTAAATATTCCTGATTTATTTCGAAAGTGAATTGCAGTTATATAATCAATGTTCAAAATATATATGTATATAAAATATGCATTTTCATTGCGGATGATTGATACAAAATTCCATAATAAACAAAGTTTGTTTTATTTTAAAAAATAATAAAGTTAGTTATTGTAGCATATTTAGAACAAAAAAAAAAATAGAAATATTCTTGATAATTTTGGAAAGTAAATTACAATTATATCCTCTATGTTCAATATATATATATATATACAATATAAGTGCAAAAGTCATGGGATAGCATATATGCAAATATATATACATATACCTATATAGGTATAAATGCGCAGTGCTATATATATTTCATTTCTGTTCATATATTCATATATAGGTTTTGACGTGATATACCTATATATATATATATACATACATTGATACGCGGAATGTTACTATGGAGCTATATATATATATACCATTTCGATAATCGTATACATATATATATACATTACCAGATACATATACATATACCGATATATATATATAGGCATAAATTCCCACCATAGCATATACCGCCTATATATATACATATATACGTCTACATATACATATATATATACATACAAGCAACACTGCGTCATAAAAATATATATATACATATATATATACAAGGGACATATATATATAGAACTGTGCGGAGATATATACATATATATATACTATTCCACATAAGACCGACTATATATACATTTACTGATATATACACATATATGCAGCGATATCGTGGGCACATATATATATATACAGATGAATATATAAAACCGTGGCCTGGTCCGATATCACGATTTCAGTTGGTAATATACTGATGGTAGGGTATATATACACCACGAAGCCATGGACCCAAACTATCAGCAAGGCACTGTTCATGGTGGTATATACACATATTATATGGCATGGACTTTGTCCTCTGGTGCGACTGGATATATATAAAATATATATGTATCATATTTGGAGATATTGCAGCCATTCATATATATATATATACATATTATATGAATATGCGCCATATATATGTTCGTGTATACATATATATATATATACAACAATATATATATAGATACATATATATACACATATATATATATCGATATATATGTTCGTACACAATATATATATATACAATATATATATACACATATATATATATTCCCATAAGACTTCCAACGATATTATATGAATATGTATATATATATATATGTGTATACACGATATATATATATATATACACATATATTTATATGTATATATATATATATATATATATATATATATGTGTGTGTGTGTGTGTGTGTGTGTGTGTGTGTGTATGTATATATAATATACATTTTCATTGCCGTTGATTGATACGAAATTCCATAATTACCAAAATTTATTTAGTTTAGCACAAAATAAGGAATACTGAAATGTTTAAAGTGCTTCATTTAAATATTAATAAAAAATTTTTAAAATTAGTATTGCAAAAACTTATATGTCCATATTTACTGGCATTTCTTAGTATATATATACGAATATAATGCGAATTTATAATTTATTACTCTGTCGTTAACTATAACTGTTCCTTTGCCACAGAAATCGGTCAAATTCGCAGCATTTCCAAGATTGGCTTTATGACTATATAGCAGTCCAGCGTGCAATTAAGGCGAACACCTATGAGGCACGGCCATTGCTATGCTGGCAACTCTATTATAACTGCAAATGGCGTGGTCAGTCTGAAGCTAATTGATAATTCCCCAAGCATCCTTGGGCTGTCCGGCAGCCGCCATGCCCCCAGCTAATCGTCCATTAGACAGGCGAGGAAGATGGGACATTTATTTCGGCCGCCGCGGATCTGTAATTGGAGACATTAAAGCATTTTCCAAAGGCGAGGAGATACTCAGGCCCAAGACCGAAACATGGGCGTTTAAATGTGTGTTCGGGAATTGAAGGGGAAGAGAGATTGAATTGGAGATATTTTGTTACAAATGGTTGACGAAGTTTGAGGACGTTGATGGCGGTTTGCTTTATGTTGTTACTTTGCAAAACTATGTTTGGTTAGAGTTATTATATCGTGCATGGATAAAGGAAGGCAAGTATTATATGAGCAGAATAAAATGATAATAACAATGCATAAATTTGGGAAATAAATCATCTACTTTTTTATTCTAAATCTGATAAAAGTGGATAAGAGAGATTAAAGTTAAGATATTTTGTTAAAAATGTTGATGGCGGTTGCTTTATGTTATTACTTCGCAAACTATGTTTGGTTAGAGTTATTATATCATGCATGAATAAGGGAATATGAGTGTTATATGAGTAGAATAAAAAGGGCAATAACAATACATCAAGTTGGGAAATAAAACATTTGCCTTTTTATTCTTTTTTTTGGTTGGTTAGTGTTATTATAAGTATTATAAGAGCAGAATAAAATGATAATAACATTTCATTAAGTTGTGAAATAAATCATCTGCCTTTTAATTTTTTACGTTTGGTGTTATTATATTAAGCATGGATAAGGGAATATAAGTGTTATACGACCAGAATAAAAGGATAATAACAATACATTAAGTTGTGAAATAAATCATTTGCCTTTTTATTCTTTTATTTGTTTGGTTAGTGTTATTATAAGTATTATAAGAGCAGAATAAAATGATAATAACTTTTCATTAAGTTGTGAAATAAATCATCTGCCTTTTTATTCTTTACGTTTGGTGTTATTATATTAAGCATGGATAAGGGAATATAAGTGTTATACGACCAGAATAAAAGGATAATAACAATACATTAAGTTGTGAAATAAATCATTTGCCTTTTTATTCTTTTTTTTGTTTGGTTAGTGTTATTATAAGTATTATAAGAGCAGAATAAAATGATAATAACCTTTCATTAAGTTGTGAAATAAATCATCTGCCTTTTATTCTTTACGTTTGGTGTTATTATATTAAGCATGGATAAGGGAATATAAGTGTTATACGACCAGAATAAAAGGATAATAACAATACATTAAGTTGTGAAATAAATCATTTGCCTTTTTATTCTTTTTTTTGTTTGGTTAGTGTTATTATAAGTATTATAAGAGCAGAATAAAATGATAATAACATTTCATTAAGTTGTGAAATAAATCATCTGCCTTTTTATTCTTTACGTTTGGTGTTATTATATTAAGCATGGATAAGGGAATATAAGTGTTATACGACCAGAATAAAAGGATAATAACAATACATTAAGTTGTGAAATAAATCATTTGCCTTTTTATTCTTTGTTTTGTTTGGTTAGTGTTATTATAAGTATTATAAGAGCAGAATAAAATGATAATAACATTTCCTTAAGTTGTGAAATAAATCATCTGCCTTTTTATTCTTTACGTTTGATGTTATTATATTAAGCATGGATAAGGGAATATAAGTGTTATACGACCAGAATAAAAGGATAATAACAATACATTAAGTTGTGAAATAAGTCATTTGCCTTTTTATTCTTTTTTTTTTTTTGGTTAGTGTTATTATAAGTATTATAAGAGCAGAATAAAATGATAATAACATTTCATTGAGTTGTGAAATAAATCATCTGCCTTTTTATTCTTTACGTTTGGTGTTATTATATTAAGCATGGATAAGGGAATATAAGTGTTATACGACCAGAATAAAAGGATAATAACAATACATTAAGTTGTGTAATAAATCATTTGCCTTTTTATTCTTTTTTTTGTTTGGTTAGTGTTATTATAAGTATTATAAGAGCAGAATAAAATGATAATAACATTTCATTAAGTTGTGAAATAAATCATCTGCCTTTTTATTCTTTACGTTTGGTGTTATTATATTAAGCATGGATAAGGAATATAAGTGTTATACGACCAGAATAAAAGGATAATAACAATACATAAAGTTGTGAAATAAATCATTTGCCTTTTTATTCTTTTTTGTTTGGTTAGTGTTATTATAAGTATTATAAGAGCAGAATAAAATGATAATAACATTTCATTAAGTTGTGAAATAAATCATCTGCCTTTTTATTCTTTACGTTTGGTGTTATTATATTAAGCATGGATAAGGGAATATAAGTGTTATACGACCAGAATAAAAGGATAATAACAATACATTAAGTTGTGAAATAAATCATTTGCCTTTTTATTCTTTTTTTTTTGTTTGGTTAGTGTTATTATAAGTATTATAAGAGCAGAATAAAATGATAATAACATTTCATTAAGTTGTGAAATAAATCATCTGCCTTTTTATTCTTTACGTTTGGTGGTGTTTAATTAAGCATGGATAAGGGAATATAAGTGTTATACGACCAGAATAAAAGGATAATAACAATACATTAAGTTGTGAAATAAATCATTTGCCTTTTTATTCTTTTTTTTTTTTGGTTAGTGTTATTATAAGTATTATAAGAGCAGAATAAAATGATAATAACATTTCATTAAGTTGTGAAATAAATCATCTGCCTTTTTATTCTTTGTTTTGTTTGGTTAGTGTTATTATAAGTATTATAAGAGCAGAATAAAATGATAATAACATTTCATTAAGTTGTGAAATAAATCATCTGCCTTTTTATTCTTTACGTTTGGTGTTATTATATTAAGCATGGATAAGGGAATATAAGTGTTATACGACCAGAATAAAAGGATAATAACAATACATTAAGTTGTGAAATAAATCATTTGCCTTTTTTATTCTTTTTTTTTTTTTGGTTAGTGTTATTATAAGTATTATAAGAGCAGAATAAAATGATAATAACATTTCATTAAGTTGTGAAATAAATCATCTGCCTTTTTATTCTTTACGTTTGGTGTTATTATATTAAGCATGGATAAGGGAATATAAGTGTTATACGACCAGAATAAAAGGATAATAACAATACATTAAGTTGTGAAATAAATTATCTGCCTTTTTATTCTTTGTTTTGTTTGGTTAGTGTTATTATAAGTATTATAAGAACAGAATAAAATGGTAATAACATTTCATTAAGTTGTGAAATAAATCATCTGCCTTTTTATTCTTTACGTTTGGTGTTATTATATTAAGCATGGATAAGGGAATATAAGTGTTATACGACCAGAATAAAAGGATAATAACAATACATAAAGTTGTGAAATAAATCATTTGCCTTTTTATTCTTTTTTTTTTTGTTTGGTTAGTGTTATTATAAGTATTATAAGAGCAGAATAAAATGATAATAACATTTCATTAAGTTGTGAAATAAATCATCTGCCTTTTTATTCTTTACGTTTGGTGTTATTATATTAAGCATGGATAAGGGAATATAAGTGTTATACGACCAGAATAAATGGATAATAACAATACATTAAGTTGTGAAATAAATCATTTGCCTTTTTATTCTTTTTTTTGTTTGGTTAGTGTTATTATAAGTATTATAAGAGCAGAATAAAATGATAATAACATTTCATTAAGTTGTGAAATAAATCATCTGCCTTTTATTCTTTACGTTTGGTGTTATTATATTAAGCATGGATAAGGGAATATAAGTGTTATACGACCAGAATAAAAGGATAATAACAATACATTAAGTTGGGAAATAAATCATCTGCCCTTTTATTTCTTTTTGTGTTTGATTAATGTTATTATATTAAGCATGGATAATAAGGGAATATAAGTATTATATGAGCAGAATAAAAAGATAATAATACTACATAGAAATAACTCATATAGAGTTAGAAGAAGTTAGAAATAACTCATCTGCCTTTTTATTCTTTTTAATAAAAATCGCAATAAAATTTAAAATCAATTATTACTGTCTGTTGATTTGATTTAATAATGCTAAAGTCGTATTTATAAAGTATATCAAAATTCACTATAATTTTAATTAAATTCTAATATTTATATTATAAATATTAAAAAAAATAGCACAGTGAAAGCTTCTAATCGGAAATGCTTTAGAAAATAACATAAAATTAGAAAATAATAAAGCTATTTATTAGAAAGGTGGGAAAGACTTTAATTGTGTATTAAATATTTTCATAATAACCTTTATTTAACCTTTATTTTAATAATAACCTTTGTAATATTTTTATAAATAACCTTTATTTTTTAAAAAAACTCAATATATAAAGCTGAATAAATTTTCTATATTAGATTCTTGCTATCTCTATTTTCTTTTTCAATTTAAATATTTTCTGTCTTATTAGAAATATTATTTTAATATAAATGAATATTTTCTATTGTATAAAATTCAATCTCTATCATTTTAAGAAAAATTAATATGTTAGGTTAATATTTTCGTTATTCAAAGAATAAAGTTACATTTTAGTACTCAATATATAGTAAAAATTTTATTTTGTATAATAATATTTAATTTGGATCCTAAGAAATTATCAAAAGTGTTGTCCTTAATAAAATATTACATGGTCACCGTAACAAACCAGTTCATCAAATTTATTTATATGTATTTTAACGAATTATACACATAATCAATTAATTGAATTAATAACTTATTTACAGCTTTGAATCATAAATTTTTTTTGTTATTTAATGATTACTCAAGATAGTTTTCTTAAATATAGAATACACTCGGAAAGATTGGGATAAACACTCGCTCTTGATATACAAGTATTGCATTGCTTTGCATTTAATAAAAAGAGTGTTAAGAAATTAAAATTTTGCTATGCAATGCAATTTATTTTCAAGAACTATTTAATTCATTCTTTTAATAATGCTTTAATCAAATTTTATAAATCATCAAAAGTGTTGCCCTTAATAAATTAACACCTATTCACCGTCGCAAACCAGTCCCTCAATTTTATTTCGATGTATTTTAACTAATTAACGAATTCAATAAATAACTTGCGTATAAGTGTAAACCTAAAACTTTTTTTATCATTTAATAATTATTAAAGGTCGTTTCCTTAAATACGGAGTACATTCGAAAAGATTGGGATAAACACTTGCTCTTGATAAACAAGTGTGGCATTGCTTTGCGTTTAATAAGAAAAGTGTTATGAAATTCAAATGTAAGTATGCAATTTAATAATTAAAAGTTCATTTTCTTAAATACAGAATATAATCGGAAAGATTGGGATAAACACTCTCCATTGATAAACAAGCTTTGCGTTCAATAAAAAAAAATTGCTATGAAATTTAAATGTAAGTATACAATTCAATTTATTTTCTAGAACTGTTCAATTCATTATTTTATTAATGCTTTAACCTTTCGAGATAAACAAGCTTTTTCAATTTATGCATACTTGCTATTTAAGTGTATTTTCACTGAAAATCACTGAATATCGGTTAGAATAGGAATTATCGCTTTAATTTAAAATATGTAAAAGACAATCCTTAGTTTGTACATTGTCACTTTCTTCGCCGATTCACCAACTACCAGATTTATAGCAAATAACTCTCTTTATTAATAATGCATTCGCTTCCGTAGACAAAAGAGATAAGAGATATACTTCCAGTGTATTAATGATATCCAAGAGAAAGGAAACAAAAATCCCATTACAGCCATAAACCGCAGGCCATACGCAATTACGAAGAATCTATCACATCCTGCCACGAATGCTTTTTTTTCCTTGACGCACGACTTATGGAAGATCCATTAGGTGCTGCATTTGCACGTAATCTCTTCTTTCCATACTTTATGAGGGTTTGAGTCTTTGATCGCAATTAAGGACGAAGTTGGGAAATCCAATTACATAATCAAATGCCAGTGTGTACTGGGTTTCAAGTCCATGCGGGGTCTATAATCTAATATGAAGTCTGTGATTCGGATACTGAATTAGCGTTCCAATTGCCACAAGAGAGAAAAGGGGGTTTCTTTGGGGGATATAAAGCAAAAATGCAAACCGATCTGAGGATTTTTTTATTAGTATTTAAAGTCCTAATTTAATTATGTAAGCGTAATTTAATAGACTTAAAAGTTTTCTTTAAATTCTCGGATAAATATTTTGTCAGATATATTACTTTTGATAAGTTACTGCATGTCAAATTCATTTAATAAACATCAATTGAAATATTAATATTCCTTTTTAAGTATATTACATATTAGAATTATACTTTGCGTTTAATAAAAAAGTGCTATGAAATTCAAATGTATGTATGCAATTTAATGATTATTATTGATCATTTTCTTTAATACAGAATACAATCGGAAAGATAGTGTTAAACACTCGCTTTTGATGAACTTGCATTGCTTTGCATTGAATAAAACAGTGCTATGAAATTCAAATGTTAGTATGCAAATTCAATATACATTCAAGAACCATTTAATCCATTATTTTAAAAATGCTTTAAAACTTTTGTAATAAACAAGTTTTGTCAAATTAATGTATCATACTTCACATGTATCTAAGTACAAATTCACTGAAAATTACTCACATATGAGCACCAAAAGGATTTATCTCATTCCTTTAAAATATGTGCAAGACAATCCTTAGTTGGTACATTATCACTTCCCTCGATACGCCAACTACCAGATTTACAGCAAATAATATTCTTTATTAATACTGCATTCGCTTCCGAAGACAGAAGAGATAAGAGATATACTTCCAGTGTATAAATGACATCCAAGTGAAAGGAAACAAAAATCCCATTACAGCCATAAACCGCAGGCCATACCCAATTACGAAGAATCTATCACATCCTGCCACGAATGCCTTTTTTTTCCTTGACGCACGACTTATGGAAGATCCATTAGGTGCTGCATTTGCACGTAATCTCTTCTTTCCATACTTTATGAGGGTCTGAGTCTTTGATCGCAATTAAGGACGAAGTTGGGAAATCCAATTACATAATCAAATGCCAGTGTGTACTGGGTTTCAAGTCCATGCGGGGTCTATAATCTAATATGAAGTCTGTGATTCGGATATTGAATTAGAGTTCCAATTGCCACAGGAGAGAAAATGGGGGTTTCTTTCGGGATCTAAAGCAAAAATGCAAACCCATGTGAGGATTTTTTTTATGGTATTTAAAATTATAATTTAATTGTGCAAAAGAATTAAAAATATTCCTTAAAATCTGTCATAAATATTTTGACAGATATATTGCTTTTGATAAGTAAGTGCACGTCAAATTTATTTAATAAGCTTGCATTGAAATCTTAATATTCCTTTTTAAGTATATTACGTATTAGAACTATACTTTGCGCTTTACGTTTACTAAAAAAGTGCTATGAAATTCAAACGTAAGTATGAAATTTAATGATTATTAAAAATCCTTTTCTTAAATACAGAATGCAATCGGAAAGATTGGGATAAGCACTCGCTCTTGATAAGCTTGCATTGTTTTGCGTTTAATAAAAAAATTGCTATGAAATTCAAATGCAAGTACGCAATTCAATTCATTTCAAGAACTCTTTAATTCATTATTTTAATAATGCTTCAATCCTTTTGAGATAAACAAGTTTTGTTCAATTAATGCATCATACATAATATTTAGGTGCATATTCCCTGAAAATTACTGTATATCGGTGAGAATATGATTTATCGCATTTCTTTGAAATATGTACAAGACAATCTTTAGTTAGTACATTATCACTTCCACCGATACACCAACTACCAGATTTACAGCAAATAATATTCTTTATTAATACTGCATTCGCTTCCGAAGACAGAAGAGATAAGAGATATACTTCCAGTGTATAAATGACATCCAAGTGAAAGGAAACAAAAATCCCATTACAGCCATAAACCGCAGGCCATACCCAATTACGAAGAATCTATCACATCCTGCCACGAATGCCTTTTTTTTCCTTGACGCACGACTTATGGAAGATCCATTAGGTGCTGCATTTGCACGTAATCTCTTCTTTCCATACTTTACGAGGGTCTGAGTCTTTGATCGCAATTAAGGACAAAGTTGGGAAATCCAATTACATAATCAAATGCCAGTGTGTACTGGGTTTCAAGTCCATGCGGGGTCTATAATCTAATATGAAGTCTATGATTCGGATATTGAATTAGCGTTCCAATTGCCACATGGCAGAAAAGGGGGTCTCTTTAGGGATCTAAAGCAAAAATGCAAACCGAAGTGAGTATTTTTTTAATAATGTTTAAAGTTATAATTTAATTGTGCTAAAAAATTAAAAGTATTCTTTAAAATCTCTCATAAATTTTTTGAACGATATATTAATTTTGATAATTAAGCGTATACCAAATTCATTTAATAAACTTGAGTTGAAATCGTAATATTCCTTTTTAAGTAAATTCCATATTAGAACTATACTTTGCGCTTTGCGTTTAATAAAAAAGTGCTATGAAATTCAAATGTAAGTATGCAATTTAATGAATATTGTAGATCATTTTCTTAAATACAGAAATCGGAAAGATTGGGATAAACAGTCGCTCTTGATAAACTTTGCTTTGCGTTCAATACAAAATTTCTATGAAATTCAAATGCAATTTTCCAAGAACCATTTAATTCATTATTTAATACTGCTTTAATCCTTTTGAGATAAACAAGTTTTGTCGAATTAATGCATCATGCTTGATAAATACATATCAAGCATGATGCATTAATTCGTTGCCATTTGTTGAAAATTATTGAATATCGGTTAGAATACTATTTATCGCATTACTTTAAAATATGTACAAGACAAAAAAGATAAGAGATATACTTCCAGTGTATTAATAATATCCAAGCGAAAGGAACCAAAAATCCCATTACAGCCATAAACCGCAGGCCATACCCAATTACGAAGAATCTATCACATCCTGCCAAGAATGCTTTTTTTCCCTTGACGCACGACTTATGGAAGATCCATTAGGTGCTGCATTTGCACGTAATCTATTCTTTCCATACTTTATGAGGGTCTGAGTCTTTGATCGCAATTAAGGACAAAGTTGGGAAATCCAATTACATAATCAAATGCCAGTGTGTACTGGGTTTCAAGTCCATGCGGGGTCTATAATCTAATATGAAGTCTGTGATTCGGATATTGAATTAGAGTTCCAATTGCCACAGGAGAGAAAATGGGGGTTTCTTTGGGGATCTAAAGCAAAAATGCAAACCCATGTGAGGATTTTTTTTTATGGTATTTAAAATTATAATTTAATTGTGCAAAAGAATTAAAAATATTCCTTAAAATCTGTCATAAATATTTTGACAGATATATTGCTTTTGATAAGTATGTGCACGTCAAATTTATTTAATAAGCTTGCATTGAAATCTTAATATTCCTTTTTAAGTATATTACGTATTAGAATTATACTTTGCGCTTTACGTTTACTAAAAAAGTGCTATGAAATTCAAACGTAAGTATGCAATTTAATGATTATTAAAAATCCTTTTCTTAAATACAGAATGCAATCAGAAAGATTGGGATAAGCACTCGCTCTTGATAAGCTTGCATTGTTTTGCGTTTAATAAAAAAATTGCTATGAAATTCAAATGCAAGTACGCAATTCAATTCATTTCAAGAACTCTTTAATTCATTATTTTAATAATGCTTCAATCCTTTTGAGATAAACAAGTTTTGTTCAATTAATGCATCATACATAATATTTAGGTGCATATTCCCTGAAAATTACTGTATATCGGTGAGAATATGATTTATCGCATTTCTTTGAAATATGTACAAGACAATCTTTAGTTAGTACATTATCACTTCCACCGATACACCAACTACCAGATTTACAGCAAATAATATTCTTTATTAATAATGCATTCGCTTCCGAAGACAGAAGAGATAAGAGACATACTTTCAGTGTATAAATGACATCCAAGCGAAAGGAAACAAAAATCCCATTACAGCCATAAACCGCAGGCCATACCTAATTACGAAGAATCTATCACATCCTGCCACGAATGCCTTTTTTTTCCTTGACGCACGACTTATGGAAGATCCATTAGGTGCTGCATTTGCACGTAATCTCTTCTTTCCATACTTTATGAGGGTCTGAGTCTTTGATCGCAATTAAGGACGAAGTTGGGAAATCCAATTACATAATCAAATGCCAGTGTGTACTGGGTTTCAAGTCCATGCGGGGTCTATAATCTAATATGAAGTCTGTGATTCTGATATTGAATTAGAGTTCCAATTGCCACATGGCAGAAAAGGCGGTCTCTTTAGGGATCTACAGCAAAAATGCAAACCGAAGTGAGTATTTTTTTAATAATGTTTAAAGTTATAATTTAATTGTGCTAAAAAATTAAAAGTATTCTTTAAAATCTCTCATAAATTTTTTGAACGATATATTAATTTTGATAATTAAGCGTATGCCAAATTCATTTAATAAACTTCAGTTGAAATCGTAATATTCCTTTTTAAGTAAATTCCATATTAGAACTATACTTTGCGCTTTGCGTTTAATAAAAAAGTGCTATGAAATTCAAATGTAAGTATGCAATTTAATGATTATTGTAGATCATTTTCTTAAATACAGAATGCAATCGGAAAGATTGGGATAAACAGTCGCTCTTCATAAACTTTGCTTTGCGTTCAATACAAAATTTCTATGAAATTCAAATGCAATTTTCCAAGAACCATTTAATTCATTATTTAATACTGCTTTAATCCTTTTGAGATAAACAAGTTTTGTCGAATGAATGCATCATGCTTGATTACATATCAAGCATGATGCATTAATTCGTTGCCATTTGTTGAAAATTATTGAATATCGGTTAGAATACGATTTATCGCATTACTTTAAAATATGTACAAGACAAAAAAGATAAGAGATATACTTCCAGTGTATTAATGATATCCAAGCGAAAGGAAACAAAAATCCCATTACAGCCATAAACCGCAGGCCATACGCAATTACGAAGAATCTATCACATCCTGCCACGCATGCTTTTTTTTCCTTGACGCACGACTTATGGAAAATCCATTAGGTGCTGCATTTGCACGTAATCTCTTCTTTCCATACTTTATGAGGGTCTGAGTCTTTGATTGCAATTAAGGACGAAGTTGGAAAATCCAATTACATAATCAAATGCCAGTGTGTACTGGGTTTCAAGTCAAGGCGGGGTCTATAATCTAATATGAAGTCTATGATTCGGATATTGAATTAGCGTTCCAATTGCCACAAGAGAGAAAAGGGGGTTTCTTTGGGGGATATAAAGCAAAAATTCAAACCGATCTGAGGATTTTTTTATTAGTATTTAAAGTCCTAATTTAATTATGTAAGCGTAATTTAATAGACTTAAAAGTTTTCTTTAAATTCTCGGATAAATATTTTGTCAGATATATTACTTTTGATAAGTAACTGCATGTCAAATTCATTTAATAAACATCAATTGAAATATTAATATTCCTTTTTAAGTATATTACATATTAGAATTATACTTTGCGTTTAATAAAAAAGTGCTATAAAATTCAAATGTATGTATGCAATTTAATGATTATTATTGATCATTTTCTTTAATACAGAATACAATCGGAAAGATAGCGTTAAACACTCGCTTTTGATAAACTTGCATTGCTTAGCATTGAATAAAAAAGTGCTATGAAATTCAAATGTAAGTATGCAAATTCAATATACATTCAAGAACCATTTAATCCATTATTTTAATAATGCTTTAAAACTTTTGTAATAAACAAGTTTTGTCAAATTAATGTATCATACTTCAAATGTATCTAAGTACAAATTCACTGAAAATTACTCACATATGAGCACCAAAAGGATTTATCTCATTCCTTTAAAATATGTGCAAGACAATCCTTAGTTGGTACATTATCACTTCCCTCGATACGCCAACTACCAGATTTATAGCAAATAACATTCTTTATTAATAATGCATTCGCTTGGGAAGACAGAAGAGATAAGAGATATACTTCCAGTGTATAAATGACATCCAAGCGAAAGGAAACAAAAATCCCATTACAGTCATAAACCGCAGGCCATACCCAATTACGAAGAATCTATCACATCCTGCCACGAATGCCTTTTTTTCCTTGACGCACGACTTATATAAGATCCATTAGGTGCTGCATTTGCACGTAATCTCCTCTTTCCATACTTTATGAGGGTCTGAGTCTTTGATCGCAATTAAGGACAAAATTGGGAAATCCAATTACATAATCAAATGCCAGTGTGTACTGGGTTTCAAGTCCATGCGGGGTCTATAATCTAATATGAAGTCTGTGATTCTGATATTGAATTAGAGTTCCAATTGCCACAGGAGAGAAAATGGGGGTTTCTTTGGGGATCTAAAGCAAAAATGCAAACCCATGTGAGGATTTTTTTTATGGTATTTAAAATTATAATTTAATTGTGCAAAAGAATTAAAAATATTCCTTAAAATCTGTCATAAATATTTTGACAGATATATTGCTTTTGATAAGTAAGTGCACGTCAAATTTATTTAATAAGCTTGCATTGAAACCTTAATATTCCTTTTTAAGTACATTACGTATTAGAACTATACTTTGCGCTTTACGTTTACTAAAAAAGTGCTATGAAATTCAAACGTAAGTATGGAATTTAATGATTATTAAAAATCCTTTTCTTAAATACAGAATGCTATCGGAAAGATTGGGATAAGCACTCGCTCTTGATAAGCTTGCATTGTTTTGCGTTTAATAAAAAAATTGCTATGAAATTCAAATGCAAGTACGCAATTCAATTCATTTCAAGAACTCTTTAATTCATTATTTTAATAATGCTTCAATCCTTTTGAGATAAACAAGTTTTGTTCAATTAATGCATCATACATAATATTTAGGTGCATATTCCCTGAAAATTACTGTATATCGGTGAGAATATGATTTATCGCATTTCTTTGAAATATGTACAAGACAATCTTTAGTTAGTACATTATCACTTCCACCGATACACCAACTACCAGATTTACAGCAAATAATATTCTTTATTAATACTGCATTCGCTTCCGAAGACAGAAGAGATAAGAGACATACTTTCAGTGTATTAACGATATCCGAGCGAAAGGAAACAAAAATCCCATTACAGCCATAAACCGCAGGCCATACCCAATTACGCAGAATCTATCACATCCTGCCACGAATGCCTTTTTTTTCCTTGACGCACGACTTATGGAAGATCCATTAGGTGCTGCATTTGCACGTAATCTCTTCTTTCCATACTTTACGAGGGTCTGAGTCTTTGATCACAATTAAGGACAGAGTTGGGAAATCCAATTACATAATCAAATGCCAGTGTGGCTGGGGTGTACTGGGTTTCAAGTCCATGCGCGGTATATAATCTAATATGAAGTCTGTGATTCGGATATTGAATTAGTGTTCCAACTGCCACACGAGAGAGGAAATGGGGGTTTCTTTGGGGATCTAAACCAAAAATGCAAACCGTTGTGAGGATTTTTTTAGTAGTATAATTTAATTGTGCAAAAGATTTAAAAGTATTCTCTAAAAATCTGACATAAATATTTTGGCAGATATATTACTTTTGATAAGTAAGTGCTTGTCAAATTTATTTAATAAACTTGAATTGAAATCTTAGTATTCCTTTTTAAGTATATTACATATTAGAACTATACTTTGCCCTTTGCGTTTAATAAAAAAGTGCTATTAAATTCAAAGGCAAGTATGTAATACAATGATTATTATAGATCATTTTCTTAAATACAGAATATAATTCAAATGCAAGTATACGATTCAATTTATTTTCAAGAACCATTTAATCCATTATTTCAATAATGCTTTAAACCTTTTGTGATAAACAAGTTTTGCCGAATTAATGCATTATACTTGATATGCATTTAGATGCATACTCAATTAAAATTACTGAATATGGGTTAGAATATGATTTATCACATTATTTTAAAATATGTACAAGACAATCCTTAGTTGGTACATGGTCACTTCCACCGATACACCAACTACCAGATTTATAGCAAATAACATTCTTTATTAATAATGCATTCGCTTCCAAAGACAAAAGAGATAAGAGATATACTTCCAGTGTATTAATGACATCCAAGCGAAAGGAAACAAATATCCCATTACAGCCATAAACCGCAGGCCATACCCAATTACGAAGAATCTATCACATCCTGCCACGAATGCCTTTTTTCCTTGACGCACGACTTATGGAAGATCCATTAGGTGCTGCATTTGCACGTAATCTCTTCTTTCCATACTTTATGAGGGTCTGAGTCTTTGATCGCAATTAAGGACAAAGTTGGGAAATCCAATTACATAATCAAATGCCAGTGTGCACTGGGTTCAAGTCCGTGTGGGGTATATAATCTAATATGAAGTCTGTGATTCGGATATTGAATTAGCTTTCCAATTGCCACACGAGAGAGGAAAGGGGGGTTTCTTTGTGGATATAAAGCAAAAGTGCAAACCCATGTGAGGATTTTTTTATTAGTATTTCAAGTTATAATTTAATTGTGCAAAAGAATCAAAAGTATTCCTTAAAATCTGTCATAAATATTTTGAGAGATATATTACTTTTGATAAGTAAGCGTATGCCAAATTTATTTAATAAACTTTAATTGAAATCTTAATATTCCTTTTTAAGAATGTTACATATTAGAACTATGCTGTTTTTTTTATATCTGTGTTAACTATGAAAACTGTAACTAAGCTAACACTGTTAACTATGCATACTATACATTTAACTGTATGAACTATGCGGTTTTTATCTGTTAATAAAAATTTCATCAGGTAGCATTTTAAATACGGTTTTTATTTAATTCAATTTAATTAAATAATTTAATGTAAATTATATAAAAATTTATTTGCCTAAAACTCTCACATTTATTTGCTTAAGTGTAAGTATAATTAGGTTATCTAAATTATTTCTCTGCGAAATAAGTAAGTTATTAAAGTTAATAAATAAGTTAAATAAATTAATAAATTATAGCTGTAATAATAAATGCATATGGAAGTAAGAATAATGCTTGCTATAACAAAATGTAAGTAAATATCATTTATAGTTAGCCCTTATAAATAATAAATTATGTAAAATGTATAAACCGTTAAAGAATGCACTTACAAAAACCATTTGATTTTTTCGGATTAAAAAATATAATAGAAATGATTATCAAATTAACAAATAAGTTAATAAAGTTAATAAATAAGTTAAAGCAAGAATAATGTTTTTTATAACAAAATGGAAGTAGCCCATTAAATAATAAATTACGTAAAATGTGTAAACAGTTAAAAAAGGTACTTAAAAAAAACTTTTGGAATACTTCTCATAAAAAAATGTTATAACTGAAACCAATATCGAAGAAAATTAATGATGTAAATTAATGCTATAAAGAAGAAGAATTCATCAAGAAAATGTTGGTGCCAATAAAAAGAATAGATATACTGGTATTATTCATTTAATAATAATCTAATCTAAACAAATTCAGTAAAAAAAGATTGGGGACAGGTAATTAAAATAAGACAAAAAAAAGTTGTATAAAAAATTCAACAAAAGAAATTATATAAAAAAATTAATGGGCTGCATTTCTGTTTTTTTATTCCTTATTTAAAATAAACAATCTGTGAATATAAAAGGAATATTTTACTGAATATTTCTCCATCATTTTCGCTATCAAATTGATTTTACCATACATAACTCTAAGTTTAAAAATTCCATGAATATTAAAATTGTATACTTACTACGGCACATTTCGCATCTTTCCAAAGTATCTCGCAAAAGTTTCGTTTCTCTAGTCTAGAACAGAAAAATAAAGCATTAATATTTATATTAAGAGATTTTTAAAACACAAAATATGAAGTTTTTTTATTAAGAGTGCATACTTTTTACAATAAACATATGCATATCCAAATTCAACCTGCAATTCCTATAAAATATTTCATATCTGATGTTTTATTTTATTTATGAAGAAGAAAATAAAAACTGAAATATTTTCATTTGTTGTTTTGCCGATAGAAAATATTTATATTATGAATTGAAGTATTATTTATTCAAGACATTTGAAATAATTTTTTTTTTATTTAACATCATTTATAATTTTTATTTTCAAATTGTTTGAATGATGATAATATCAATCACAATCTAATGTAGTGATAATTTCTTTCACTTTCAAAAGAATTAGAAATGAGAAAAAATACAAAACTTAATATTTTTGCTTTTTAATTTCTTCAAAAATCAAATTTTATAAACTGATTTTTAATTCTCGCTAATGTAAATTTAACACCACTTTATAATTTTTATTTTAAAATTGTTTGAATGATGATAATATCAGCCACAGTCTAATGTAGTGATAATTACTTTTACTTTTCAATAAAACTAGAACTGAGGAAAAATACAAAATTTAACATATTTGCTTTTTAATTTCTTCAAAAATCAAATTTTATAAACTGATTTTTAATTCTCATTAATGTAAATTTAACACCATTTTATAATTTTTATTTTAAAATTGTTTGAATGATGATAATATCAGCCACAGTCTAATGTAGTGATAATTACTTTTACTTTTCAATAAAACTAGAACTGAGGAAAAATACAAAATTTAACATATTTGCTTTTTAATTTCTTCAAAAATCAAATTTTATAAGCTGATTTTTAATTCTCGTTAATGTAAATTTAACACCATTTTATAATTTTTATTTTAAAATTGTTTGAATGATGATAATATCAGCCACAGTCTAATGTAGTGATAATTACTTTTACTTTTCAATAAAACTAGAACTGAGGAAAAATACAAAATTTAACATATTTGCTTTTTAATTTCTTCAAAAATCAAATTTTATAAACTGCTTTTTTTATTATCGTTAATATAAATTTAAACGTGGTTAAGTTTGATATTCACTAAATATACACAATAACTAATATATTTAAAATAAAAAAATTATTTAATGAAGATTTATTTTCAAACAATTTTGATGCTGTCTATTTGAAGACTAAAATTACTTATTATTGATGTACTAGCTGTTTTCAAAAGAGTTTTATATTTTATATACAATAAATTTCCCGAAAATACAGTATAAATTTCGAAATAAATTCTATAAATTTTCACAGCCATTACATACCTCATTCTTAACTTAATTTTGAAAAAATATTAAAGTTTTATATAACATTTACTCCATGGAAGTTGAAAAATATTGCCACGTAAAAATATTCAGTGTTCATAAAATTCAATTTCATGTATTAAGACTATTTATTTATTCAAGAAGAATTTACTAAAGTTTACCTTACCAGCCTTTACTGCCATGTTTACTACTTGAGGTAAACAAAAAATTAATCACTTAAGAATTTATCGTTACCGTTTATCAGAAATTTAAATATAGAAGGAAAAATGAAAAACAAATGACTAAAATTCTGTGATATCATTCATATTTGCAACATACATATTTGAAATCTGTATACATTATCTCGAATTTTTATCGCATAAATTGTATTTTATTCTTTTATTTTGTCTAGCTAACATATTATAAAGGATCTCAAATTTTATTTCTTATTATAAAAAGGAGATAATAGTTTTTTTTCAAAAACAAAACAAAATAATGAACTTTTAAGTGTCATTATTTTTAATTTGTAATTTAAGAGGAAATATTTGTTAAATTTTGTATTTTATTTATCCTGTGAAAAAGAAATAAAAAAGAGAGTTTATAGTTATTATTTTTTCTTTCTAATGCAGCTGGCAAACACTTAGACAGTTTGTCTTGGATGCCTTAAGGCAAGCGCTGCACAGACGTTATTCACTTTGCATTACCCAGGAGGCGTGTGTAACTTGAAGATATGCCACGGACGCGGAATAACAATGCCCCCGCAAAGCTCTACGATCTTATTAGACCGGGACCTACGGTTTAAAGTAGATTCCGAACCACTACAAACATCCATGGAACCGTCGGGACTCGAACCAGAAACCTGTGGTACTGAGCGCCAGAGCGCTAGCCACTCGGTCATTTAGGCCCACCAGTTTGTAATTATAATAATGAGTAAAAAATTATTACGTTAAATAACAAAAAAAAAAATACGAAAAGAAATTAATATTTGTGAAAACATTTACCGAGAACTCAACTTTCGGTTTCTTATAATCTTTTTGCAAATTTTGAAATTATTTGCTTTGTTAGGGTCAGAGATCCTTAAAGAAATCATTTTTGAATCACATTCTGTGAACATCCTATAGGATGTAAACTAGGCTCTTGCTATTAACAAAAGTAACTAGTCCCATGAAAGCCCCATTAATACACAAGTATATTATTACTTGTGATTTTTTTTAAATATCAAAATATTTTTGTGATTTGATATTTTGAAGCTGATTTTTACACTGTTCATTTAATTTCATTGTTGCAATACATGGACTTGTTTTATAATAGTACCATATAAATAATGTAGTTATAATAATTATATACAACATTTAATAGAAGAACTTTTTAATTAATAATAGAATTTTTTTATTTGATACAATGTTGCTAATATTTCTATAGTGTTGATTATATATGCAATGCTGCTGATACAGTATTGCTGATAAGATTTATGATAATATTTAATTGATATTATGTTGCGTTATATACAATGTTTCTGATACGATTATGGTAATATTTAATTGATAATTATGTTACATATATATACAATGTTGCTGATTACAGATTTTAAATATATGCTTTTATCCGCAATTCATTGTAAAAAGACAAGAGCAGTACAGTGTTGCTGATAGCTTGCTTAATTTATTTAACAAAAAAATTTATTAACGAATTTTCTGACGAATTTGAAAATATTTTAGAAATTTACCACTAATACTATAAAATGTACTTTTAAAAGAGTCATCTTCCACAAAAGCATATTTCATGTTAAAATAAATTATTATCATTTTTTTTTCTTAATTCTCATTCCAATTCTCATAAAAATTAACGTATAAGAAGTTGTATATTAATAAACAAAATGGAGTTAAAATAACTTCTATAAATAATAATTTTTGGCTAGACTTTATTTCAAAAAATGTTCTAATTAAAAACGGCTTTATTTATTAATGAATATGAAAAATAGAAGAGTTAGTTATGTTTTTAAATATAATATTTATATTTATTTTTTTGTACATGAATTACTCCACTATTAAGATCTACCAATTTTTAGTTATAAATCTATTCATTTAATAAAATTCACGGAAATATTTTATTATGGAGAAAACATTAGTTAATCCGAATGCACCACAATACACGCAGAAAATCCACCCACAACACAACATTGGCAATAGGGGAAGAACATAAATTAAGTTGCAGCCAATTTCGACTCAAAACCCATTCACGCCAGAATCCTCGCAACACGAACTCCTCATACCAAATGACAAATTATTGGGGCGTAATGCGGGCGAGAGTCGTATTCAAATGACGATGCGAGGAATGCGCAGTTATTGTGCATGTTGAACAGATTTTGAATCCATCCTTTTATCCGCAGTTCATTGTAAAAGGACGCGAGCGAGGTTACCAGATGCTGGTCAACTCCGCTGAATGCAGAATCAGAATCGTAATCGTAATCGTACTTCGCTCCGAATGAATGCCCGATTCAAATCGTACCGTCACGTGGGGAATCTGGCAATGAGCCTAAATCTTTTATAGAATAGTTTCGGCAACAGTTTTCGAAATTGAATATTCGAATTTTCGAAATGCAAACGATTTTCGCTCTTATTCAGAATCTGGATGATTTAATTTGGAAATTATTTGTTATTATTTGCTTTTAATGTCTGATCATAATTAATTATGCGATTTAGAGATACTTTTTGAATTTGAATTGTGGGGTTTTCGATCTCTAAATTATCTTATTTATTTTGATTCCATATGCTTTAATAAATTTTCTTTTATAAATGTTAATATTTGTCGTAATATGTTTTCTTTAATTTGTTTTGAAATGTTATTATGATTATTATTTTACAGCTGGCAGATTTAATTTACAAATTATTTAATTACGCAGCTTTTAATATCCGATCATAATTAATTATACAATTTAGAGAAACTTTCTGAATTTTAATTGAGGGCTTTTTGGTCACTAAAATATCTTATTTATTTTAATTCAATATACCATTAGTTTTTGGTGTATGTTAATATTATTTGCTTAATTTGCTGTTTTCTTTAATTTGTTTTAAAAAGTAGTATTTAATAGCTATTGTTATTTAGAAGTTAGATGATTTAATTTGCAAATTATTTATTTATGTAGCTTTCAATGTCCGATCATAAATAATTATACAATTTGGAGATACTTTCTGAATTTGAATTGATGGATTTTTGATCATTAAAATATTTTACTTATTTTGATTTGATATGCTTTAATAAATTTTCTTTTGTGATATTATTTGCTGTAATATTTTTTGTTTAATTTGTTGTAATGTGTATAATTTAATATGTATTGTTATTATTATTAATTAATTTCTTTAATGTCATATAAGTGATAAAGTTAATTGTTTTAATACGATAAAATTTTAAGTAGTCTATTTCTGTTTTCAAATTTGTCAACGGAAAGAAATTCAAAGATAGTCGACTGAAATTCTTTTTTTATTTCTATACAGAAGTAGTTTGGCATTTTACAATTTACCTAATGTGAAAAATAATATTGAACGAGAATAAATGAAAATAAAAAAAAAGTTTTTAATAAATTTTATTTAATTTCTTATCTTTTATTGTCATTTAAGTAACTAAAAATCTATTTAAATATAGCAAAATTTTTTATTTTGATAATAATCAATATAGGATCTTTTTAATATTTAAACAAACAGAATAAGTCTTAAAATATATTATGACATTTTTATTACAAATCTAACAAAATAAATAAATGAAGCAATTAATAGTCTTTCATGTTACTAAGTAATATCTTTTAAAAAACCGTATTTGCATTAAAACTTGATATTGTTGAAACGTGATATTTAAAATGCAAAAAGAGCAGCATATAAATATTAGTTTAGAAACATTTTCTGCTTTATTGACAATATTTGTTTTAACTCGCAATAATTTTGATTTATCAATGGCCTATGATTTTATAGTTCTCATTAAAAAAGTATACTATTTTGGTATCAAAGTATTATGCATAATAGTATACTTTTTTCATTAGAAAGCATATTATTGTCTTTCAATAAAATCGATAAAGAAAAAGTATCAAATTTCAGTGTTATAAAAAAAACCCAGCCCATAGCTAAGGTAGCAAGTTTAAATTCATCAATGAGTTAATTGAAGTGTATATTAATTTATCACTTTAAATATCTATAATTGTCAATATTTTTTTTAAACTCAATGTAAACGATCAGCTGAAAAAAATTATATAGCCTGAATTCCCAAAACTTTTTTGAAAATATTTTTCTATGTTGTTGATAACAGCAATTCTTTATTGTTTTCATATTTTTTCATGTATTCATGTTTTATTCATTTGTAATTCTTTATTTATTATATGACATTGCACGGAATTCCAAATGAAGAGATGTCAACATATCACGGAATACATTAACTACTTTTTTTAAACACAAAATTTCTGAGATAAACATGGGTTACCATTTTGAAAATTATTAAAAACATATTTACAAAAAGTGGTTATTATATTCCGTAATGGTTGGCATCCCTGCAAATGACATGGATTTCAGTCATCGTTTTCTAACAGTTCAAAACTAAAAGACGGTAATTCACGTCTTCACTCTTCAAAATTTTAAATTCCTTTTAAAATTTAGACATTTTTCATTCATTATTGTGTCAAATATTCAAAATAAAATTTACATACAAATTCTTTTTAGGTTTGATTAAATTTTAAATTGCATTGAAAAATTTGCATGGAAATTCATGGACAAAATATGGATTAAACACTAATCGGTTAAAGACTATTCTTTAAATATATTTTTATAAAATTTGTCATTGTAAAAATTAGGAGATTTTAAATGTTACATGCATCGAATTCTTTCATTAATAACATTTGTAAAACACAAAATAATACAAAATTAAGAAAGTATGTGAGTTACATTATTAAGCATTATTGATAGCTGGCTTAATTTAATTAACCAAAAATTGTCATTGATATGAAAATTGAATTCAATAGAACTGAAAATATTTTAGAAATTTACCATAATAATCCAAAATGTATTTTTAAGCAGTAACCTACCTGAAAGGTATATTTCATAACAAAATAAATTACGTATTATCATTTTTTTCTTAAAAAACGCTGTTTCATTCAAATTCTCACTTCAATTCTCATGAAAATCTACATCATTTGACTAATAAGAAGTTGTATAGAAACGAATAAAATGGAGTTAAAATAACTTCTATTAATAATAACTATTTCCTAGATATCAAAAAAATTTTCAGATTAAAAAATAGTTGTATTTATTAATGAATAAGAAATATAGCATAATTTTTTATTTTTTTAATATGTGTAAGCAAGAATTACTCTACTATTAGGACGTACTAATTTTAGTTATAAATCTATTCATTTAATAATATTCGGAGAAATATTTTATTATCTGAAAACATTAGTTAATCCGAATGCACCACAATGCACGCAGAAAATCCACCCACATCACAAACCGGCAATAGGGGAAGAACTTAAATTAAGTTGCAGCCAATTTCTACCCAAAACCCATTCACGCCAGAATCCTTGCCACACGAACTCCTCATACCAAATGACAAATTATTGGGGCGTAATACGGGCGAGAGTCGTATTCAAATGACGATGCGAGGAATGCGCAGTTATTGTGCATGTTGAACAGATTTTGAATCCATCCTTTTATCCGCAGTTCATTGTAAAAGGGCACGAGCGAGGTTACCAGATGCTGGTCAACTCCGCTGAATGCAGAATCAGAATCGTAATCGTAATCGTACTTCGCTCGGAATGAATGCCCGATTCAAATCGTACCCTCACGTAGGGATCAGGCAACGAGCCTAAATCTTTTATAGAATAGTTCGGCAACAGTTTTCGAAATTGAATATTCGAATTTTCGAAATGCAAACGATTTTCTGTCCTTACTTAGAAGCTGGATGATTTAATTTGCAATTTATTTGTTTATTCAGCTTTTGATGGCCGATCATAATTAATTATACAATTTAGAGATACTTTCTGAATTTGAATTGAGGGCTTATTGATCATTAAAATAACTTATTTATTTTGATTCAATATGCTTTAATAAATTTTCTTTTATAACATTATTTGCTGTAATAACTTATTGTTTGGTTTGTTATAGTAGTTATTGTTATTAGTTTGTCTTAAAACGTGTTATTTAATAGCTATTGTTATTTAGAAGCTATATGATTTAATTTGCAAATTATTTAATTACGCAACTTTTAATGTCCGATCATCGTTAATTATACGATTTAGAGATACTTTCTGAATTTGAATTGAGGTCATTTTGGTCATTAAAATATCTTATTTATATTGATTCAATATGCTTTAATAAATTTTTTTTACCGGGAAATATTAGAAACATACTATAAATTAAATTCCAACCAATTTCGACCAAAAACACATTCACGCCAGAATCCCCGCAACACGAACTCCTCATACCAAATGACAAATTATTGGTGTGTAAATTTTTTGTTTGTTTGTCAATTGTTGCATTGTTTATTTAACTTCACATTGTTACGATAAATGCCTTTGTTTTATAATAATATAACAAGTATGTACTACATAGAATAGAAGAGCTTTTTACTTGATAGAGTGTTGCTAATATTTCTACAGTGTTGATTATATATACATTGTTGCTGATACAGTATTGTTAATACGATTAGGATAACATTTAATTGATATTATATTGCAGTTATATGCAATGTTGCTGATAGTATTATGATAATATTTTAATTGCTGCCGATATATACAATGTTGTGGTTACAGTATTGCTGATGCGATTAAGATAATATTTATTTGACATTATGTTGCAGATATGTATAATTTTGCTGATTACAGATTTTAAATCCATGCTTTTATCGACAGTTCAGTCTAAAAGGGCAAAAGCAGTTACAGTGTTACTTATAGCTTGCTTAATCTATTTAACAAGTTGTCTAATTTTCAGACAAATTTGAAAATGTTTTAGAATTTTATCTGTAATAATATAAAATGTATTTTTAAAAAGGTATCTACTGCAAAGGCATATTTCATGTTAAAATACATTATGCATAATCATTTTTTTTTTCTTAAGAAACGCTGACTCATTCAATGGACTACAATTATCATAATCTATATTTGACTAATAATAAATATAAAAATAAGTAAAAGGGAATTAAAATAACGTTACTTCTATAATTAATAATTTCTGCCAAGATTTCATTTCAAAAATTATCTGATTAAAAACGGTTTTATTTATTAATGAATATAAAACACAGCATAGTTATTAATTTTTTAAATATGTATAAACACGAATTACTCCACCAATTTTAATTATAAATGTATTGATTTAATAAAATTCAGAGAAATATTTTATTACGGCGACAATATTAGTTAATCCTAGTGCAGCACAATACATGCAGAAAATCCACCCACAACACAACATTGGCAATAGGGGAAGAACATAAATTAAGTTGCAGCCAATTTCGACCCAAAACCCATTCACGCCAGAATCCCCGCAACACGAACTTCTCATACCAAATGACAAATTATTGGGGCATAATGCGGGCGAGAGTCGTATTCAAATGACGATGCGAGGAATGCGCAGTTATTGTGCATGTTGAACAGATTTTGAATCCATCCTTTTATCCGCAAGTTCATTGTAAAAGGGCACGAGCGAGGTTACCAGATGCTGGTCAACTCCACTGAATGCAGAATCGTAATCGTAATCGTACTTCGCTCGGAATGAATGCCCGATTCAAATCGTACCGTCACGTGGGGATCTGGCAATGAGCCTAAATCTTTTATAGAATGGTTTCGGCAACAGTTTTCGAAATTGAATATTCGAATTTTCGAAATGCAAACGATTTTCGCTCTTATTTAGAAGCTGGATGATTTAATTTGCAATTTATTTGTTTATTCAGCTTTTGATGGCCGATCATAATTAAGTATACAATTTAGAGATACTTTCTGAATTTGAATTGAGGGCTTATTGATCATTAAAATAACTTATTTATTTTGATTCAATATGCTTTAATAAATTTTCTTTTATAACATTATTTGCTGTAATAACTTATTGTTTGGTTTGTTATAGTAGTTATTGTTATTAGTTTGTCTTAAAACGTGTTATTTAATAGCTATTGTTATTTAGAAGCTATATGATTTAATTTGCAAATTATTTAATTACGCAACTTTTAATGTCCGATCATCGTTAATTATACGATTTAGAGATACTTTCTGAATTTGAATTGAGGTCATTTTGGTCATTAAAATATCTTATTTATATTGATTCAATATGCTTTAATAAACTTTTTTTACCGGGAAATATTAGAAACATACTATAAATTAAATTCCAACCAATTTCGACCAAAAACACATTCACGCCAGAATCCCCGCAACACGAACTCCTCATACCAAATGACAAATTATTGGTGTGTAAATTTTTTGTTTGTTTGTCAATTGTTGCATTGTTTATTTAACTTCACATTGTTACGATAAATGCCTTTGTTTTATAATAATATAACAAGTATGTACTACATAGAATAGAAGAGCTTTTTACTTGATAGAGTGTTGCTAATATTTCTACAGTGTTGATTATATATACATTGTTGCTGATACAGTATTGTTAATACGATTAGGATAACATTTAATTGATATTATATTGCAGTTATATGCAATGTTGCTGATAGTATTATGATAATATTTTAATTGCTGCCGATATATACAATGTTGTGGTTACAGTATTGCTGATGCGATTAAGATAATATTTATTTGACATTATGTTGCAGATATGTATAATTTTGCTGATTACAGATTTTAAATCCATGCTTTTATCGACAGTTCAATGTAAAAGGGCAAAAGCAGAGCAATGTTACTTATAGCTTGCTTAATCTATTTAACAAGTTGTCTAATTTTCAGACGAATTTGAAAATATTTTAGAATTTTCCCAGTAATAATATAAAATGTATTTTTAAAAAGGTATCTACTGCAAAGGCATATTTCATGTTAAAATAAATTATGCATAATCATTTTTTTTTCTTAAGAAACGCTGACTCATTCAATGGACTACAATTATCATAATCTATATTTGACTAATAATAAATGTAAAAATAAGTAAAAGGGAATTAAAATAACGCTACTTCTATAATTAATAATTTCTGCCAAATTTCATTTCAAAAAATTACTGTGATTAAAAACGGTTTTATTTATTAATGAATATAAAAAACAGCATAGTTATTTATTTTTTAAATATATATAAACACGAATTACTCCACTAATTTTAGTTATAAATGTATTCATTTAATAAAATTCAGAGAAATATTTTATTATGGGGCAACATTAGTTAATAAGAATGCAGCACAATACACGCAGAAAATCCACCCACAACACAACATTGGCAATAGGGGAAGAACATAAATTAAGTTGCAGCCAATTTCGAGCCAAAACCCATTGACGCCAGAATCCCCGCAACACGAACTCCTCATACCAAATGACAAATTATTGGGGCGTAATGCGGGCGAGAGTCGTATTCAAATGACGATGCGAGGAATGCGCAGTTATTGTGCATGTTGAACAGATTTTGAATCCTTCCTTTTATCCGCAGTTCATTGTAAAAGGCCACGAGCGAAGTTACCAGATGCTGCTAAACTCCACTGAATGCAGAATGAGAATCGTAATCGTAATCGTACTTCGCTCCGAATGAATGCCCGATTCAAATCGTACCGTCACGTGGGGAATCTGGCAATGAGCCTAATTCTTTTATAGAATAGTTTCGGCAACAGTTTTCGAAATTGAATATTCGAATTTTCGAAATGCAAACGATTTTCGGTCCTTATTTAGAAGCTGAATGATTTAATTTGCAATTTATTTATTTATTTATGTAGCTTTTGATTTTCGATTATAATTAATTATACAATTTAGGGATACTTTCTGAATTTGAATTGACGGCTTTTTGGTCATTAAACAGCTTACTTATTTTGATTCTACAAGCTTTAATGAATTTACTGTTATAATATTATTTGCTGTCTTGATGTTTTTTTAATTTGTTGTAATATGTGTTATTTAATAGCTATTTTATTACTATTATTTATTATATTGAATGTCATGTATGCGATAAAGTTAATTGTTTTAATGTGATAAAAATTTAAGTAGTCTATTACAGATTAATTGCAAATAATTTATGTTTTTTAAATTTATTTACTCTAATCGGAAGTAGTTTGATATTTTGCAATTTACCTAATGTAATGAAAAATAATATTGAACGGGAATAATCAAAAATTGGGGGGAACAGCTTTCATTGACTTTTGAAAAATTCTATTTATTTTTCCTATTTTTTATTGTCATCTAAATAAATAAAAATTTATTTAAATATAAATTAAATTTTTATTTTTTAATAATCAATGCAGAATCCTTTTATTATTTAAATAAACAGAATAAATTTTAAAATAAATTACGTCTTTTTTATTACAAATCTAGCAAAATAAATAAATGAAGCAATTAATAGTCTTTCATGTTACTAAATAATAGAGAGTTTTTGCATACCGTAAGTTAGTTACCGTAGGACGTCCGTTAGCTTTTTCTCCCTAGCGCGCATGCTCATAGGAAACTGAGCATGCGCGCTAGGGAGAAAAAGCTAACGGACGTCCTACGGTAACTGACGTACGGTATGCAAAAACTCTCTATTATCTCTGAAAAACCGTATTTGTATTAAAACTTGATATTGTTGAAACGTGATATATAAAAAAAAAAAAATAGATCATCATATAAATATTAGTTTAGAAACATTTTCTGCTTTATTGACAATATTTGTTTTAACTGGTTATTATTTTGATTTATCATTGGCCTATTATTCTATAGATCTCATTAAAAAAGTGTACTGTTTTAGTATCAAACTAATATGCATAATAGTATACTTTTTTCATTAAAAAGCATACTATTGTCTTTCAATAGAATCTGTAAAAAAAGTATCAAATTTCAGTGTTATAAAAAAACCAGCCCATTGCTTAAGCAACAAGCTTAAATTCAATGAGTTAATTGAAGTGTACATTAATTTATCATTTTAATTATCTATAATTTTCAATATTTTTTTTAAACTCTTAACACAATGTAGACGATCAGCTGAAAAAAAAGTAAATAGCCAGAAATCCCGCAAATATTTTTGTAAATATTTTTATATGTTGTTAATAACAAAATTTTGTTATTGTTTTCATATTTTCCATGCCTTTCATGTTTTATTTATTTGTAATTCTTATATATTATACGACCTATTTCAACCTTGTTTAAAAACAGAAGACTCCAACATTCTCAAACAAAAAGGCCTTGATACCATAGATAAGTTCTCACAAGGTAATCTTGCAATAGCATACACCGACGGATCCTCTGACAAATTCCTCAATAAGTGAGGTGCAGGCATCTTCTTTCTACTTCCAAATGGAAGTAAATACCATCATAAAGTGAACACAGGCCTGATGGCTTCAAACTTCACCAGCGAGCTCATAGCAATTAAAGAGGCTGTTGCTTTATATCTAAAGGACTCAAATATCTCATGCCTCACTGACGGGTTAGTGATTTTTTCTGACTGCAAGTCGGCTCTGGAAGCACTTAAAAATGGAGATACTAACATCACTTCTGCGATAAATGTTCTGCTAGAGACTCTACACTCTAGATGTAAATCATGTCATCTTCAATGCATTCCCGCCCATGTCAACATTGAGGGCAACGAATGCGTTGACACTTTAGCCAAAGAAGCCAGGGACAACCCAGGGGAACCCAGGACTACCATCACACTTGCAGATGCTAACGCAGTTGCCAAAAGTCGACTCATTCCTCATAACTTTAAGGAGCCACTAATCACGGACTTCAACCAGCCTAGGAAGCAGACATCAGTTATTAGCAGACTCAGAACTAATCATTACAAAGGGATGAAGATTCTCCCAGGCAAGACCAGGGAATACATTCTCTGCAGAAATTGCCGCAACGCTTTCCTAACACCTAAGCACATTCTTGAGTGCCCAGCACTCACTCCCCATGTTTTGCAATTGGGTATGGTGCCAATCGAGGCCAACTTAAGAGAAGCCCTGTATAGTGAAGTGGCACCATTGCTTGCGGCCGCTATCGAGAAGACTTTTGACTTGATCTAGCATTGATAATTATACTTTAAATCCATGGACACGATAACAACAACATATATTATACGATATTGCATGGAATTCCAAATGAAGAGGTGACCAACTTATCACGGAATGCATCAACTACTTTTTTTTAAACAGTAATTTTTGCCTTACAATGTAGCAAAATTTCTGAGATAAACATGGGTTATCATTTTGAAAATTATTAAAAAAATATTTACAAAAAGTGGTTAATATATTCCGTAATGGTTGGCATCCCTGCAAATGACATAAATTTCAGTCATCCTTTTCTAACAGTTCAAAACTAAAAGACGGGAATTCACGTCTTCACTCTTCAAAATGTAAAATTCCTTTTAAAATTTAGGCATTTTTCCTTCATTATCGTGCCAAACATTCAAAATTAAAGTTGCATACAAATTATTTTTAGGTTTGATTAAATTTTAACCCCTTGCATTCGAGGGCTCCGGAGCGGATCCATTTAAAATTTGTCTTCAAGCTCAATGGCTCCGCTACAGTGACAATGCAAATAACAATATAAATAATGCGTTTCTTTTAATGCGTATATCAAACTTACATGTGAATATGATTTTTTCACTAAAATCGCTTCGAGTTGCTGGTAATATGAATGAAAAAAAAATTCGAGTGCAAAAGGTTAAATTGCATTGAAAAATTTGCATGGAAATTCATGGACAAAATATGGATTAAACATTAATCGGTTAAAGACTATTTTTAAATATATTTTTATAAAATTTGTCATTGTAAAAATTAGGCGATTTTAAATGTTAATGCATTGAATTCCTCGATTCATAACATTTGTAAAACACAAAATAGTACAAAATTAAGAAAGTATATGAGTTACATTATTAAGAATTATTGATAGCTTACTTAATTTAATTAACCAAAATTGTCATTGAAAGGAAAATTGAATTCAATTGAATTATAAATATTTTAGAAATTTACCAGTAATAATCCAAAATGTATTTTTAAGCAGTTACCTTCCTGAAAGGTATATTTCATGTTAAAATAAATTACGTATTATCATTTCTTTTCTGAAAAAAAGTTCTTTCATTCAAATTCTCACTTCAATTCTCATGAAAATCTATATTTAACTAATAAGAAGTTGCATAGAAATAAATAAAATGTAGTTAAAACAGCTTCTATTATTAATAACTATTTCCTAGATTTCAAAAAAAATTTCTGATTCAAAATTGGTTTTATTTATTAATGTATTAGAGAAATACCATAGTTATTTAATTTTTAAATAGAGAAACAGGAATTACACCATATTAATTTTAGTTATAAATCTATTCATTTAATAAAATTCAGAGAAATATTTTAATACGGGGAAAACATTAGTTAATCCGAATGCAGCACAATACACGCAGAAAATCCACCCACAACACAACATTGGCAATAGGGGAAGAACATAAATTAAGTGGCAGCCAATTTCGAGCCAAAACCCATTCACGCCAGAATCCCCGCAACACGAACTCCTCATACCAAATGACAAATTATTGGGGCGTAATGCGGGCGAGAGTCGTATTCAAATGGCGATGCGAGGAATGCGCAGTTATTGTGCATGTTGAACAGATTTTGAATCCTTCCTTTTATCCGCAGTTCATTGTAAAAGGCCACGAGCGAGGTTACCTGATGCCCGCCTGCTGGTAAACTCGACTGAATGCAGAATCAGAATCGTAATCGTAATCGTAATCGTACTTCGCTCGGAATGAATGCCCGATTCAAATCGTAGGGTCACGTGGGGAATCTGGCAATGAGCCTAAATCTTTTATAGAATAGTTTCGGCAACAGTTTTCGAAATTGAATATTCGAATTTTCGAAATGCAAACGATTTTCGCTTTTATTTAGAAGCTGGATGATTTAATTTGCAAAATTATTTATTTACGCAGCTTTTAATGTCCGATTATAATTAATAACACAATTTGGAGATAACTTCCTGAATTTGAATGGAGAGGTTTTTGGTCATTAAAATATCTTACTTATTTTGATTCAATATGCTTTAAATTTTCTTTTATAATATTATTTTCTGTGATATGTTTTGTTTAATTTAATATGTTTTGCTATTTTTCTGTGATATGTTTTGTTATTTTTTTTGTTTTTTTAATTATTTTTTTAATGTCATATAAGTGATAAAATTAATTGTTTTAATATGGCCAAATTTTAAGTAGTCAATTATATATCAATTGTAAAGAATTTCTGTTTTTAAATCTAGTTATCCTATACAGAAGTAGATTGACATTTTACAATTTACATAATGTTGTGAAATACGATATTAAAATGGGAATAAATAAAAATTGAAAAAACCAGTTTTTATAACTTTGAATAAATTTTATTTATTTTTTCTATCTTTTATTGTCATCTATGTAAATATAGTTAACATTTTTATTTGTTTTTAATAATCAAAATATGTTTTTATTATTTAAATAAATAGAAAAAAATCTTAACATATATTACAAATCTAGCAAACCAAATAAATGAGGCATTCAATATTACTTTGTTTCCAAATATCTTTTAAAAAAAAACATATTTGTATGAAAATTTGATTTGGTTGAAACATAATATTTAACATGCAGAAAAATGAATACCATATAAATATTAGCTTAGAAACATTTTCTTCTTTATTGAAAATGTTTGTTTTAACGCGCTATTATTTTGATTTAACATCGGCCTATGATTCTATATATTTCATTAAAAAAGCGTTCTATTTTGGTATCCTATTTCCTTGAATAGAAATTCAAATTTCCATTTTATAAAAAAAGAAGCAAGTTTAAATTCGTTAATGAGATAATTTAAAAGTATATTAATTTATTATTTTAACTATCTATGATTGTCAATAATTTTTAAACTCATAACTTATTGAAGTGGTATGCGGTAAAAAGAATACAGCCTGAATTCCCGCATATTTTTTGTAAATATTTTTATATGTTGTTGATAACAAAAGTTATTTATTTTTGTTATTATGTTTTTCCATGTTTTCATGTTTTATTTACTTGTAATTCTAATTTATTGTACTATATATCGTTAAATTCCAAATGCAGACATTCCAGTTTATTAAGAAATATATAACCACATTTTTTAAACAGTACTTTTTGCTTTACAATGTAGCAAAATGTTTGAGTTATAAGTATGAAGTGGTTTCTATTTTGAAAAAATAATAAACTAAAAATAATATCGAAGAAGGTGTGCAGTAAAAAGTATATAGCCTAAATTCACGCATATTTTTGTAAATATTTTCATGTTATTGATAACAAAAATTCTTTATCGTTTTTATGTTTTTTCATGTCTTCATATTTTATTTACTTATAATTTTAATTTATTATACGACATTACATGAAATTCCAAACGAGGAGATGCAAACTTATTCCGTAAAAAATTAACCATTTTTTTTTTTTTTAAACAATCATTTTTGCCTTACAATATAGCAAAATGTCAGATTTAAAAGTACGAAATGGTTACTATTTTAGAAAAATATTAAAAAATACTTTATACAAAAAGTGGTTAAAATATTCTGTAATGGTTGACATCTCTGCAAATGACGTGAATTTTCATAATCCGTCACTAACAGTTAAAAAATAAACGAAGAGAATTAACATCTCCAGTCACTTTACAAATTATTTCTCCTAATATATATACAGTTTCCTGAACAAAAAATTAATTAAACATCTTTTAGAATTTAGGCATTATTTATTCACTAGTTATTTTGTCAAACGTTCAAAATAAAGCTTATGAACCTACCAATTCTTTATCTTTCAGATCAAATAAACGAGCATTTTTAATTTTTTAATAAACTTTAAATTGCATTGAAAAATTTGCATGGAAAAATATGGATTTGCAGACAATATAGCAACATGTCTGAGTTGAAAGTGCAAAATGGTTACTATTTAAAAAAAATATATTTAAAAAAAATTATTATTATATTTACAAAAAGTGATCAATACATTCCGTAAAAGTTGGTATCTTTGCAAATGATGTAAAATTTACGTCAAAGTTCGCTAACATTTGAAAAATATATGATAGGAATTCACGTCTCCAGTCACCTTAACCTCCTCCATCTAAGAAATCTGTAGTTTCCTTAACAAAATGTCTCCAAACTCCTTTTGGAATTAAGACATTATTTATTCACAAGCTACTGTGTCAAACATTCAAAATAAAGTTTATGAACATACCAATTATTTATCTTTTAGATTTGATAAACTTGTATTTTTTATAAACTTTAAATTGCATGGAAAAATATGGATTTGCAAACAAAATATAGATTTTACACTAATCTGTTCAAAACTATTTTTTAAATGTATTTTTATAAAATTTGCCATTTCTAAAATTAGGATATTTTAAATGTTACATGCATCGAAATGTGTTTTAAAATGTTATGAATTAAATTAATTAAAAATTGAAAAACGTACGCGAGAACATAAAAAACATTTTTAGAATTAAAAGAAAAGTTTTCTAAATATGCAGATTCAAATCATTTGTTTTGCTTAAAGAAAAATTAGAAGGAAATATTTTCTTCAGTTCAGAGAAATAAACTTCTTCAAGAAAGATTTAAAGACTGACTGGACAGAAAAAAAAACAAAATCAAGCATCGGAAGCTTTATATCAAATCAAACTATCTTATACTTTGATATTAACCTCGAAACTTTTTCCTACAGAACAAAAATAAAAGTTTTTAAATGAAAATTTTTGAAAGTTAAGTAGAAATCCCTGATTTCTTTAAATACGTTCTATTAAATCGATATTTCTTCTTTTCCGTAGACATTTGGATCAAAGAACTTTTATTTCAAAGACATTTAGTCCGATATTTATCTCGTCTTATGACGTCTTCCCGGATAAACTTCTTCTTCTTCTTCTGAAGGTCGAATCTATTGATCCTTGTGACAATTTTATACCATCAGGTTGAAGTCGAAAGAACAATAATTCTGCGAGACACATCGGGCTTATTTTCTCAGTAAAGTTTGTGCTTCTCTGACATTTGCAGAGACAAAGAAAAAAAATGAGGATTCTGTCATCTTTCAAAAGAAATTTAGAGAATCGTTAAAGCATTGATATTTTTACTCAATATTTCCCATTTACATCAGATAATAACTCGTTGAAATTCGTTACTCGTTAAATTTTTTTTAAATAACATTTATCATCTTTACTTATATCTATAACGATAGTTCTTAATGAAAACATTTTTTAATTTGGAAGAAAAAAAATGTCAACAATTTGTAAAATTTTATACCATCACGTTGAAGTCAAAAGAACAATAATTCTAAAAGGCACATGAGGCTTATTCTCTCAGTAAAGTTTGTGTCTCTCTGAAATTTGCAGACACAAAGAAAATTAACAATTAAAATTAGCAAAAAAAGCAATACAGGAATAAATAAATCATTGATGGTTTTACTCAATATTTCCAATTTACATCAGGTAATAAATTGGTAAATTTTCAAAGTGTTCATTAATATTTTTTATGTAACTTTTATCATTTTTGCTTGTGCCTATTACGATAATTCTTACTAAAAAAGTTTTAAATTTGAAAGAAAAAAAAAGCCACCAATTTTTAAATTCTAATGGACTTACGTAGGAAACAAAAGTAAAAAGATGATGATGATGGTAAATAAAATTTTATTGTCTAAATAAATAATATAAACAAATTACAATAGTTTAAAAAGAATTTTCTCATTTATTCAATTCCATCTATTAGCTCACACTCACCCTATATATATCTTGTTCAAATTTTCAATCGTTCATAAAATACTTTTTATTCCTCCATTCAAGTTCAAATACATTTTTTTGAACTTGTAGTGGATGACACTTGATGTTAATACAGTTTTTTCAAATATTAATTCAGTAATTAAATTTAATTAATTAATTTTAGTTTTTATTAGATTTATGTTGTATATATCTACCAATAGATGGCGCCAGATAAACTTAAGAAATGAATGAAAATTATTTATAAAGGACTTTTTGCATTATAATGAAAAAAAGTAGGAATTGACTTAAATTTTTTTTAATATTAGTTGTTTTTTATTCATTGACGCAATAGGCCACTGGTATGCTAGGGTCGGCTGCCTATTAGCAGATTTCAAGACAGGAAATGTTTTCCTTTTCTACGAGATATGGTTGTCAGCCCTAAGCTCAACAGCCATATTAGACAGACATTTAGCCAGCCATATTAGACATACATTTTTCAGGAGTAAATTAATCGATTCATAAATGAGTAAGAGACTACCATGCTTTGAAAACAAGCATCAAGTATTGATATGGTTCTTTGTTTCTTAACCATAAGTTTGTCAAGCATAAAAACAATTATTTTCAATGTTTTCTTTTAATTGGAATATTCATGATACTAATTAATTATTGACATTTGTTTATGGAAACACCTTGTTAAGAAAAAAGAGATGACACCCAAGACAGTTTGACACCCCAAACACTTTGACACCTTACACCTTGACACTTTGTTTATGGAAAAAGAGACACCAAGACAGAAGAATAAAAATATAATAGGATTCTGTAAATTTTCAAAATATACAGAACATTCATATAGTAAGTAAGGTATTTTTGCAGTGATTTGTCTCGCAACATTAAGTACATGCCCATCGATATAAATCAAGCCGAAAAATCAGTTTTAGTACAAGAAGAACGCTAGAATAGTGATAATAAAGTTGCAGATGGCAAATGTAGGTTAAAAATGCCATAAGAAACACACAAAAAATGATATTATTACGATGCATAGATATTGATAAATTGTTCCTGTTTTGTTGCTAATTAGTTATTTAATATAATATTAGTAGATAACTTTCAAAAACTTGCTAAGTAATTTGGTTATGCAATATAGATAGCATAGCCTCATATATTTATACTAAACATAAAACTCCAATCATGCTATTCTGTAGAATATCTTTAAGAAATGGGTAACCTGCTCATCCATTAAGTAAAGCCTCACCTAACACACCAATAACAACCAGGATTCATTTTCATGGCAGAAAATCTTTGGAACCTGGCACCTGCTCTCTTCTTTCTACTCCAGAACTTCTTTCCATTAGATGACGAGTGAGTGGCTCCACTGAATAAGGAGAAAGCGGCACGCACATTCAAGGTCCTACCTTACGTGCTGTAGACTTGAAGAGCGAAATAGCGATGAAGCATTAGGAGAAAGGGCTCGCTCAAGTTCACAGAGAATATCGTCATTTGCGCACCGATGGCGATGGTCAATGAATTGTTTCTTGATAGAGGTAAATCGCCGTCAACCTTTTTATAGTGCCCGAATTCTTTTGTCTGAAGTGCATTTTGAATGGAATAGCTTATTATTTAGTGAATGCATTGGATGGCATGGTAAAACTGATAAGATTAAAATTAAATGCAGGGCTGGTTTTATTTCTTTATATATGGAAATTCTTGCCAAAGTGAAACACTTTTTATTATAAAAAGAAACAGACTTTTATTAAGTATACTAAACGAAAATCACAAGAAATTCCCCCTCAAATCTTAGGCCAAATCAAATGCAACGATAAATAAACAAGTTCATTGCACGTGAACAAAATCTCAACTAATTTCTCACCAATTTTAAGTTCTGGTTTTCTTACATCTTTGCAGGACTCTCAGAATTGTCCCTGGAATTTATCGCATTTTTTGTAAGCTTCTTGACACCCCAGACCCCTGGACACCTTACAACTTGACCTTTTGCTTGTGGAAAAAGAGACACCCACGAAGAAAAGAATAAAGATGTAATAGGAGCGTGCACATTTTGAAAATATACAGAACATTCCTCTAGTAAGTAAGGCATTTTTTCAGAGATTTGTCTCGCAACATTCAGTATATGTTAAATGATATAAGTCAATCCGAAAAATCAGTTTTATTACAGGAAAACCTAAAAATTACGACAAAAAAAAGCTAGAATAATATTAAGAAAGCTACAGACCCCAGATATAGTTTTAAAATGTCATAAAAACAGGAAAAAGGAAGTTGATATTATTATGATACATAGTTAGAGTAGTAAATTGATAAATTGTTCATGCTTTGTTGCTAATTAGCCCTTGTTATAAATATTGCTAAGTAATTTGGTTATGCAATATAGACGACATAACCTAAAATATTTATATTATATATAAAACTCCAAGCACGCTATTCTGAAGAATACCTTTAAGAAATGGATAGTATGCCCATCCATTAAACAAAGCCTCACCTAACACATCACTAACAACCAGGATTCATTTTCATAGCAGAAAATTTTTGGAAGCCGGCACCTGCTCTCTTCTTTCTACTCCAGAACTTCTTTCCATCACCCTTAAGATGACGAGTGAGTGGCTCCACTGAATAAGGGGAGAGAGAGAATAAGGCGAGGCACACGCACATTCGAGGCCCACCCTTACGTGCTATGGACGCGGAGGGCGAAATAAAGATGAAGTATTAAGAGAAGGGCTCGCTCAAGTTCCCAGAGAATATCGCCATTCGCGCACCGATGGAGAGGGTCAATAAATTGTTTCTTGATAGAGGTAAATCGTCGTGAACATTTTTATAGGGCATGAATTCTTTTGTTTGAAGGGCATTTTGAATGGGATAGCTTATTATTTAGTGGATGCATAGAATGGGATGGTTAAACTGATAAGATTAAAATTAAATGCAGGGCTTTCTTTAGTTCTTCATTAATGGAAATTCTCATCAGAGTAAATTATTTTTTACTATAAAAAGAAACAGACTTTTATTAAGTATCTACTAAACAAAAATCACAATAAAACCTCCAAAACTCTTAGGATCAATTGCAGTGATAAATAAGCAAGATCACTGCACGATAGCAACGTCTCGACTATTTCCTCATGATTATTATTATCTGGTTCTTTTATATTTTCGTAGTGACTCCCAGAATTGTCTCTGGATTTTATCGCATTTCTTTATTTATATGTTAGAAATAATCTTGAAAAAAATCCTGAAAAATACAGCTTCTTTTTCATTGGCGCAACAGCCCCATGGTGGGCCAAGGCCGTATACGTACTGACAGATTTCGAAACATGATTTGTCTTCTTTTTACGGGGTAGGGTTGTCAGCACTACGTCTAATGCTCTACAGTCATATTATATCGGGACCTACTGTTTAAAGAGGATTCTGAACCACTGCAAACATTCGTGCCACCAACGAGACTCAAACTACAAACATCCATAGAACCGCAACGAGCACCACAGCGCTAGTCACTCAGCCAGCAGGCCCCAAAAATATTGAGCTACATTACAAAAAAAGTTTTTGATCCAACTTTGAAATATATCTCATGAGTTCTGCCGCCAAGATCGCCAACTTAACTTATATTGAGTCTATCGCTTTTTCTAATGCGTATGTGAAGTGTTTTTACAGAATAAGCATTTAACACATAAATACAAACCAATTAAACAATTAAGAGCAAATACTACTATTTATCCCAAAATAAATAATTACTTATTATATAAGTCAATAATATTTGTAAGCATTTATTTTTTATTTTGTTATTTTTCTATGGAATTTACTAACAGCTTATATTATTTTTAAAAATTATTTGCAATTTGAAAGATCAAGATCAAGACTATTAATTTTATTTACACATCGTTTGAGGCTTCCATTACTTGTGTTTCAATATAATCAGAGTCATAGTTTTCATTAACCACACTTTAAATAGGATATGATTAAAATTCTTGGCATATTTAGTTTTTCGACAAATCTGTAAATGAATTAAACAATTGGGTAATTCAAAATAACTAAAACCTATTACGAACAATACTATCAATCTTCCACTTATGTTAATTTAACACAGTTCTCTTTCATAATTTAAATAAACCGTTATAAATATGTAAAATTTTCCTTACTAGATCAATGTCTTTGTAAGACAGGACTATTAACATCATTAATAATGTTTCGAATTTTAATTTAAATAATGTTTATACTATATATTCTCATTGAAATATTATATTACTAGTTGAGCTACAGGCGGAACGATGATTATATAAATAAATATTATTTAATTATATTAATATTTATTTATATAATTGAATAATATTTATTTAAATAATAATTATAATATATATTTTCATTTTTTTATAATTAATATTTATACGTAAATGTTTCAGTTAATGAATGAAATTTCTAATTAGTTAATAACTAAATAGCGGATATTTATAGTTCAAACTCATTTATGAATAATATAAAAGTACAATAATTAAAGCATTTTTTTCTTATATTTATATTTAATATATATTTATTCAAGTGAAAGCTCTATATTATTTTGTTTTTAAAAACAAATATAAATTAACATATTCCTCAACTCTGTAACTTTGAAATGAAATGTGAATATAAGAAAATAATTATTTTCTGAATATATATACATATTCACTGATTGAATTATTTTTAATTATGCTATGTATTTTTAAATAAAGTATTTTAATTTTACTGTATCTCTACACCTTTACTGTAAGTGTTAAATTTTATATACCTATATTTGCTGCATAAAGAAAAATTAATTATAAAAATGGTCTAACATAAATTAATAAGGAGATTAATTGGCTAAATCGCAAAATAGGGGCCGTTGAGATTTGGCGATTATTTTGTGGTGCCAATCGGGCGAGATGTCACCAAATGTGATAATCCGAGTTTCTTGAACTGTTTGCAATTCACTACACTTTCATTCGCAATCTGATACTTGGCCCATTTTGGCGAACAGACTTTTTGTCGCCAATCCTAAATCCCCTATTCTGTGATTTTTCAGATTAATTCTTAAATGAGTTTAAAATTCATTGAGTATTTCTTTTAACCATTATCTTCATAATTTTGCGTTATAATCAATACATTTCCTAGAATGCAAAATTCAATTTTGAAATCTTTCGAATTAGAATTATGCAACTGAACCCAATTTCAAAACCTCGAATAAGGTATTTAATACGCTTAAAAGCCAAGCACACGCATGAATAATAAAAATACAGATATTTGGTTGCCAAATGCAGTTTTTCCAGTAACAAATTTCACCAGATTATTATATCGATTACTTAATTCTCGGATTTATTTGTATTTCCTCTGACAAATAGGCAATTCCGAGATATGTTTGACTTGGCGAAATATTGGATTTCTTAAACTAATCGAAATATGCAAATGAGCGAGCTATCATCTCACGAGCAGAAATACTCATTCGTCGTTTCGCCCCTAGCTCAGCGAGGAATATAATATTTCAAGCAGAAAAGTTGAAATTATTTCGTTTTACCAATAAGCAATCATAACTGTGACCTTTTAGATTGGCGGGGTTTTATGTTTCATAATTGCAAGAAATTTAAAAATAGTACATTGTACATTATTATTAGTAAACTGTACATTTTTCGTGGAAACGCAACTGATTTTTTTTTGCAATAATATCACTTTACGTGAAGTTCTAATTACGTCTGTTAAATATAATATGTATTTAAATAAATATAGCAAAAATATGTTTTTTGTTTTTAAAGGGAATTTTAATTTAATTTCAATGAGAAAAGCATGGAAAATTTTAAGAAATTTCAGCATGGTCGAGTTTTTAGTTTCATAATTGCAAGAAATTACTTATTGTAAATTGTACATCTTTTCATAACTGATTTTTTTTAATAATATCATTTTACATAAAGTTAATAAGTAGGGTAAATATAATAGTTATTTAAATAAGTATAGCAGAAATATAAATATTTTTTTCATTTTTTTTAAATGCATTGTTTATTTTAATTTAAATGAGAAAAGTTGAATTTATTTCACTTAATCAATAAGCAATCCCAACTGTGCCCTTTTAGCATGGTTGGGTTTTAAGTTTCATAATTGCAAGAAATTACTTATTGTACATCTTTGCATAAAAACATAACTGAATGTTTTTAATAATATCATTTTACATAAAGTTATTTTAGTTATTTATTAAGAATATTAAATATAATAGACCTTTAGATAAGTATTGCAAAAATGTATTTTTAAAATGCGTTGTATAGTTTAATTTCATTAAGGAAAGTTGATTTTATTTCGTTTTTACCATACGCAATAAAGCAGGGAACAATTCAATCTGTTTTTATTTAAGTTTTCCGAGGAGAAATTTTTATTTAGGTTTAAAACAAATTATTTCCGAGAAAAATACTTAAGAAAAAAATATCAAACATTTCAATAGGTACTTATGTTTAGTTAAAAATTTTAAAAGGTACTTAGGTTTATTTATAATGAAAATATCTTGTTTTGGAGTAAGTGCTTTTAAACAACAACAGGAACTTTTAAAATATTGTTCAAAATTTAAATAATTGCAGCTAGAAAATGTTTTCATTTCTTTTAAATGTTATTCTATATGTGTATCCAGAATTTTTTAAACATAATTTAGCTAATGTATACGAAGAATTTTTCCTAATCCATTAATGGCATTTTTATTCTGGAGATAATACTTTAATGGATTTTAGATTAAAAAAAATTATTTAGACAGCAAATAGTTTATCATAATTTCAATTTCCTACCTTTTAAAATATAGCAAATGTTATAGAAAACTATATTGTGGGACATTTTTTTTAATAAATATTAAATTTCAAAATGTTTTAAAATGCTTTGAAGATACTACAATGGCTGTATAGTTTAATTTCAACGAGAAAAGTTGACGTTATTTCGTTTTTACTAATAATGCATTGCACAATTTGAGTTTAATGAGAAAATTTGACTTTATTTCGTTTTACCAAGCCTAGAGTTTACCTAGTGTTTAAAAAGATTATTAAATAATTCCAAAGAGATGTCTATTAGAAAGTTGCTAATAAATTAATACTAAAATATCGAATGTGAAATTAATTACAATCTCTTTAAGTTTGATATCTCGATTTTATATTGCAAACTCCAAATATAAACATAAAATGTGAAATTGTACATCATAGTTACCTTTTTTTCCCTTATATAAATAATGCAATTGATTATTTTTTTCAATTCAAATCTCATTATAGAAAATATGCAATAATTTAACAAAATTTTCATTGTGTGAAAAAAACCACGAAAATAATCTACCGAATTAATAGATTTTATAGAGAATAACAACATAAATTATTGCAATTTGCAATTATTCAAATCTTTCTTTTAAAGTATCATGAGCTTCTTTTTCATGAATGGCGCAATAGCTCTATGGTGGGCTAAAGCCGTTTGCCTACAGGAGATGTTTTCCTTTTTACTGGGTAGGTTTGTCAACCCTATGCACAAAGCTCTACAGTCATGTTAGACAGTGATCTTATGGTTTAAAATGAATTCTGAAACAATACAAACAACTATGACATCGCAGAGATTCGAACCCGAAGCCTGCGGCACTGAATGCAATAAAATATCACGAGCTGAAAAAATACTTAACTTCCTTAAAAGAGATTAAAGTAAATTTTTAGACAAAAATATTAAAATAAATACTTTCGAAAGGTTTTAATTAAAATTTGGCTTTTAAAGAATATTCGGCATGTTCTAGGTTATAAAATTTTTATTTTATTCAATCTGTATCCAGTGATATCTAGTACAGTCAGAGTACAGAAAAGATTAGATACAAAACACTCGGTGTCAGTCATTGCAATCATTGATTAAAAAAAGGAAAAAAATCAGTCTTGATCAGAGGTATGTACTATAAGCGTTTTACATCGACTGTACAAAATTTAGTACAAAATTTTTTTAATATAGTACAAAAATTTTACACTTAAAAGTCGTCCGGGCTAGAAATGACATCACATCTTTGCCAGTATATAGATTGCGCGTGGCATGAATAAGTAGAACTTATAAGTGTACTTATAAGTGAATATACAAATAAAATTGTAGGAAGCACTTCCAATTTAATAATTACCTATGGAAGAAGCGATACTATGAGTTTCATGGAAGACATATTAAATATTTGGAAAATAAAAGTACACATAATTATTTTTGTGATACAGTTGGTGCATTAAGTAAAAAATTTATTATTAAAATCATTGACTATATTTTGTTGTGTAACAGTGCTTCCTCTTACACACTGGCAAAAGCCCCCACTTTGTCGTTCAGTAGAAGTGGTTAATAGGCTTCGAGATTCACCCCTGCGAGGAAGTACAACGCAACTACTCGCTTCTGTTCAGAAACGTATAGCTTACAGCCTCTCATCCCGAGAGGAAATATATATAATGCAACTATGTCTACTAAATGGCCTACAGAATCTCACCAGGAGAGGAAGTATCTTTCGTGCCCCCTGAGTATCGGATTTTCGGCTTAGAAATGGAATCCTTACATGAATCTATAATTAAATGTCTTTAACTGAGTTAAATATTCTATGTCTGTAAATGTATGTATGACGTTTGTGCGGGTGTAAATAATGTGGTGATTCTTCACTCTGTGCCTTAAGTATCTCAACCCAACCACAACCCAATTAACAAACTGGTTGCCCAACCTGCACACTACAATCTGGCTCCCAACGAGGTTTGATTTGGTTTGCCGCTCTACGGTCAATTTTTGCCCACTTTTGGCTACTTAGACAGAGACCTACAGTTTAACTCGGATTCCGAACCACTAACAAAGGCATTAATTAATGGCCACAGCCAAGGGCATTTTACGGAACCACATCCATGCTGCCGCCAGAATTCAAACCTGAAGCCTGTGGTACCGAAGGCCAGAGGGCTAGCCAATTAGCCATCAGGCCACGGCGCCCAAAGTGGAGCCCGTACCCATACCACTATAGTTACAAATACGTAAAAACATTAAAAACATAATGCATTTCGATCTATTTAGTGCAGAAGTTGAAAATTCATTATAATTTACATATAGTTAATTTATTAGTTCATTAGTAATGAATTCCTTTATTCGCATAAATGCAGTATAATTTACATGTAGTTTATTTATTAATTCATTATTATTCATATAAATTCAGTATAATTTACATATAATTAATTTATTAATTCATCATTAATGAATTCCTTTATTCCCATGAATTCAAGTAATATTTCTTTTCTAATGTATCTTTTGACTGAAAAAAATACATTATTATGAGTGTATATTTTTTATACAGCTAGCAAATCTACACCCCAATTATGCTCATCATTTCTCATTTTTAACTACATAGTTTCAAAACATACCATAATTCAACGAAACATTTAACCCACATTGGCTCTCGTCTTTACACTTCATTGGACCGCAGTTATTAGGGTACCGGGGAAATGGAAATCTCTGATGGTAATGAAAATTTTCTTTCCTCTTTCCCAAGGGCATTTTTCCGAACACTGCGTCTTAATGACATCTGCATGTCATTAGTCGGACCGAAGTCGTTTTGATTCCGAATCTGTCGCTCATTCGTCAGTCGGGTAATTGGTATATATTCGGTAATACAATGTCGCGACAGGCAGCTGAGAATGTTAATTTGAAACGATGATTTGCATATGAGGTGCATAACTGCGTGTCATAATGTTGGCCCTTCGCACATGAAGCATGTAATATTTTTAGCTGTGATGGAGTAAACAGGAGAGAATATTTTTATAATTATGTAGGGTGATATAATTAAATAATCAATCATTAAATACATTTTCATTTATGTAATTAATTATTTAATCATGCTAAGTAAATAATTAAGTTCTCATCTCTACGGTCATTTGTACACAATTATACACATTAATCAAACAATATTTAATATTATTAAAAGATATTGCATCATTTTACTTAGCAATAATTATAAAAAGTATTGTATCAATATTGTAGGGCGTAATAATATTTGTGTAAAGATATAGCCCGTAAAAATCTATCGTGTATTAACATAGGATAGTATAAATAAATGAAGTTTACTCAATTTTATTATTTAAAATAAGAGACTCTTTATTTTAAAGAACTAATATTTTTTTAGATTATTTATATTTCTACAAGTTCTCGAAATATGAAAAAAATATGAATATTTTTTTTTTTCATTTTTATTTAAATTAAGGGACTAAATTAATCAAAATAAATCTTTTTGCATTAATCGATAAAACGTCAAAATTTGACTATTAATTTGGCAAGAAATTACAGTTTTTTAAAATTTGTTCGTAAATAAAAAAAATTATTGCTATTTCCTATGATGGTATCCAGATTTTATGGCCAATTGGCTAGCTCTCTGGCCTTTTGAACCAAAGGCTTCAAGTTCAAATCCCGATGAAGTCATGGAAGTTTGTTAGGGGTTCAGAATCCACATTAAATGTATAATTAGCCTAAAGTGTGCAACAAATAACCGCAGATTGACAAACCAAACATGATTTTATGTGTATTATGATCTGTGCTTAATAACGCTGGAAACTTTATGTAACAAAATTTTAAACGTTCTTTGATCTATCGGAATTCCATTTTATTTGTGGATTTAATGCATATTTGAGAAATTTGAAACAGTTTTGCTGATATTAAAATATTATATTGTCATTTATATCCGCAAAATAGAATATTTGGACACGTTTTCAGATCATACATGTTTATTTTTCATTGAATATTAAAATATATATATATATATATACAATTATGGGAATTAATTAAAAATTTATTGTAAACATATTTTATTTCCCAATTAAATTAGATATTTCAAATATTATTTCAGAAAATCAATTGCATATCTTTCCCATGCTAAACGTCGAATTTCCAAGTTCAAAACTCGATGGCTTAAAAACTTATACTGATGATATACAAGTTAAATATATAGCACATAACATTATCCAAATTAGTATAATATAATAATAAAATTCGCTATCAATATTTTGTTTATCTTAAATGAAAACAAACAATATAAAGAAGTTTACTAAATAAATAAACACACTTTTTAATATATACCACCTACAATTCCTATATCAGCAGTTTATCACAATGAGAACAATTTAATTCCATAGCAAGGCTTAACACATTTCTAAAATGAAGCATTTAGTGATTTACGCATTATCAGGTCACGCAGAATCATACGCTTAGGCACAACTTGCTTGACAAATTCTTCCATGCCATTCATGCATGGAGGGGTTGCAAATTAGTCTTTCTCTGAACAACTTCTGAACTGCCTTCGAAGCATCCATCATCCGAATAGCCTGACAGCTCCATCCATTTGAGATTAAGCATGTTTGCAAATACTAATAGATAGTACCGTTCTAAGTACTGCCATTTACCAAATAATTGGGCTTATGCCACTGTTTTACTCACATACCATTGTTAATATGGAAAATGGTCTTAAACGGGAATTTCTCGTTTGATAAAGTTTATATTAAAATTAATAAATAAAACTAATTCAAATATTCAAACTTTAATAACTATAATTTCTTGAAAGTTAACTATATAGTTATAAATATATGAATTGCAAGAGGCTTATGAAGTATTTAAAATGATTAGCTAGATTACTACGAGAAATAAAGAATATATATTGCAAAAATGTCAACCAATCAGAAAACAGAGTAAGTAAGAGATCAAGCAACTGATTATGTGATTTTTTGCCTGTGTGCATTCATGTCTAGTAGAAATCTAGCTATACCGTATCCAAGAGACGTTTCATGTTGCACAGCAACAGAAGATTGATGCATTGAAAAACTTTAATAATTATAATTTTTTGAAAGCTAACTATATAGATATAAGTATATTAATTGCAAGATGTTGTTCTGTATTTAAAATGATAAACAATGTTACCACCAGATATGAAGAATATACGTTGCAAAAAAAAAAAAAAAAAAAAAATCAGAAAACGGAATAGGCAAGAGATCAGGCAACTGATAAAGTTCACTTTTTACAAATGTGCATTCTTGTTTTGTAGAAATCCAGCTATACAATATTGAAATGTTTTCTGTTTTATACTAATAATAGAAAATTGATGCACTGAAAAATTTTGACATTGTGTTATTTAAATATCACGAAATTGATCATTTTTAATGATAATGCAAAATGAATATCTTTTTCTAAATTAATATAGTAAAATTGTATTTAGATATAATTGGCTTTTAAACAGAATGTCTTAAATTATAAACTACAAATAAAAATTCTAGATTTGAATTAAAAAAAAGTTGTGTATAATTCTTGAATTTATTGTTTTGAAAAAAAAACATTGAATTACGAATAACAAATTGCTATATTACATTTTAATGTATTTGCCACATAAATTTATATGAAATTATAGTTAAATATAAAGTCACTTTCAACAAGTTAACAAGTACACAATGGAAACAATTCTTTAAAAATTTCAAAAAGCATTTTTGATTACTAGCAAATCATGTTGGTGTAATAGTTATTTAAAATTTTAAACATTACACTTCTGAGATATTGAATTATTCAGAAACGTTTTAAATCTACAGTAAAAGTCTGAAATATTTAAATTTAATACATAACAACTGGAAGTTAAATAAAATTATAAAATTTTCACGAAATAAATTTCTATTTATTTAAGTTTAAAACCTTTCACTCGCTCAAAATATGCGACTGATTGTAACTTAAAAGGATTTGTTAAATAACCTGCTTCCAGCGATACTAATTGCATAATTCGACATTATACTAATTCAGGTACATCGCATACAGGATATATAAAACATCAAAATCCAGATGTTTTGAAAGCCTTTCAATTATGGCATTAAAACATTGAGTTGCCTTTACAAATGAAATAGAAAAGTATTCTTCTGAGTTAAGATAAGCTAGCACTTTTCGGATAAAACATGGCGAATTATCTACTGGTGTGAAATATGCATCAATTTATATGAAAGATGGATAATTGGGGAATTCGCCACGGATTTGAAGTCTAAAAAAAGTGTTTGTAGGAATTATTAAGAAATTAAAAGTCATTTTTTTTTTTAATAATTATGTTTGTAAACGATTTGATTAGAGTGATTTTGCAGCTAATGAAAAGTGAGTGATTAGAAATAATTATTTGTTTTCAAAATATGAGTTAAAATGTAGTTCTTAATTTACATAATAATTGTATGACCACTTTGTATAAATTCACGATATTTTAAAATAACATTAAAATCATATTAATTCAATAAAAAATACTCAATGCACTTAAAACAGAGCTGGTGCATTTCTGTAAGCGCTAGTCACTAGGCCGTCAGGCCCCAGTATACATACACTGAAGTGACAAAAGTCATGGGATAGCAATATGCAAATTTTCAGATGGCAGTAGCATCGCAAAGAACAGGTATAAATGCGCAGTGCTTTCGCAGATCCTTCATTTCTGTTCAAGTTATTCATGTAAAGATGTTTTGACGTGATGATGACCGCACGACGGGAATTAACAGACTTTGAACGCGGAATGTTAGTTGGAGCTGACGCATGGGTCATGCCATTTCGGAAATCGTTAGGGAATTCAACATTCCCAGATCCACTGTGTCAAGAGTGTGCCGAGAGTATGAAATTTCAGGCATAACATCCCACCATGGACAGCGCAGTGGTCGACCGCCTGCACTTAACGACCGAGACCGGCGACGTCTGCAAAGAGTCGTAAATTCTAACAGACAAGCAACACTGCGTCAAATAACCGCAGAAATCAATGTGGGACGTACAAGGGACTTGTCTGTTAGAACTGTGCGGAGAAATTTGGCTTTCTTGGGCTATTCCAGCAGAAGACCGACTCGAGTGCCTTTACTGACAGAACGACATCGTTTGCAGCGACTCTCGTGGGCACGTGAGCATATCGGTTGGTCCCTAGATGAATGGAAAACCGTGGCCTGGTCCGATGAGTCACGATTTCAGTTGGTAAGAGCTGATGGTAGGGTTCGAGTGTGGCGCAGACCCCACGAAGCCATGGACCCAAACTGTCCGCAAGGCACTGTTCAAGCTGGTGGTGGCTCCGTAATGGTGTGGGCTGTTTTTTCATGGCATGGACTTGGTCCTCTGGTGCGACTGGACCGAACATTGACTGGAAATGCTTATGTTCAGCTACTTGGGGATAACTTGCAGCCATTCATGGACTTCATGTACCCAAACAACGATGGGATTTTTATGGATGACAATGCGCCATGTCACCGGGCCACAACTGTTCGCGATTGGTTTGAAGAACATTCTGGACAATACCAACGAATGATCTGGCCACCTAGATCGCCCGACATGAATCCCATCGAGCATTTATGGGACATCATCGAGAGGTCTGTTCGTGCCCAAAATCCTGCACCATCAACGCTTTCACAATTATGGACGTCTATCGAGACAGCATGGCTCAATATTCCTGCAGAAGACTTCCAACGACTTGTTGAGTCCATGCCACGTCGAGTTGCTGCACTTCGCCGGGCGAAAGGAGGGCCGACACGATATTAAGAGGTATCCCATGACTTTTGTCACTTCAGTGTATATAATTATAGATTATCATGTTTAATATAAATGTTTGCCAGAAATCTGTAATTATTACGGGCAAATCATAATATCTGGCTATCATAATAAACTTTTAAAAAAACTTTCTATGATTAGAATCAAACTGATATGTTGTTGTCGAGTCCCTCATAGATGGAGGAAAGAGAGGATCAGATTCTTTTTTTGATGGAGCACCTGTAGGTAGAAGGTTAGGTTCCGTATAACTGAAGGAGGGCAGTACCTTCCGGGACATTTAGGAGGAACTACCCTACATTAGCGTATCGTATGGGAGAAGACCCAGAAAACTCCTACCAGGTTGTCTGACTAATCAGCAAGGTGCTTATAGAACATTACAAACCCCATCGAGTTGCCTCGTTCTTTGAAACATTGTCTTCAGAAAAGCTGTCAACAGATTGAAACTCAGATTGATCTGATGCTCAAATTCTGTGCCCGATGCCACTAATCTACAGATCGGGCGATGATTATTCTACAATATATAAATAAAAAAATTTTCGTAACAAATATTAAATTGAATTGTTTTATAACATTTTAAATCCAACCTATTGAGATAATAATTTTATTTCTGTTATATAAATGCTCCATGTCTCGAGGTAAAAATAATTCAATAATAAATTTCCAACATACAAATTTCACTGCCTTCAGGCTTAAAGAGCATCAACGGCAAACGTAAATGAATGGAATTAAAAAAAAAACGAACTATGTCAATCCGCACATCCATACCATTAGTTAAAGGAGATCCTTCTCCCTCAGTACCGATTCCATAAGCCAAGATAATACCGATTCAGCAACATCGCTTACGGCCACTGCGAAACATCAATATCAAGATGTTTTGAAAACCATTCAATTACGGCATTAAAACGCTTAATGCCGTGTTCCGTGTTAATCGTGTTCCATTCATTACGAATGATTTCGAGGGGACTTTCTTTTTTATATAAAATTGAATTAAACTAGTACCTCGCAGCTTAGAGGACATGGCGAATTAAACGCGTTTGAGAGAAACATCCATTCCTCCACTTGGAGGGAGGATTACACGTAACGTTATTGAAGAGAGGCCGCTAGGATTTTGGAGTACCGATATCTAACGCACTTATACGTCAAAACAAGTTCCAGGGAGCTTGTGATGCTTCCATTAGCTACGTTGAGTGATACTTATGGATCGGCTAATTCCGAAATTCTGTCCTTAGTTGCTATTCTTCGTGTTCCGTTTCAAAGAGCACGCAAAAGTCTTTGAATTGGATGGGAGCCGTTTGTGTAAAGCTCCAGAAAACTGGAAATTATTTTATTTTTCGCCCATTATGAATCGAATATGTTGATTGGAATGATCTTGTAACTAATTAAACGTGATTTGCGATAATTCCATGCGTTTTCGAGAAAAAATTAATTATATATTATGTTTCATCACTCTATCTAAAATTGCTTACTTATCGAATTAATTCTAATTTCACGCGAACTTGACTGTTTTACTGTTATAATAAAATGAAAACTTCGTCTTTATATTCTGAGATACATTTTATTTGATATGTTTAATCATAAATAGATGTTTAGATTTATTTACAGGAAACGTGTATGTATTTTTAGTCATCGTTAAATACGTGTGATTCATTTCTAAATGAAATTATCTTAAATGAACTCTATGTTCTTCATTTCATCATATTAAGTTATTTATCAAATGCTGATATTCATATTCTTGACATTTCGCGTATTAATTCTGAAACGCATATGAAGAGATAAAATATTATAATATTAATGTCTAAAGAATGAGGCAATTCAAAAGATTGAACTGCTAACAAATTTCCGTTTTCTGTTCTTATTAGAATATTTTAATCAATAAACTTTATTCATAAGAATGGAATATTTGGTGTCGTGTTGTTTCTTATACCGCTTAGTATACACATCTACACCTAGTCCAAGACTCAGGGTGGTTTAATGGAAGGATGGAAGGGCGTGGAATCTTCTGTTCAGATGGAGCATCCGCAGGTGGAAGTCTTGCTATGCTCCGTGACGCTCTACAGTCATATTAGACAAGAAACTACAGTTTAGAGGGAATTCCAAACCAAACCACAGCACTACCGGAAGTCGAACATGTTACACTGAGCACTAGAACGGTAGTCACTGTGCCGTCAGACCCCAAATATATATATATATAATATTACGGATTATCATGTTCAATATAATGCTTTGCCACAAATCCATAATTACTTCGGATAAATTATAATACTTTTCAGCTGTGCTCAAAAATTTCAAAAGGATTTTTCTACGACTATAAATCGAATATGTGATTATTCTTACATCAATAAATAAAACATTTTTTTTATCAAATGCTAAACTGAATTGCCTTATAATATTTTAAGTCCAACCTATTGAGAGAGAACAGTATATTTCTGTTATTCAAGTACCCCCTACCTCGTTCGTGAAAAAATTCTATAATAAATTTCCTACAAATAAATTTCCTACAATTAAATTTCACCGCCTTTTGGCGCAAAAACATCAACAGCAACCGTAAATGAATGGAATTAAAAAATGAAATATGTCAATCCGCACATCCATACCATTAGTTAAAGGAGATCCCCCCCCACACACCAGTACCGACTCCATAAGCCAAGATAATACAGATTCAGTAACATCAATATCAAGATGTTTTGAAAACCATTCAATTATGGCATTAAAATACTTAAGATCCCAATACGAATGAAGTGGAGGGGACTATCTTTTTTATATAAAATTGAATTAAACTAGTACCTCGCGGCTTAGAGGACATGGCGAATGACCCGCGTTTGCTAGAAATATCCATTACTCCACTTGGAGGGAGGATTACACGCAGCGTTATTGAAGAGAGGCCGCTAGGATTTTGGAGTACCGATATCTAATGCACTTATCTGCCAAAACAAGTTCCAGGGAGCTTGTGATGCTTCCATTAACTACGTTGAGTAATACTTATGAATCGGCTAATTCCGAAATTCTGTCCTTAGTTGCTATTTTTCGTGTTCCGTTTCAAAGAGCACGTAAAAGACTTTATAAATGGACGGGAGCCGTCTGTATAAAGCTCTAGAAATCTGGAAATTATTTATTTTTCACCCATTATGAATCAAATATGTTGATTGGTATGAAAGTGAAACTAATTAAAAGTGATTTGGGATAATTCTGTGCGTTTTCGGGAAAGAATTAATTATGTATTAAATTTCACCACTCTATTGAAAGTTATTTAATTATCGCATTCATTCTAACTTCGCACGAATTTGACTGTTTTACAGTAAAATAAATTTCATATATATATTCTGAGATAAACATTCTTTGATCATATATACAATCATATCTAGTTGTTTTGATGTATTTTCATATGTGTATGTATTATTCGTTATCATAAAATACTTTTAATTCATCTCTAAGCAAAATAATCTTGAATGAATTTTATGTTCTTTATTATATCATATTAAGATATTTATCAGATGTTGATATTCATATTATTGAAATTTTCGAGTTAATTATGAAACGTATATAAAAAGATTAGATATTATAATATTTATGTCTAAACAACAATGCAACACAAATAATACTAACGAGTTCCATTTTCTCTTGATTATAGAATATTTTAGTCATTAAATTATTTTTCATATGAATGAAATATTTCCTATTGTTTTATTTCTTATACCACTTGTTAGACTCACCTAGACCAAGTCCAAGAACCCGTCCGGTCTCATGGAAGAAGGGAAGGAGGGTTAGCGTCTGCTGTGATGGAGCATCCGTAGTTGGAAGTCTGACTTTCGTGACGCTCTACAGTCATATTAGACCGTGACCTACGGCTTTAAGTAGGTTCCGAACCACCACAAACATCAATGGCACAGCCGGCAGTCGAACCCGAAACTTGTAACAACGAGATCCAGTGAGCTAGTCACTCGACCATCAGGCCGTAAAAAATATATATATAAAATTACGGATCATCATGTTTAATAAAAGTTTTGCCACAAATCCGAAATTACATCCGTTAAATCATAATAATTTTCAACTCTGTTCAAAAATTTTAAAAGATTTTTCTAGGATTAAAACTCAATATGATTATTCTTCCATTTAAAAATAAAATAATTTTGTAATCGAATTGCATTGTAATATTTTAAATACGACGTATAGGGACATTACATTTTATTTCTGTTATTCCAATGCACTATAACTCGAAGTAGAAATAATATAATAATAAACTTCCAACAAACAAATTTCACTGCCTTCAGGCTTAAAAAACATCAACGGCACACGTAAATGAATGGATTAAAAAAATGAATTATGTCAAACCGCACATCCATACCATTAGTTAAAGGAGATCCTTCCCCACCAATACGGACTCCATAAGCCTGGATAATACCGATTCAGCAACATCGCCTACGGCCACTGCGAAACATCAATATCAAGATGTTTTGAAAACCATTCAATTACGGCATTAAAGTGCTTAAGCCCCCAATACGAATGAAGTGGAGGGGACTTTCTTTTTTATATCAAATTGAATTAAACTAGTACCTCGCGGCTTAGAGGACATGGCGAATTATCCGCGTTTGCGAGAAATATCCACTACTCCACTTGAAGGGAGGATTACTTGTAACTTTATTGAAGAGAGGCCGCTAGGATTTTGGAGTACCGATATCTAATGCACTTATACGTCAAAATAAGTTCCAGAGAGCTTGTGATGCTTTCATTAGCTACGTTGAGTAATACTTATGGATCGGCTAATTCCGAAATTCTGTCCTTAGTTGCTATTTTTCGTGTTCCTTTTCAAAGAGCACGCAAAAGTCTTTGAAATGGATGGGAGCCGTTTGTATAAAGGTTTAGAAATCTGGAAATTATTTTATTTTTCACCCATTATGAATCGAATTTGTTGATTGGAATGATCTTGTAACTAATTAAAAGTGATTTGGGATAATTCCGTGCATTTTCGGGAAAGATTTAATTATGTAATAAATCTCATCACGCTATCTAGAGTTACATAATTATCGCATGAATTCTAACTTTCATCGAATTTGACTGTTTTAATGTTATATTTCGCTGAAAACGTCACCTTTGTATTCTGAAGTAAACTTTCTGTCCTCATGCAAACAATTATAAGTAAATGTTTTGATTTATTTTCATGAAACGTGATTATTTTTTATTTATTTTCATGAACCAATTTCTATTTTCTCTTCTTTATACAATATTATAATCGGCCAAACTTTTTCAAATGAAACCAAACAAACTTGAATGAAATATTTATTCTTATTTTATTTCTTATATCACTTGGTGGACACATCTAGACAAAGTTCGAGAACCCATGTGGACTCATGGAAGGAGGGAAGGGGTGGTAGTTTCAGTTATGATGGTACACTCATAATTTGAAATCTGACTTGATTCCGCGACGCTCTACAGTCATATTAGACTGAGATCAACGGTGTAGAGTGGATACCGAATCACTACAAACATCCATGGCACTGTCAGAAATCAAACCCGTAACCTGTGGCACCAAACACCAGAGCGCTTGTCACTCGGCCGTCAGTCCCCAAAATACATAAATATAAAACTACGGATTCTCATGTTTAATAAAAGACTTTCCATAAATACGTAATTTCTACGTACAAATCCTAATACTTGGGGCACCTTTGATCGAAAAATTTTTAAAGAACATATTACGAATATAATCAAACTGATGATTACTCTTAATCCTACAAATAAAACATTATCCGTAACAAACACAAAATCGTATTGCTTTATAACATTTAAAATCCAACAGACAGAGATAGCACATTTAAATTTTTTTATTCATTTGCGCCATACTTCGAAGTACACTGAAGTGACAAAAGTCATGGGATAGCAATATGCAAATTTTCAGATGGCAGTAGCATCGCGTAGAACAGGTATAAATGCGCAGTGCTTTCGCACAGCTTTCCTTTCTGTTCAAGTTATTCATGTGAAGAGGTTTTGACGTGATGATGACCGCACGACGGGAATTAACAGACTTTGAACGCGGAATGTTAGTTGGAGCTGAACGCATGGGTCATGCCATTTCGGAAATCGTTAGGGAATTCAACATTCCCAGATCCACTGTGTCAAGAGTGCGCTGAGAGTATGAAATTTCAGGCATAACAGCCCACCATGGACAGCGCAGTGGTCGACCGCCTGCACTTAACGACCGAGACCGGCGACGTCTGCAGAGAGTCGTAAATTCTAACAGACAAGCAACACTGCGTCAAATAACCGCAGAAATCAATGTGGGACGTACAAGGGACTTGTCTGTTAGAATTGTGCGGAGAAATTTGGCTTTCTTGGGCTATTCCAGCAGAAGACCGACTCGAGTGCCTTTACTGACAGAACGACATCGCTTGCAGCGACTCTCGTGGGCACGTGAGCATATCGGTTGGTCCCTAGATGAATGGAAAACCGTGGCCTGGTCCGATGAGTCACGATTTCAGTTGGTAAGAGCAGATGGTAGGGTTCGAGTGTGGCGCAGACCCCACGAAGCCATGGACCCAAACTGTCCGCAAGGCACTGTTCAAGCTGGTGGTGGCTCCGTAATGGTGTGGGCTGTTTTTCATGGCATGGACTTGGTCCTGGTGCGACTGGACCGAACATTGACTGGAAATGCTTATGTTCAGCTACTTGGGGATAACTTGCAGCCATTCATGGACTTCATGTACCCAAACAACGATGGGATTTTTATGGATGACAATGCGCCATGTCACCGGCCCACAACTGTTCGCGATTGGTTTGAAGAACATTCTGGACAATACCAACGAATGATCTGGCTACCTAGATCGCCCGACATGAATCCCATCGAGCATTTATGGGACATCATCGAGAGGTCTGTTCGTGCCCAAAATCCTGCACTATCAACGCTTTGACAATTATGGACGTCTATCGAGACAGCATGGCTCAATATTCCTGCAGAAGACTTCCAACGAATTGTTGAGTCCATGCCACGTCGAGTTGCTGCACTTCGCCGGGCGAAAGGAGGACCGCCACGATATTAAGATTTATCCCATGACTTTTGTCACTTCAGTGTATAACTAATTCTATAATAAATTTCCAACAAACAAATTTTGCAGCCTTCAGCAAACATAAATAAATGGAATTAAAAATGAATTATGTCAATCCGCACATCCATACCATTAGTTAAAGGAGTTCTTTAACAGCAGTACCAACTCAGTAAGCCAAGATAATACCGATTCAGTAGCATCGCCTACGGCCACTGCGAAACATCAATATCAAGATGTTTTGAAAACCATTCAATTACGGCATTAAAATGTTTAAGCCGCCATTACGAATGAAGTGGAGGGGACTTTCTTTTTATATAAAATTGAATTAAACTAGTACCTCGGGGCTTAGAGGACATGGCGAATTACCCGAGTTTGCGAGAAACATCCATTACTCCACTTGGAGGGAGGATTACAAGTAACGTTATTGAAGAGAGGTAGCTAGGAATTTGGAGTACCGATATCTAATGCACTTATACGTCAAAACAAGTTCCAGGGAGCTCGGGATGTTTCCATTAGCTACGTTGAGTAGTACTTATGGATCGCCTAATTCCGAAATTTTGTCCTTAGTTGATATTTTTCGTGTTCCGTTTCAAAGAGCACGCAAAAGTCTTTGAAATGGATGTGAGTCGCTTGTATAAAGCTTTAGAAATCTGGAAATTTATTTTATTTTTCCCCCCATTATGAATCGAATATGTTGATTGGAATGATCTTGTCAGTAATTAAAAGTGATTTGGGATAATTCCGTGCTTTGCGTGAAAGAGTGATGAAATTTAATACATAATTAATTCTATCTTAAGATATTTAATTATAGCATTAAATCTAATTTCGCGCGAATTTGACTGTTTTACTGTTATAATAAAATTAATAGTTCGTCTATATATTTTGAGACACATTTTATTTGTTCATATATATATTCGGAAAATGGGCCTTAATGGCCGAGTGGCTAGCGTTCTGGCGCTCGGTACCGCAGGTTTCGGGTTCGAGTCCAGGCGGTGCCATAGATGTTTGTAGTGGTTCGAAATCCACTTTAAACCCTAGGTTCCGGTCCTAATAGGATCGTAGAGCGTTGCGAGGGCATTGCTACTCGCGTCCGTGACTTATCTTCAAGTTACACCCCCCCTGGGTAATGCAAAGTGAATAACTTCTGTGTAGCGCTTGCCTTAAGGCAGCCAAGACCAAGCTGTCTAATTGTTTGCCAGCTGCATTGAAACAAAAAAAAAATACATTCGGAATAGATGTTTTCAGTATTTTCATGAAAAGGTTATGTATTATTAGTCATCTTTAAATACTTCTGATTCCTTTTTAAATGAAATAATCTTAAATGAAATCCATATTCCTTATTACATCATATTAAAATAGTTATTGGATGTTACAGATAATCATATTATTGAAACATTTGAGTTAATTCTAAAAGGTATATAAAGAGATTAAATATTATAATATTTACGTCTAAACAACAATGCTACAACGTAAAAAAAAAAATAAATAAATAAATAAAATGAAAAAAAAAAATAAGAAAAGCGGACAATTTAGCAAATCTATAAGATATTTAAACAGTTAAAAAAATTTTAAGAACAAAATATTTTTTGTTGTGTTGTTTCTTATCCCACTTCTTAGACAGCAACATCTAGACTAACTCTATAAACACGTGTATGTGGCGGGGGTCAGTTTTTGTTGTGATGGAGCGCACGTAGGTAGAAGTTTGACTTGGCTCCTTGATGCTCTACAGTAATATTATACCGGAACCTACGGTTTAGACTGAATTTCAAACCACTAGAATCCTCAATGGCACTTCCTGAACTCGAACCAGAAATCTGTGGCACCGAGTTCTAGGCACTAGACGCTGACGTCAGGCCTCTATAGATATACATAATTATGGATTATCATATTTAATAAATTTCTTCCTCAAATCCGTAATAACTACGGATAAATCATAATACTTGCCACATCTTCTCAAAACTTTTAAAAGATTATTCTTCCATCTACAACTAAAATAATTTTTATAACAAATATTAAACTGAATAAATTTATAACCAACCTATACAGACAGTACATTTCATTTCTGCTATTCCAATGCAATAGAAATTATTCAATAGTAACTTTCGAACAAACAAATTTCACTCCTTCAGGGTAAAAAGATTAACAGCAAACGTAAATGATTCGAATTAAAACTGAATTATGTCAATCCACATATCCATACCATTAGTTAAAGGAGATCATTCCCCGCCAGTACCGACTAAATAAGCCACGATAATAACGATTCAGCAACATCGCCTACGGCCACTGCGAAACATCAATATCAAGATGTTTTAAAAACCATTCAATTACGGCATTAAAATGCTTAAGCCCACCATTACGAATGAAGTGGAGGAGACTTTCCTTTTTTATATGAAATTGAATTAAACTAGTACCTCGCGGCTTAGAGGACATGGCGAATTAACCGCGTTTGCGAGAAATATCCATTACTCCACTTGGAGGGAGGATTAAACGGAACATAATTGAAGACAGGCCGCTAGAATTTTGGAGTACCGATATCTTATGCACTTATACGTCAAAACAAGTTCCAGGGAGCTCGTGATGCTTCCATTAGCTACACTGAGTAATACTTATGGATCGGCTAATTCCGAAATACGGTCCTTAGTTGCTATTTTTCGTGTTCCGTTTCAAAGAGCACGCAAAAGTCTTTGAAATGGATGGGAGCCGTGTGTATAAAGCTTTAGAAATCTGGAATTTATTTATTTTTCACCCATTATGAATCGAATACGTTGATGGGAATAATCTCGTAACTAATTAAAAGTGATTTGAGATAATATCGTGCGTTTTCGACACAGAATTAATTATGTATTTAATTTCATCACTCTATCTATAGTTACTTGATTATTGCATTAATTATAATTTCACACGAATTTGACTGTTTTAGTGTTATAATAAAGTGAAATCTTCGTCTACATATTCTGAGATACACTTTCTTTAATCATTCATATAATCATAAATATATGTTTTAATTTATTTATGTGATACCTGTATGTATTATTAGTTATTGTTAAATACTTTTAATTTATTTCTAATTGAAAAATCCTAAAATTAACTCCCTATTCTTTATTACAACATATTAAGATATTTATCGGATGTTGATACTTATATTATTGGATTTCTCGAGTTAATTCTGAAACTTATATAAAGAGGTAAGATATTATAATAATATCTAAACAACAATGATGAAACGAAAAGAAGTGATAAACAAATAAATAATTTAAAGAAATGGACGACTTTTAAAATTTCCATTTTCTCTTCTAATATTTTAATCAGAATTTTTTTTTATATGAATGAAATATTTGTTGTTGTGTTTTTTCTTTTAGCACTTGATAGACAGATCTACACTAAGTACAAGAAACCGTGTGTCTCATGGAAGGAGAGACAATAGATGGACAACTTCTGTTCTGTTGGAACACCCACAAGTAGGAGTGTGACTTGGCTACATGACGCTGAAAAATAAAGGCAGTGATTTAAAGGAAGATTTTATTGGAAACTACCCTATATTTGCGTATCATATGGGAGAAAACCCGGAAAACTCCCCCAAGGTAGTCCGAATAATAAGGCCAGATGATGAACATTATAAAGGCCATCAAGTCTCCACGGTTTTTAAAACAGCTTTTTCAACAAAGCCAACAGTAGATTCAATGACCACTTTAATCCTCACCAGCGGCGCACATTGCTACTGAGCCATGAGTCCGGAGATGATTCTTCTTCGATCTATAAATAAAATATTTTTCGTAACAAATACAAAATCGAATTGCTTTATAATATTTTAAATCTAACATACAGAGACAGTATATTTTATTTCTGTTATTCCAATGCGCAATACTTCGCAGTAAAAATAATTCTATAATAAATATCCGAGAAACAAATTTCTGTTCCTTCAGGCATTAAAAACATCAACAGCAAACGTAAATGAATGGAATTAAAAAAATAAATTATGTCAATCCCCGCATCCATACCATTAGTTAAAGGAGGTCCTAACCCACCAGTAGCGACTCCATAAGCCAAGATGATACCGATTCAGCAACATCGCCTACGGCCAATGCGAAACATCAATATCAAGATGCTTTGAAAAACCATTCAATTACGGCATTAAAATGCTTAAGCCCCCATTACGAATGAAGTGGAGGGGGACATTCTTTTTTATATAAAATTGAATTAAACTAGTACCTCGCGGCTTAGAGGACATGGTGAATTACCCGCGTTTGCGAGAAATATCCATTACCCCACTTGGAAGGAGGATTACTTGTAACGGTATTGAAGAGAGGCCGCTAGGAATTTGGAGTACCGATATCTAATGCACTTATACGTCAAAACAACTTCCATGTGATGCTTCCATTAGCCAACGTCGAGTAATACTTATGGATCGGCTAATTCCGAAATTCTGTCCTTAGTTGCTATTTTTCGTGTTCCGTTTCAAAGAGCATGCAAAAGTCTTTGAAATGGATGGGAGGCTATTTGTATAAAGCTCTAGAAATCTGGATGTTATTTAATTTTTCACCCATTATGAATCGAATTTGTTGATTGGAATGATCTTGTAACTAATTAAAAGTGATTTGGGTTAATTCCGTGCGATTTCGGGAAATAATTAATTATGTATTAAATTTCATCACTCTATTTTTTATTATTAAATGAAAACTTCATCTATATTTTCAGAGATAAAATTTCACTGATCATATATATAATCTCAAATAGTTTTGATTTATTTTAATGAAATGTATATGTATTATTAGTTATCGTTAAATACTTTTTAATTCATTTCTTAATGAAATAATCTTATATGAACTCCATATCCTTTATTACAGAATATTCAGATATTTATGGGAATTATTAAAATTTTAGAGTAGTGAAACAACGTTTACAAAAAACCCGTCAACACCCTAATGCACGTTGCCATTGAGCCACTAGACGCGCAATGATTATTCTTCCATCTAAAAATAAAATATTTTTGTAACAAACACAAAATCAAATTGCATTATAACATTTTAAATGCAACCAACAGAGTCAATATATTTTATTTCTGCTATTTCAACGCAGCATAATTTCGAAGTAGAAATAATTCAATAATAAATTTCCAACAAACAAATTTCACTGCCTTCAGGCTTAAAACGCATCACCAGCAAACGTAAATGAAAATGGAATGAAAAAATGAATTATGTCAATCCGCACATCCATACCATTAGTTAAAGGAGATCCTTCCCCACCAGTAACGATTCCATAAGCCAGGATAACACCGATTCAGCAACATCGTCTACGCGCACTGAGAAACATCAATTTCAAGATGTTTTGAAAACCATTCAATTACGGCATTAAAATGCTTAAGCGCCCATTACGAATGAAGTGGAGGGGACTTTCTTTTTTATATCAAATTGAATTAAATTAGTACCTCGCGGCCTAAAGGACATGGCGAATGACCCGCGTTTGCGAGAAATATCCATTACTACGCTTGGAGGGAGGATTACACGTAACATTATTGAAGAGAGGCCGCTAGGATTTTGGAGTACCGATATCTGATGCACTTATACGTCAAAACAAGTTCCAGGGAGCTTGTGAGGCTTCCATTAGCTACGCGGAGGAACTTATGGATCGGCTAATTCCGAATTTCAGCCCTTTGTTGCTATTTTTCGTGTTCCGTTTCAAAGAGCACGCAAAAGACTTTGATATGGATGTGAGCTGTTTATATAAAGGTCTAGAAATCTGTAAATTATTTTACTTTTCACCCATTATGAATCGAATATGTTGATTGGAATGATCTTGTAACTAATTAAAAGTGATTTGGGATAATTCCGTGCGTTTCCAGGTAATAATTAATTATGTATTGAATTTCATCACTCTATCTGAAGTTACTTAATTATCGCATTAATTCTAATTTCGCAGAGAATTTGACTGTTTTAATGTTATATTAAAGGAAAACTTCGTCTTTATATTCTAGGATGCACGTTCTTTAATCATTCATAAAATTAGATGCTACATATAATTAGATGTTTCGATTTGCTTTCATGATGCATGTAGGTATTATTAGTTATCATTAAATACTTTTCATTCATGTCTAAATGAAATAATCTTAAATGAACTCCATATTCTTTATTATATTATATTAAGATATATTATTCGGATATTGATATTCGTATTATTTTTTGTCTAAAAAAATGTGAAAAAAATTGGCGTCTTAGCCTATTTAATCAGTAATTTTTTCTGTAAACACGAAATATTTGTTGTTCTGTTTTTGCTTACACCACTTGGTAGACACATTTAGCCCAATTGAAAGAACCCGTGTGGTTTCATGGTAGGAGGGTGGCAGCTTCTTCTGGGATGGAGCCCCCATTGGTAGAAACCTGACTTGGCTCCTTAACGTTCTGCAGTCTTATTAAACGAGAACCTACAGTTTATAGTGGTTTCTGAACCACTAGAAACATCCATTGCACTGCCGCTAGTCGAACACTAAACCTGTGGCACAGAGCGCTAGAGCGCTAGTCACTCAGCCATCAGGCCCCAAAAATTACACATACTAATATAAAATAGCAGATTATCATGTTTAATATAACGTTTTGAAACAAACCTGTAATTACTACAGCAAAATCATAATACTTGTCACCTCAGCACAAAAATTTTAAAAGGTTTTTCTACCATTAGAAATCAAACATATGATTCTTCTTCCATCTATAAATAAAATATTACTTGTAACAAATACAACATTGAATTGCCTTTTGACACTCTAAATCCAATCTATAGAAATAGTACATTTTATTTCTATTATTCCAAGGCACCATATCTCAAAGTAGAAATAATTCAATAATAAATTCCCAACAAACAAATTTCGCTGCCTTCAGGCTTAAAAAACATCAACAGCAAATGTAAATGAATAGAATTAAAAAATGAATTATGTCAATCTGCACATCCATACCATTAGTTAAAGGAGATCCTTCCCCACCAGTACCGACTCCAGAAGCCCAGATAATACCGATTCAGCAACATCGCCTACGGCCACTGCGAAACATAAATATCAAGATGTTTTGAAAACCATTCAATTACGGCATTAAAATGCTTAAGCCCCCATTACGAATGAAGTGGAGGGGACTTTCTTTTTTATTGAAAATTGAATTAAACTACTACCTCGCGGCTTAGAGGACATGGCGAATGACCCGCGTTTGTGAGCAATATCCATTACTCCACTTGGAGGGAGGATTACACGAAACATTATTGAAGAGACGCCGCTAGGATTTTGGAGTACCGATATCTAATGCACTTATACATCAAAACGAGTTCCAGGGAGCTTGTCATGCTTCCATTAGCTACGTTGAGTAATACTTATGGATCGGCTAACTCCGAAATTCTGTTGTTATTTTTCGTGTTCCTTTTCAAAGAGCACGCAAAAGTCTTAGAAATGGATGGGAGCTGTTTTCATAAAGCTCTAGAAATCTGGAAATTATTTTTATTTTTCACCCATTATGAATCGAATCTGTTGATTGGAATGATCTTGTTACTAATTAAAAGTGATTTGGGATAATTCCGTTGGCCTTAGAGAAATAATTAATTATGTATTTAATTTCATCACTCTGTCTAAAGTTACTTAATTATCGCATTCATTCTAATTTCGCACGAATTTAACTGTTTTGCTATTATAATAAAATGAAAACTCCGTCTATATATTCTGAGATAAACTTTCTTTGATCATATATATAATCAAAATAGATGTTTGTTTTACTTTTCATAAAACGTGTATGTATTATTAGTGACCTTTAAATACTTTTCCTTCATTTCTGAACGAAATGAACTGAAATGAATTCCTCTCCGTCATATTAGTATATTGGATGTTACAGCTATTCATATTATTAAAATTTTCATGAATCGAGTAATAATAGTTATCGTTAAATACATTTCATTCATTTCTAATAGAAATAATTTTAAATGAACTTCATATTATTTATCACCTCCTATTTAGATATATATTGGATGTTGCAACTATTCATATTATTGATATTTCATGAAACGTGTCTGTAATAATAATTATCGTTAAATACTTTTGATTCATTTCTAAATGAAATAATCTTAAATGAACTCCATAATCTTTATTACACCCTATTAAAATATTTATCGGATGTTAATAGTCCTATTATTGAATATTCGATTTAATTTTGAAATGTATAAAGATATAAGATATTACAATATTTATGTGTAAACAACAATGCTGTAACGCGTAAAAAAAATGGACGACTTAACAAATTTCCACTTTTTCTTATTTATAGAATATTTTATTCAGTAAAATTTTTATATGAATGTAATATTTGTTGTTGTGTTGTTTCTTATCACACTTGGTAGAGAGCAACATCTACACGTCTTAGAACCCAGAACCCATGTGGTCTCATGGAAGGTGTGATTGTAAGGAGCAGAATTCGCTCTGATGGAACACCCGAAGGTAGAAGTATGACTCGGTTCTGTGAGGACGAAGGAAGAGGACAGTGCCTTCCGGGAAGGCTTCTAGGGGGAACTATCCCGCATTTCTTATCATATGGAAAAAAACACGGAGATATCCCACTAGGTAGTCCGACTCACGTGAACATTCTAAACTCCATCGAATCTCCTGGTATTTTGGAAAAGTGTCTATAACAAAGCTGGAAGTGGATTGAACCTCCACCCTACCGTTCACCAGTGGCGCACGTTGCCACCGAGCACGAGTTAGGCGACGATTATTCTTTCATCTATAAATAAAGTTTATTTGTATAAAATGCTCAATTGAATTGCTTTATAACATTTTAAATCCAAACTATATACATAGTACATTTTATTTCTGTTTTTCCAACGCATCATATATTCGAAGTAGAAATAATTCAATAATAAATAAACAACAAACAAATTTCAATGCCTTCAGGATTAAAAAACATCAATAGCAAGCGTAAATGAATGGAATTAAAAAAGGAATTATGTCAATCCGCACATCCATACCATTAGTTAAAGGAGATCCTTCCCCACCAGTACCGACTCCATAAGCCAAGATAATATCGATTCAGCAACATCGCCTACGGCCACTGCGAAACATAAATATCAAGATGTTTTGAAAACCATTCAATTACGGCATTAAAATGCTTAAGCCCCCATTACGAATGAAGTGGAGGGGACTTTCTTTTTTATATAAAATTGAATTAAACTAGTACCTCGCGGCTTAGAGGACATGGCGAATTACCCGCGTTTGCAAGAAATATCCATTACTCCACTTGGAGAGAGGATTTCACGTAGCATTATTGAAGAGAGGCCGCTTGGATTTTGGAGTGTCGATATCTAATGCACTTATACGTCAAAACAAGTTCCAGGGAGCTGGTGATGCTTCCATTAGCTACGGTGAGTAATATTTATGGATCGGCTATCCGAAATTCTGTCCTAAGTTGCTATTTTTCGTGTTCCGTTTCAAAGAGCACGCAAAAGTCTTTATAAATGGATGGGAAACGTTTGTATAAAGCTCTAGAAATCGGGAAATTATTTTATTTTTCACCCATTATGAATCGAATATGTTGATTGGAATGATCTTGTAACTAATTAAAAGTGATTTGGGATAATTCCGTGCGCTTGCGAGAAAGAGTGATGAAATTTAATATATAATTAATTATATCTTAAGTTAGTCAATTATCGCATTCATTCTAATTTCACCCGAATTTGACTATTTTGACTTCATTATAATAAAATGAAGACTTCGCCTGTATATAATGAGATACATTTTCTTTAATCATATATGTAACCATAAATATATGTTTTGATTTATTTTCTTCAATCGTGTATGTATTATTATTTATCGTTAAATATTTTTGATTCATTTCTAAATGAAATAATCTTAAATGAACGCTATATTTTTTATGACATCATATTAAGATTTTTTTATCAGATGTTGATATTCATATTATTGAAATTTTCGAGTTATATCTGAAACTTATATACCGACGTAAGATATTATAATATTTATGTCTAAACAACACTGCTGCAAAAAAGGACTACTTAACAAATTTCCATTTTTCTAGAGTATTTTACTCGGTAAAAATGTTTTATATGAATGAAATATTTGTTTTTGGGTAATTTCTTATACCACTTGGTAGATCGCAATATCGAAGACGGTCCAAGCATGGAACGGGGTGTCAGCTTCTGTTGCGATGGTGCACCAGTAGGTAGAAGTCTGACTTGGCGTTTTGACACCCTACAGTCATATTATACCAGGACCTATGATTTAGAGTAGATTTAGAACATTTAGAAACATCTATGAAACAGCGCAAGTTGAACTGGAAAGTGTCATTGAGCGGTAGAGAGTTAAACACCCGGCCATCAGGCACCAAAATATATATATAAAATTAGGAATTTCAAGTTTAGTATAAATAGTTGCCAATAATCAGTAATTACTACCTAAAAAGTATAATACTCTTTACCTCTGCTCAAATTTTTAAAATACTTTCTACGATTAAATTCAAACTGATAATTATTTTTCCTTCAATAAATAAAATATTTTCTGTAACAAATCCTAAATAGAATATTTTTATAATATTTTAAACGTAACTCTTGAGATAGTTAATTTTATTTCTATTATTGCAATGCATCCTACCTCGAAAGAAAAATAATTCAATAATAAATTTCCAACAAACAAATTTCGCTGCCTTCAGGCTTAAAAACATCAACAGCAAACGTAAACGAATGGAATTAAAAAAATGAATTATGTCAATCCGCACATCCATACCATTAGTTAAAGGAGATCCTTCCCCACCAGCACCGACTCCATAAGCCATGATAATACCGATTCAGCAACATCGCCTACGGCCACTGCGAAACAAAAATATCAAGATGTTTTCAAAACCATTCAATTACGGCATTAAAATGCTTAAGCCCCCATTACGAATGAAGTGGAGGGGACTTTCTTTTTTATATAAAATTGAAGTAAACTAGTACCTCGCGGCTTAGAGGACATGGCGAATTACCCGCGTTTGCGAGAAATATCCATTACTCCACTTGGAGGGAGGATTACACGTAGCATTATTGAAGAGACGCCGCTAGGATTTTGGAGTACCGATATCTAATGCACTTATACATCAAAACGAGTTCCAGGGAGCTTGCTTCCATTAGCTACGTTGAGTAATACTTATGGAGCTGCTAACTCCGGAATTCTGTTGTTATTTTTCGTGTTCCTTTTCAAAGAGCACGCAAAAGTCTTAGAAATGGATGGGAGCTGTTTTCATAAAGCTCTAGAAATCTGGAAATTATTTTATTTTTCACCCATTATGAATCGAATTTGTTGATTGGAATGATCGTGTTGCTAATTAAAAATGATTTGGGATAATTCCGTTGGCCTTAGAGAAAGAATTAATTATGTATTTAATTTCATCACTCTGTCTAAAGTTACTTAATTATCGCATTCATTCTAATTTCGCACGAATTTAACTGTTTTGCTATTATAATAAAATGAAAACTCCGTCTATATATTCTGAGATAAACATTCTTTGATCATATATATAATCAAAATAGATGTTTGTTTTACTTTCATAAAACGTGTATGTATTATTAGTGACCTTTAAATACTTTTCCTTCATTTCTGAACGAAATGAACTGAAATGAATTCCTCTCCGTCATATTAGTATATTGGATGTTACAGCTATTCATATTATTAAAATTTTCATGAATCGAGTAATAATAGTTATCGTTAAATACATTTCATTCATTTCTAATAGAAATAATTGTAAATGAACTTCATATTATTTATCACCTCCTATTTAGATATATATTGGATGTTGCAACTATTCATATTATTGACATTTCATGAAACGTGTCTGTAATAATAATTATCGTTAAATACTTTTGATTCATTTCTAAATGAAATAATCTTAAATGAACTCCATAATCTTTATTACACCCTATTAAAGTATTTATCGGATGTTAATATTCCTGTTATTGAATATTCGATTTAATTTTGAAATGTATAAAGATATAAGATATTACAATATTTATGTGTAAACAACAATGCTGTAACGCGTAAAAAAAAAAACGACTTAACAAATTTCCACTTTTTCTTATTTATAGAATATTTTATTCAGTAAAATTTTTATATGAATGTAATATTTGTTGTTGTGTTGTTTCTTATCACACTTGGTAGAGAGCAACATCTACACGTCGAAGAACCCAGAACCCATGTGGTCTCATGGAAGGTGTGATTGTAAGGAGCAGAATTCGCTCTGATGGAACACCCGAAGGTAGAAGTATGACTCGGTTCTGTGAGGACGAAGGAAGAGGACAGTGCCTTCCGGGAAGACTTCTAGGGGAACTATCCCATTTCTTATCATATGGAAAAAAACACGGAGATATCCCACTAGGTAGTCCGACTCACGTGAACATTCTAAACTCCATCGAATCTCCTGGTATTTTGGAAAAGTGTCTATAACAAAGCTGGAAGTGGATTGAACCTCCACCCTACCGTTCACCAGTGGCGCACGTTGCCACCGAGCACGAGTTAGGCGACGATTATTCTTTCATCTATAAATAAAGTTTATTTGTATAAAATGCTCAATTGAATTGCTTTATAACATTTTAAATCCAAACTATATACATAGTACATTTTATTTCTGTTTTTCCAACGCATCATATATTCGAAGTAGAAATAATTCAATAATAAATAAACAACAAACAAATTTCAATGCCTTCAGGATTAAAAAACATCAATAGCAAGCGTAAATGAATGGAATTAAAAAAGGAATTATGTCAATCCGCACATCCATACCATTAGTTAAAGGAGATCCTTCCCCACCAGTACCGACTCCATAAGCCAAGATAATACCGATTCAGCAACATCGCCTACGGCCACTGCGAAACATAAATATCAAGATGTTTTGAAAACCATTCAATTACGGCATTAAAATGCTTAAGCCCCCATTACGAATGAAGTGGAGGGGACTTTCTTTTTTATATAAAATTGAATTAAACTAGTACCTCGCGGCTTAGAGGACATGGCGAATTACCCGCGTTTGCGAGAAATATCCATTACTCCACTTGGAGGGAGGATTACACGTAGCATTATTGAAGAGAGGCCGCTTGGATTTTGGAGTGCCGATATCTAATGCACTTATACGTCAAAACAAGTTCCAGGGAGCTGGTGATGCTTCCATTAGCTACGGTGAGTAATACTTATGGATCGGCTATCCGAAATTCTGTCCTAAGTTGCTATTTTTCGTGTTCCGTTTCAAAGAGCACGCAAAAGTCTTTATAAATGGATGGGAAACGTTTGTATAAAGCTCTAGAAATCGGGAAATTATTTTATTTTTCACCCATTATGAATCGAATATGTTGATTGGAATGATCTTGTAACTAATTAAAAGTGATTTGGGATAATTCCGTGCGCTTGCGAGAAAGAGTGATGAAATTTAATATATAATTAATTATATCTTAAGTTAGTCAATTATCGCATTCATTCTAATTTCACCCGAATTTGACTATTTTGACTTCATTATAATAAAATGAAGACTTCGCCTGTATATAATGAGATACATTTTCTTTAATCATATATGTAACCATAAATATATGTTTTGATTATTTTCATCAATCGTGTATGTATTATTATTTATCGTTAAATATTTTTGATTCATTTCTAAATGTAATAATCTTAAATGAACGCTATATTTTTTATGACATCATATTAAGATATTTATCAGATGTTGATATTCATATTATTGAAATTTTCGAGTTATATCTGAAACTTATATACCGACGTAAGATATTATAATATTTATGTCTAAACAACACTGCTGCAAAAAAGGACTACTTAACAAATTTCCATTTTTCTAGAGTATTTTAATCGGTAAAAATGTTTTATATGAATGAAATATTTGTTTTTGTGTAATTTCTTATACCACTTAGTAGATCGCAATATCGAAGACGGTCCAAGCATGGAACGGGGTGTCAGCTTCTGTTGCGATGGTGCACCAGTAGGTAGAAGTCTGACTTGGCTTTTTGACACCCTACAGTCATATTATACCAGGACCTATGATTTAGAGTAGATTTAGAACATTTAGAAACATCTATGAAACAGCGCAAGTTGAACTGGAAAGTGTCATTGAGCGGTAGAGAGTTAAACACCCGGCCATCAGGCACCAAAATATATATATAAAATTAGGAATTTCAAGTTTAGTATAAATAGTTGCCAATAATCAGTAATTACTACCTAAAAAGTATAATACTCTTTACCTCTGCTCAAATTTTTAAAATACTTTCTACGATTAAATTCAAACTGATAATTATTTTTCCTTCAATAAATAAAATATTTTCTGTAACAAATACTAAATAGAATATTTTTATAATATTTTAAACGTAACTCTTGAGATAGTTAATTTTATTTCTATTATTGCAATGCATCCTACCTCGAAAGAAAAATAATTCAATAATAAATTTCCAACAAACAAATTTCGCTGCCTTCAGGCTTAAAAACATCAACAGCAAACGTAAACGAATGGAATTAAAAAAATGAATTATGTCAATCCGCACATCCATACCATTAGTTAAAGGAGATCCTTCCCCACCAGCACCGACTCCATAAGCCATGATAATACCGATTCAGCAACATCGCCTACGGCCACTGCGAAACAAAAATATCAAGATGTTTTCAAAACCATTCAATTACGGCATTAAAATGCTTAAGCCCCCATTACGAATGAAGTGGAGGGGACTTTCTTTTTTATATAAAATTGAAGTAAACTAGTACCTCGCGGCTTAGAGGACATGGCGAATTACCCGCGTTTGCGAGAAATATCCATTACTCCACTTGGAGGGAGGATTACACGTAGCATTATTGAAGAGAGGCGGCTTGGATTTTGGAGTACCGATATCTAATGCACTTATACATCAAAACGAGTTCCAGGGAGCTTGTCATGCTTCCATTAGCTACGTTGAGTAATACTTATGGATCTGCTAACTCCGGAATTCTGTTGTTATTTTTCGTGTTCCTCTTCAAAGAGCACGCAAAAGTCTTAGAAATGGATGGGAGCTGTTTTCATAAAGCTCTAGAAATCTGGAAATTATTTTATTTTTCACCCATTATGAATCGAATCTGTTGATTGGAATGATCGTGTTACTAATTAAAAATGATTTGGGATAATTCCGTTGGCCTTAGAGAAAGAATTAATTATGTATTTAATTTCATCACTCTGCCTAAAGTTACTTAATTATCGCATTCATTCTAATTTCGCACGAATTTAACTGTTTTGCTATTATAATAAAATGAAAACTCCGTCTATATATTCTGAGATAAACTTTCTTTGATCATATATATAATCAAAATAGATGTTTGTTTTACTTTCATAAAACGTGTATGTATTATTAGTGACCTTTAAATACTTTTCCTTCATTTCTGAACGAAATGAACTGAAATGAATTCCTCTCCGTCATATTAGTATATTGGATGTTACAGCTATTCATATTATTAAAATTTTCATGAATCGAGTAATAATAGTTATCGTTAAATACATTTCATTCATTTCTAATAGAAATAATTTTAAATGAACTTCATATTATTTATCACCTCCTATTTAGATATATATTGGATGTTGCAACTATTCATATTATTGATATTTCATGAAACGTGTCTGTAATAATAATTATCGTTAAATACTTTTGATTCATTTCTAAATGAAATAATCTTAAATGAACTCCATAATCTTTATTACACCCTATTAAAATATTTATCGGATGTTAATATTCCTATTATTGAATATTCGATTTAATTTTGAAATGTATAAAGATATAAGATATTACAATATTTATGTGTAAACAACAATGCTGTAACGCGTAAAAAAAAATGGACGACTTAACAAATTTCCACTTTTTCTTATTTATAGAATATTTTATTCAGTAAAATTTTTATATGAATGTAATATTTGTTGTTGTGTTGTTTCTTATCACACTTGGTAGAGAGCAACATCTACACGTCGAAGAACCCAGAACCCATGTGGTCTCATGGAAGGTGTGATTGTAAGGAGCAGAATTCGCTCTGAGGGAACACCCGAAGGTAGAAGTATGACTCGGTTCTGTGAGGACGAAGGAAGAGGACAGTGCCTTCCGGGAAGACTTCTAGGGGAACTATCCCGCATTTCGTATCATATGGAAAAAAACACGGAGATATCCCACTAGGTAGTCCGACTCACGTGAACATTCTAAACTCCATCGAATCTCCTGGTATTTTGGAAAAGTGTCTATAACAAAGCTGGAAGTGGATTGAACCTCCACCCTAACGTTCACCAGTGGCGCACGTTGCCACCGAGCACGAGTTAGGCGACGATTATTCTTTCATCTATAAATTAAGTTTATTTGTATAAAATGCTCAATTGAATTGCTTTATAACATTTTAAATCCAAACTATATACATAGTACATTTTATTTCTGTTTTTCCAACGCATCATATATTCGAAGTAGAAATAATTCAATAATAAATTTCCAACAAACAAATTTCAATGCCTTCAGGATTAAAAAACATCAATAGCAAGCGTAAATGTATGGAATTAAAAAAGGAATTATGTCAATCCGCACATCCATACCATTGGTTAAAGGAGATCCTTCCCCATCAGTACCGATTCCATAAGCCAAGATAATATCGATTCAGCAACATCGCCTACGGCCACTGCGAAACATAAATATCAAGATGTTTTGAAAACCATTCAATTACGGCATTAAAATGCTTAAGCCCCCATTACGAATGAAGTGGAGGGGACTTTCTTTTTTATATAAAAATTGAATTAAACTAGTACCTCCGGCTTAGAGTACATGGCGAATTACCCGCGTTTGCGAGAAATATCCATTACTCCACTTGGAGGGAGGATTACACGTAGCATTATTGAAGAGAGGCCGCTTGGATTTTGGAGTGCCGATATCTAATGCACTTATACGTCAAAACAAGTTCCAGGGAGCTGGTGATGCTTCCATTAGCTACGGTGAGTAATACTTATGGATCGGCTATCCGAAATTCTGTCCTAAGTTGCTATTTTTTTTTTTTTTTTAGTGTTCCGTTTCAAAGAGCACGCAAAGTCTTTATAAATGGATGGGAGACGTTTGTATAAAGCTCTAGAAATCGGGAAATTATTTTATTTTTTCACCCATTATGAATCGAATATGTTGATTGGAATGATCTTGTAACTAATTAAAAGTGATTTGGGATAATTCCGTGCGCTTGCGAGAAAGAGTGATGAAATTTAATGTATAATTAATTATATCTTAAATTAGTCAATTATCGCATTCATTCTAATTTCACCCGAATTTTACTATTTTGACTTCATTATAATAAAATGAAGACATCGCCTGTATATAATGAGATACATTTTCTTTAATCATATATGTAACCATAAATATATGTTTTGATTTATTTTCACCAATCGTGTCTGCATTATTATTTATCGTTAAATATTTTTGAATCATTTCTAAATGAAATAATCTTAAATGAACGCTATATTTTTTATGACATCATATTAAGATATTTATCAGATGTTGATATTCATATTATTGAAATTTTCGAGTTATTTCTGACACGTATATACCGACGTAAGATATTATAATATTTATGTCTAAACAACACTGCTGCAAAAAAGGACTACTTAACAAATTTCCATTTTTATAGAGTATTTTAATCGGTAAAAATGTTTTATATGAATGAAATATTTGTTGATGTGTAATTTCTTATACCACTTGGTAGATCGCAATATCGAAGACGGTCCAAGGATGGAACGGGGTGTCAGCTTTTGTTGCGAGGGTGCACCAGTAGGTAGAAGTCTGACTTGGCTCTTTGACACCCTACAGTCATATTATACCAGCACCTATGATTTAGAGTACATTTAGAACATTTAGAAACATCTATGAAACAGCGCAAGTCGAACTGGAAAGTGTCATTGAGCGCTAGAGAGTTAAACACCCGGCCATCAGGCACCAAAATATATATATAAAATTAGGAATTATCATGTTTAGTATAAATAGTTGCCAATAATCAGTAATTACTACCAAAAAAGTATAATACTCTTCACCTCTGCTCAAATTTTTAAAATACTTTCTACGATTAAATTCAAACTGATAATTATTTTTCCTTCAATAAATAAAATATTTTCTGTAACAAACACTAAATAGAATATTTTTATAATATTTTAAACGTAACTCTTGAGATAGTTCATTTTATTTCTATTATTCCAATGCATCCTACCTCGAAAGAAAAATAATTCAATAATAAATTTCCAACAAACAAATTTCGTTGCCTTCAGGCTTAAAAACATCAACAGCAAACGTAAACGAATGGAATTAAAAAAATGAATTATGTCAATCCGCACATCCATACCATTAGTTAAAGGAGATCCTTCCCCACCAGCACCGACTCCATAAGCCAAGATAATACCGATTCAGCAACATCGCCTACGGCCACTGCGAAACATAAATATCAAGATGTTTTGAAAACCATTCAATTACGGCATTAAAATGCTTAAGCCCCCATTACGAATGAAGTGGAGGGGACTTCCTTTTTTATATAAAATTGAATTAAACTAGTACCTCCCGGCTTAGAGGACACGGCAAATTACCCGCGTTTGCGAGAAATATCCATTACTCCACTTGGAGGGAGGATTACACGTAGCATTATTGAAGAGAGGCCGCTTGGATTTTGGAGTGCCGATATCTAATGCACTTATACGTCAAAACAAGTTCCAGGGAGCTTGTGATGCTTCCATTAGCTACGGTGAGTAATATTTATGGATCGGCTAATCCGAAATTCTGTCCTAAGTTGCTATTTTCGTGTTCCGTTTCAAAGAGCACGCAAAAGTCTTTATAAATGGATGGGAAACGTTTTATAAAGCTCTAGAAATCTGGAAATTATTTTTTTTTTCACCCATTATGAATCGAATATGTTGATTGGAATGATCTTGTAACTAATTAAAAGTGATTTGGGATAATTCCGTGCGCTTGCGAGAAAGAGTGATGAAATTTAATATATAATTAATTATATCTTAAGTTAGTCAATTATCGCATTCATTCTAATTTCACCCGAATTTGACTATTTTGACTTCATTTTAATAAAATGAAGACTTCGCCTGTATATAATGAGATACATTTTCTTTAATCATATATGTAACCATAAATATATGTTTTGATTTATTTTCATCAATCGTGTATGTATTATTATTTATCGTTAAATATTTTTGATTCATTTCTAAATGAAATAATCTTAAATGAACGCTATATTTTTTATGACATCATATTAAGATATTTATCAGATGTTGATATTCATATTATTGAAATTTTCGAGTTATTTCTGACATTTATATACCGACGTAAGATATTATAATATTTATGTCTAAACAACACTGCTGCAAAAAAGGACTACTTAACAAATTTCCATTTTTATAGAGTATTTTAATCTGTAAAAATGTTTTATATGAATGAAATATTTGTTTATGTGTAATTTCTTATACCACTTGGTAGATCGCAATATCGAAGACGGCCCAAGGATGGAAGGGGGTGTCAGCTTCTGTTGCGATGGTGCACCAGTAGGTAGAAGTCTGACTTGGCTCTTTGACACCCTGCAGTCATATTATACCAGGACATATGATTTAGAGTAGATTTAGAACATTTAGAAACATCTATGAATCAGCGCAAGTCGAACTGGAAAGTGTCATTGAGCGCTAGAGAGTTAAACACCCGGCCATCAGGCACCAAATATATATATATAAAATTAGGAATTATCATGTTTAGTATAAATAGTTGCCAATAATCAGTAATTACTACCGAAAAAGTATAATACTCTTCACCTCTCCTCAAATTTTTAAAATACTTTCTACAATTAAATTCAAACTGATAATTATTTTTCCTTCAATAAATAAAATATTTTCTGTAACAAATACTAAATAGAATATTTTTATAACATTTTAAACGTAACTCTTGAGATAGTTCCTTTATTTCTATTATTCCAATGCATCCTACCTCGAAAGAAAAATAATTCAATAATAAATTTCCAACAAACAAATTTCGTTGCCTTCAGGCTTAAAAACATCAACAGCAAACGTAAACGAATGGAATTAAAAAAATGAATTATGTCAATCCGCACATCCATACCATTAGTTAAAGGAGATCCTTCCCCACCAGCACCGACTCCATAAGCCAAGATAATACCGATTCAGCAACATCGCCTACGGCCACTGCGAAACATCAATATCAAGATGTTTTGAAAACCATTCAATTACGGCATTAAAATGCTTAAGCCCCCATTACGAATGAAGTGGAGGGGACTTTCTTTTTTTATATAAAATTGAATTAAACTAGTACCTCGCGGCTTAGAGGACATGGCGAATTACCCACGTTTGCGAGAAATATCCATTACTCCACTTGGAGGGAGGATTACACGTAGCATTATTGAAGAGAGGCCGCTTGGATTTTGGAGTACCGATATCTAATGCACTTATACGTCAAAACAAGTTCCAGGGAGCTTGTGATGCTTCCATTAGCTACGTTGAGTGATACTTATGGATCGGATAATTCCGAAATTCTATCCTTAGTTGCTATTTTTCGTGTTCCGTTTCAAAGAGCACGGAAAAGTCTTTGAAATGGATGGGAGGCTGTTTGTATAAAGCTCTAGAAATCTGGAAATTATTTTATTTTTCACCCATCATGAATCGAATATGTTGATTGGAATGATCTTGTAACTAATTAAAAGTGATTTGCGATAATTCCGAGCATTTTCGAGAAATAATTAATTATGTATTTAATTTCCTCACTCTATCTAAAGTTACTTAATTATCGAATTATTTCTGAATTCTCTCGAAATTTACTGTTATAATAAAATGAAAACTTCTATTTATTCTGAGATAAGCTTTCTATTATCATATATATAATCATAAATAGTTGTTTTGATTTATTTTCATGACACGTGTATGTAATAATAGTTACCATTAATTACTTTTGATTCATTTCTAAATGAAATAATCTGAAATGAACTATATATTCTTTATTACATCATATTTATTTAGATATTTGTTGGATATTACAGATATTCACAGTATTGAAATTTTCATAACACTTTCATATAATTATAATAAACGTCAAATTCTTTTGATACAATTCAAAATGAAATAATCTTAATATCATATAATACAAAATATGAAGCTCATTTAAGATATTTATGGGATGTTAGAGATATTTTTAGTATTTAAATTTTCGAGTTAATTCGAAAATAAAAGAGAAAAATATCTGTATATGTAAAATCGTATATAAAGAGATCTGATATTATAATATTTATGCCTAAACCACAATGCTGTAACAAAAAAAAAAATGACCCACTTAACAAATTTACTTTTTTTCTTCTTTATAGAATGTTTTAAATCAGTAAAAGCTTTTTTTTATGAATGAAATATTTGTTGTTGTGTTATTTCTCCTACCACTTGGTAGACACATCTAGAACAAGTCCAAGAACCTGTATGGTCTCATGGAAAGACGGAGGAGGGCAGCTTTTGTGTTTTGTTTTTGCAACAGAAACATCCATTGCACTACCGCAAGTCGAACCCAAAACCGAACCCCGAAATTTTATATATATACCTTGTGTCATGTTTAATATAAATGTTTGCCACAAATCCATAATTACATCGGATAAATCATAATATTTGACACACCTGCTGTAAACACTTTAAGAGATTTTTTTTTTACGACTAGAAATGGAACATATGAATATCCTTTCATCTATAAATAAAATATTTTTGGCAACAAACACAAAATTGAATTGTTTTATAACATTTTAAATCCAACATATAGAGAGTACATTTTAATTCTGTTATTCGAATGTACCGTACCCCAAAGTAGAAATAATTCAATAATAAATTTTCCAACAAATTTCACTGCCTTCAGGCTTAAAAAAACATGAACAGCAAACGTAAATGAATGGAATTGAAAAATGAATTATGTCAATCCGCACATCCATACCATTAGTTAAAGGAGATCCTTCCCCACCAGCACCGACTCCTTAAGCCAAGATAATACCGATTCAGCAACATCGCCTACGGCCACTGCGAAACATCAATATCAAGATGTTTTGAAAACCATTCAATTACGGCATTAAAATGCTTAAGCCCCCATTACGAATGAAGTGGAGGGGACTTTATTTTTTATGTAAAATTGAATTAAGCTAGTACCTCGCGGCTTAGAGGACATGGCGAATGACCCGCGTTTGCGAGAAATATTCATTACTCCACTTGGAGGGAGGATTACACGAAACGGTATTGAAGAGAGGCCGCTAGGATTTTGGAATACCGATATCTAATGCACTTATATGTCAAAACAAGTTCCAGGAAGCTTGTGATGCTTCCATTAGCTGCGCTGAGTAATACTTATGGATCGGCTAATTCCGAAAATCTGTCCTTAGTTGCAATTTTTCGTGTTCCGTTTCAAAGAGCATGCAAAAGTCTTTATAAATGGATGGGAGACGTTTGTATAAAGCTCTAGAAATCGGAAAATTATTTTTTTTTCACCCATTACGAATTGAATATGTTGTTTGGAATGATCTTGTAACTAATTAAAAGTGATCTGGGATAATTCCGTGCGTTTTCGAGAAATAGTGAGGATATTTAGTACACAATTAATTCAATCTTAGTTAATTATAGCAATAATTCTAATTTAACACGAATTCATTTCATTTGAATTCGAATTCACGAATTTCGTGAATTCTAATTTCATGGCTGTTATAATAAAATGAAAATTTTGACTATATATTATGGGATAATTTTTCTTTCTTCATATATATATAAGCATAGATAGATGTTTGTTTTATTTTCATGAAACGTTGGTGTAAGTATTATTAGTTATTGCTAAATACTTTTAATTCATTTCTAAATAAAATAATCTTAAATTAACTCTATATTCTTTATTACATCATATTAAGTTATTTGTCTGATGTTGATATTCATATTATTAAAATTTTCGAGTTAATTCTGAAACGTATGTGAAGAGATAAGTCACAATAATATTGATGTATAAACAACAATGCTACAGCGAAAAAAAATGGATGAATTAACAAATTTCCATTTTCACTTCTTTATAGAATATTTTAATCAGTAAAAATTTTTTTATGAATGAAATATTCGTTGTTGTGTTGTTTCTTATACCACTTGGTAGACAGCAACAAGTTCGAGAACTCGTGTGCTCTTATGGAAGGAGGGAAGTGAAGGGGCAGCTTCTGTTGTGATAGAGCACCCGTAGCTAGAAGTCTGACTTGGTTCCGTGATGCTTAATATGGAGGGCAATGCCTCCCAAGAGGACTTTTAGGAGTAACTATCCTGCATTTGCGTATCATATGGAAGAAAATCGAGAAATTTCACACCAGGTTGTCTAACTCACGAGGCAAGATAATGAACTTCACAACTGCCATAGAATCTCCTGGTTTTTGCAACAATGTCTACAACTGAGCCACGAGTCGGGCTATGAAATATTTAAAAATATATAGTCTTTAGAGAAGTTACGAAAATTAAAATAATTTTTAAAAATTATTTTCCGGATCAATTTTAAAAATTAGCATTGGTTTATAAATTCATGAACAGTGAAAAAAAAACCGTCAATGTTAACCTTATACGAAAGTTAAAAAAAAAAAAAAATGATGTAATTTCATTTTTTGAAAAGTACAAACGCATTTTAACAAAAAGCTTTATCAGCAATACTATAAAAAAAGGCAATTTTTGTCAAAGCACTTTTCAGTAAAAAGCTTTTTCAGCATTATTATAAGAAAAAAAAGCAGATTTTGCTGGTTATTTTTCTAGATGTTTTGATAGATTATTTGAGCAAAAATTTATCTTTTCCTATTGGGAATTTACAGAAAGAAAAATGATGTTTATTTTTTATACCTAAAGAAAAAAAAAATTGCAAAATGGTAAATTTCTATGATTACTTGGAATTATGGAATAAAACTTTTGTTTAAATATTGTAAAGCATTTCCCATGGTGGTCGTGCGGTGCAACTAAAAATTCAATAAATCAATTACATTTTTTTATTCTATTTGTATTATCATTATGGTATCATCTAAATTATAATTATGTTGATACAGTTTACAATATGTGAATATTAATCTATTCTGAATGATGATATATATGGTCTCGCATTATTGAATGGCTTCCTTCTGTTAATAAACTACGCCTATTTATTCCACAAATATGCAATTTTTATTTTAAATTTTAAAATTAAAAAATTTAGCTTGAAACAAAAATATAGCTGTTGTAGAAATTATAGCGTGTTACATTTTCATTAAAGGAACTATTATTAATAAAAATTATAACAAATTTAGTTGCGTAGTGTGTAGATTGGGCAAAGTTTGTAACTGTGTGTGGTTGGGTTGAGATACTTGAAACACAGGTTGGAGAACTCGCAGCTTTCTTGACATACACACAAACACCACACCCATATCATTAGAGACATACAATATTAAACACATTTAAAGACATAAAATAGTAGATTCGAGGAAGAATTCCACTTCTAAGCCAAAATTCTGATACAGAGCTACGCGCAGGATGCGCGAAAGATACTTTTCCCGGTAAGAGGCTGAAAACTAAACGTTTCTGAACAGAAGCGAGTGGTTACGCTGTACTTCCACTCGGGTGGAAATTCTCGAGGCCTACTGACCATTTCTCATGAACGCCAAAGAGGAGAGCTCTGACTAGTGTGTAGCAGGAAGCACAGTTACAGTGTCAAATTATCTTTTTTCGAGAATTACAGATAAAAATTGTCTTGGCATTTAATGCGTTTGTTATAAAATTATAAAATTTTATAACAATAAAAAAATATTTATATCTATGAGAGAATATCATGTAACACATCAAAACGCAAAACTATTAATACTAATCTATATTATAAACAGGGCGGAAAACTCACAGGTTTGTTTGCACACGCACAAACATTACACACATACAATTAGAGACAGACAATATTTAACACATTTAAAGACTCATAATTATAGATTCGTCGAAAGACTCCACTTCTAAGCCGAAAACCCAATACTTAGGTACGAGCGGGATGCGCCGCGAAATATACTTTCTGTCCGGATGAGAGTCTGTAGGCCAAATAATACGCAGGATTGCATTAAATATATTTTCTCTAGGGTTGAGAGACTATAATGTTTCTCAATAGAAGCGTAGGTTGCACCATACTTTTTCCTCTCGGAGAAAGTCTTGAGACCTACTGACTATTTTTCCTAAACGCCAAAAGAGAGGGTGGAGAGGTACTCTTGCACGGTTACAGTTGTTATTTACAGCAATTATATTTAATATGTAAAATATAATTGTTACTCATAACAATTTTTATCTTTAACAAACACACATCTTAACAAACACACATCTTAACAAACACATTTTTATCTTAACAAACACACATCTTAACAAACACATTTTTATCTTAACAAACACACACATCACAACAAACACAGTTGTTGTCTTAACAAACACACATCTTAACAAACACACACATCACAACAAACACAGTTGTTGTCTTTAACACAACACACAAACACATCTTTAACAAACACTTTAACACACACACAAACACATCTTTAACAAACACTTTAACACACACACAAACACAGTTTTTATTATTCTAATGTGATGAACAGATAAAAGTATTCTTTTTCTACTTATTACATAAATAAAAGTTACATTATATCACGATTTACAAAAGCTGAAATAACTGACTGTTGAATTTTTTCAGAAGGAACATTTATTAATCTTGTATTTAGATCGATTTATGTGCCATAGTATTAAAAATGATCTACAAGAAATTAAGTAATAATAAAAATGCATAAAAAAAACATACTTCATTAAGATGGATATTCACTCCTAGTCTACAAATCGCATTTAATTTGCAGATATTAAAATTTATTTGAATTTTGAATAGTTAAGTAGCTTTCATAAAATCAAAATGAATAAAAACGAGTTAACTAATTTTAAAATTATACCAGTATACAAAATAGACACATCTATAAGCAGCACTTAGTAAGGTGCTATAACTTTAATAATGGCTTTGTATTTTTATTTAATGAACAAATATTCCCACATAGTATTAATATTTAACTCTAAAAGAAATGTGTGGTTGCAAAATTAGGATATATTACATTTCTTTTTTATTCAAACGCAAAAAGATATGAAATATAAGAACTAAGTATTAATGTTAAAAATAGTTATTTAATCCAGAAGAATATTATTTTTTTTTATTCTCTATTCAAACTATCATAATAAAACTTTTTTGTTGCTGTAATAAATTATTTTGCTTAAAGCACAACAGTTTTCTTGATTTTTTTTACATTAGAATTAAAGATATAAAGTATATATTTCCTCTTTAGATAAAAAGTTTTGTTCGTTAAATAAAAGATTTTCAGGATCTAGCACAATATTTTTGATCTGTTGAATCATATAAAATTCAATCTTATTTTAAATCATATTTTCAATCAAATAAAAAGAAATATAGAATTACTTATAATTATAGTATGAGTATTTTTTTTTCTATTTCTGTATTTTTAATCATCAGTCTAGTGTAAAATTTCTCTTTTTCCGAGATGTTTAATTTAATTTTTATTATAATATAACGTTCATTTTTATTATTAATTTTATTATCGTATTTATTTCACATTACTATTTATTAACATTTATATTGTTATTAACATTTTTATAATTCAACATTAATTATTATTATTAATTAAATTTTATTACATTTATATCAATGTTTTACTTAAAATTGCTTACATGCGAAATCGTTTAGATGAAAAATAATAGAAATTATAAACACTGTTAAAATTTAAATTTTTTAAATAATTTTAAATAATTAAAAAATTTATTGATTATTAATATGTTTATTATAAAGAATTAAAATAAAAAGGTTTATTAATAATTTTAATATCAAATCCGATTTTTGATGATTAATAATATTTTGAATAATCAAAAATAATTGATAAAATATATTTATATCAATTATCAATTTTTATATCAATTATTAAATAATTATAAAATTACATAACTAATAGATGCTTGAATTTTGCTTCTAAATATATGTAAAAAAATCAACACAATGTAATTTTTAATAGATGAAAAAAATTCTACAAAAATAATATTTGATCACTTTCTTCAAATAAATTATAATTTTTTGTCAGACGTTATATTGTTTAAAATTACACAAAAAGACTTGTCATAACCACCACTGGATTTTAAAAAAATTAATATATTGAACATCATTAAAAATTTCTCGTTTATATTAATGAAATAAGTCACATGAAACCTATAGTAAATATATATTAAGTGTTAAATACCTGCATGTCCATATATCTTCTCATTTCTTTCAAAACAGATGTCAGTTCAGCCAAAGATTGAAGAAGATGGTCAGTTTCTAAGGAAATAGATAAATTAGTGATAGAAAGATTTAAAATGCATTTAATTAAAACAAACTTGCTTAGCATTCAATTTCATTTCACAAAAATTCTTACAAATTTGAAAATTCTCAATTATCTACGTGTTAACACAATATTTCACCAAATATGCATATTTATTTACTTTAAAAATAAATATATTTCATTTGTGCAATCAAAGAGTAAACATTGCTTTGTGAAGTTTTTAAAAACTTCTGCTGTAAATTTACCCAGTAAGATATTATAAATATTCTATACATTTTGAAATTCTGTATTATACTTATTTCGATAAATTTACACATTTGAAATAAAAAAAAATTATTGTTTAAAAATTTTAATACACTAAATTACAATTGTTTTAACTTCCTGCATAGAGGAAGTTATTTCATTGAGATAAATAACAAACATTTCTAAAATAAAAAGTTCCAAAAATTATTCATGAATGTCAAATGAAAAAGTTTGTAAGATTACTCTCACGAATGCATAAATGAATTTCACGTAGAAAAAATGTCAACTTAATATCACAGAACTCATTTTAAAAATAGCAATTTTCCTAAACTGAATTACGTGAGATATTTTCTATGATGATAAATATTAAAAGAACTAATTTGAAACATTTATACTGCTGTAGCTTTTTTTTTCTCAAGGAAAGAGTTTTGGCGTTTTATTCCCAGGAGAGAAGAATGCATATCCTATGGCAAGTACATAATAACAACTTATCACTCACATTTGATAGAAAATATTCGATATCATGTATAATGAGACTCAGGAAATTAGCGAATGTCTGTGCTATCTTCACAGGCCAAAACAACTACAGATTAAATATGGACTACCCATGAGTTGTTCCATCGTGATTTGTGATCGACCATGAGCTGAAAAATGTCTAGTCCAATGAGAAGTGAGGGAAGTTGCCTCCCACTCCTTGACAGAAAGATTAAGGGGGGTTAGTTAAAGGGAGGTTTATAAAAGTTTATATTATAAAGAGGTTTTTTTCCTCTTAAAGAGAGGTTTTGGAGAGTAAAAGAGAGAGTTCTGCGACGAATCGAAAAGAAGGGTTGTTTTACTTTTTTCTCTGAAGGGACTTAATAAGCCATCCTGTTTTTTCTTTAATAGGCCTTCCGCCTGTTTTTCAAAGGTAATCAATCCCTTGTGGTTTCATTTACCACGTCGTTTCAGAATTAAGGTCTTCCACAGGCCAATCAATCGGTGTAGACTTGAGAACTCTGAAAAATCTCCGGCCTTGGAGTGAACTGTACTTCCGATTTAATAGTGCACTTGTAATCAAATTTAATTTTTAATTTCTTTGTATAATAACCCAGAGTTCACTATTTGTATATATATAGTGTCTGTAAATAAAAAATAAAGTTTCCCCATTAACCAAAAAAACCTTTAGGGGGGTCCCCATTAAAGGTTTGAGACATTGCACTGCCAAACACATAGTAATTTTTAAATAATTAGAAATAAGTTTCCATCGCAATCCAAATAAAATACATTTTATTAAATAATTAAATACAACATAGATAATCTATTAGTTTGTATAAAATTACTTAGTTCAGATAATTATGAGACAAAGCGATTCCCTCAAATGTATATTCCAAAGTTTCCAAACATGAAATTATATAACTTTATCTTAATTAAGCTTTGAAAGTATTTCCAAACTTCTCGCATTCTTTGGATAATAATAAAGTTTACGCCCGTTAAAGTGTGGTACAGATTTCACCCCCTATGCTATTCATTAGAATTTGGAAATCTCTTTATCTAAAGAGAGACAGTCTGCTAGTAATTACTTGTTGGGACATAGTTTATGAATAGTAAAGATTGCGAGAATTATCGGATGACTGACGCCTTCCTTTGCGGTTTAACCTGAACTTGGAATGTAGTTAAAGTTTCCCAAGTTTGAAGAAATATTTGTAAATATTTAGTTAATTATATTTTGTATTAAATTAAGACTATTTATTAGGTAACTCAAGCTCTTTATTTTAAAAGTTTAGGAAATTTATGTTTAGTTTGAAATATACATTTCAGATTATTTTAATTTTAAATTATTTTATTAATATGTACTGTAATGCTCTATGCTATTATATAAGATTAAGCTAAGATTTATGCTGTTATATTTTTAATTTAAATTATTTTATTAATGTGTACTGTGATGCTCTATGCTGTTGTATAAGATTAAGATAAGATTTATGCTGTTATATTTTTAATTTACATTATTTTATTATTGTGTACTGTGATGCTCTATGCTGTTGTATAAGATTAAGATAAGATTTATGCTGCTATATTTTTAATTAAAATTATTTTATTAATGTGTACTGTGATGCTCTATGCTGTTGTATAAGATTAAGATAAGATTTATGTTATATTTTTAATTTAAATTATTTTATTAATGTGTACTGTGATGCGCTATGCTGTTGTATAAAATTAAGATAAGATTTATGTTGTTATATTTTTAATTTACATTATTTTATTAATGTGTACTGTAATGCTCCATGCTGTTGTATAAGATTAAGATAAGATTTATGCTGTTATATTTTTAATTTACATTATTTTATTAATGTGCACTGTGATGCTCTATGCTGTTGTATAAGATTAAGATAAGATTTATGTTATATTTTTAATTTAAATTATTTTATTAATGTGTACTGTGATGCTCTATGCTGTTGTATAAGATTAAGATAAGATTTATGCTGTTATATTTTTAATTAAAATTATTTTATTAATGTGTACTGTAATGCTCTATGCTGTTGTATAAGATTAAGATAAGATTTATGCCGTTATATTTTAAATTTAAATTATTTTATTAATGTGTGCTGTGATGCTCTGTGCTGTTGTATAAAATTAAGATAAGATTTATGCTTTTGTATTTTGAATTTATATTATTTTATTAATTTGTACTGTGATGCTTTATTATATAAGATGTAAATCTTGTCCAAAGAGGTTTTTGAACAACGTTTTCATTCACTATTATATTTTCTCACTTAATAATTGAGTTATAAATCACCTTCCATCGAACCACATAGAGAGGAATTGCTACAACCTGCTATTTAAAAGTGGTTAGTTTTGACATTTATGTCAATATAATATGAAAAAAAAATGATTGGAAAAGATATGGAACAGAATAGAGTATTTTTCGATTTTATATGGAATAGAAAAGAAATATGAGTATGGATCAAGATTTTGCTAATTTGCTACTTAACATTAACAAATTTAAACAAGTCCAATCTTTGAGTCCTTTTAAAAATATATTTACTCTCAATGTTGTTATAGTTTTGTTAGCTGGAACGAAAATAATACAAAACATAACATATTGGAAATCAAATACTAAGTCTCATAAAATTATGGAATAAATTCTGGTGAAGAAAATATATTAATAAGTGATCATGGACCATACCTCAAAAGATTTAACCTTTTAGAAGTTTATTTCTGTGTCTATGGAAAAGGTGATTTGGTTTGGTGTGTCGTTCTACGGTAATTTTTGTACACACCTTAGGCTAATTAGACCGGGACCTACAGTTTAATGTGGATTCTGAATCCCAAGATCCATCTATGTTCCCGCTAGGATTCGAACCTAAAGCCTGGGGTACCAAAGGCCAGAGGGCTATCCAACTGGCCATCAAGCCGCTATGGAAAAGGTAAAAAATCCTTCCATTATGCAACTATTTGTCTTTAAAAAGATCATGATCTCTTAAAATCTCCTTCAGGCAATTATACATTCAGTGGCATGAGAAATGGACTTACAACTCATGAACCAGATGGAAAATCCTCAATTAAATAAATTTTATAGAAGAAAATGAACATTAATTCATGGTCTGGTCCATAAATCCATTCCAGTATGTAACTATTACTCTTTAAAAAAAATCTTGACATTTTAAAATTCTCTCCAAGCAGCTTTACATTCAGTAGCTCACAAATGAACTTGAAACTCATGAACAAGATGGAAAATTCTCAATTTAATAAATTTTATAGAAGAAAATGAACATTTAAAGTTTATGCTGAAGAAAATATAATAAAAAGGGATCAGGGTCCATACATCAAAAGATTTAGCCTTTTAGAAGTTCATCTCTGATTCTACGGTAAAGGAGAAGAATTATTCCAGTAGACAACAATTGTCTTAAAAAAAAAAAAAAATCCATGATATCTAAAGACTTCCTCCAGGCAATTTTACATTCAATGGCATACAAATGTTCTTACAACTGGTGACTGGATGGAAAATTTCCAATTTAACATATTTCATAGAAGAAAATGACCATCCATTATCCCAAGAAACTATTAATGTCTTTACATTCGCTTTAAACTATAACATTTTTATTATCTTTCTTTGAACGTATGTTGTCCTATTATTTGTATACCATGCTATATCATTTTTTTTACATTTTTAACCGTTGCGTTGTTTATCCCTTATGTATTGTATGCCTTTCGTTTTACGTTAGTTTACATTCACATTTGTTTCTCTTTAGTATCATGCCATATTTTTTATCTATTTTAGTACACAATGTACTACTACATTTCTAAAATTTGATCAATTTATTTTTTAAAATATTTTTTTCATCAAGTAAATTAAACAATATTCACTGAAACATTTAAATGAGTGAAAACATGGGGAAATAAAATGTGAAGATTCTTACTGATTATAAAAAATAAAATGAAAAAAATTAATTTGTATAAATTAATAATGTAATCTCAAGTTATAATTTTCTTTTGTAATTTATTCTATCTATATATTTTTTGACGTATAACCATCCGTTAAATAAACTACTTCCTATATCTCTTGCAAACAGGCATCCAGCACATTGCTTTTTATTTCTCGCTAAGCAGCAATGTTAGGTATATAATTCTTTTAATACTAAGCCAAAAGACGTTAAGAGTGTTTAGTCGCCAGTCGCTAATATACTGTCTAAGTGAAAGCTAGTTTATTATATCTATTCAAGAGAAAAAGGTAGGAATGGGAATTCTTTTGGAACATAGAATGAAAAAATAATGTTATAGGAAAGGAAAGCTTTGAAAATATTTTTAATAGGCATTGATTTTATTTTCTTACAATTTGTTTTTTTTTTTTATTTATTAATTTGGTAAAATCACAGAATAGGAGCCATTCGAATTTAACATCAAAAATTCTTTTCTCCAATTAACGGGATGCAACTGTAAGTGAAGTGAATTGTAAACAATACAAGAAATCCGTGATACCACATTTGGCGACTTATCACTCAGTTGGCGCCATAAAAAAAGTCGCCAAATCCCGATGACCCCAATTTTGCGATTTTGCCACTAATTTAACTAGATTTAGTAAAATATGAATTTTTTTGTAAGCTTAATGTATTTTATTTGTTTCAGTTTAAATTATAATATAATTTATGGATTACTAAAACAAAATCCAAGCACAACTGCTAATCTCATCCATTTTATTTTATTGCGGATAATTTGGAATGAAACACTATCGTAAGTTGATAACAAACTTTGTATCTCAATCAAAATTAAATACGACATTCATCCAACTTTTTTATTACAATGAAAGTTTTGTATGAAATCATGTCTCGTATAAGTTGTTATTATTATCATTATTAGCAATGCTCTACTTCATTAGTAATACTCTAAAAACCATAAACCTTTAATAATAATTAATTTAAATAATAAATAATTTAAATAAAACCTTTAATTCATAATTAATAAAAGACGTAAAAGTATAGGCTATATATAAAAAAAGGTATTTTAGAAATATAATTGTGAATAAGAGGAATTAATTATTTTTTCATGATCAAGAGGTAATGCAATCTTTATTTTTAGACATATTAATTTGCAGTATAATTTATTAATTATTAAAACAAAATTCAAGCATAACTGCTAATCTCCACCCTATTACTTTATGATTTGGAATGAATCCTTACCATAAATTGACGACAAACTGTTGTTGTGACTAATCCTCAGTATCAAGCAGTGTGAGACGCACAACCCATGAGTAGTCTACTCGTGGGGTGGACAGAAGGAAAGGAGGCAGCTTCCTTTCCTATGATTGAGCCCAATAGGTAGAAGTCTGATGTGGCTCCGAGTCACTGAAGAAGGAGGGCAGTGCCTTCCAAGGACATTTAAGAGGAACACCCCGCATACAGGAGAAAGCCAAAAAACTCCCATCAGGTCCTCCAACTCACGAACGCTGAACATCCCAAACGCCATCGAGTCTACTAATGTTTTTTAAACAGTGTCGACAACAATGCTGCGAGGGTATTGAACCTCAGCCCTAATGCTCACTACCAACGAGTCGGGCTAACATCAAACTTTGTATTTGAATCAAAATTAAATACGACATCATTTAGTAAAAAAACAGACAGGACTTGGGAAAGCTCTTTTATGTCCAGAAGACAGCAAAAAAGGTGCATGAGTAAGAAACATTTTATACGACATACATGTTTTTAAAATAATCATTTTAAAATAGAGTAGATTTAAATCTAAATTTCCTTTCAATCATACGTAAGAAACATTATCTTTATCGATTATTAATGCATTTTACTTTTCTTTGCTAAATATTACAGATGACGACGATACAAAATGGATGATTCTTATAACTATGCATAAATGATATTCAGTTTCTCACCTCCATTGATTCCATAGAACTCGGCCGTTGGCTGAATGGCCTGGGCATCCGCGGGTGGACAATTGGCCTCTTCAAGGGCTCTTTGCAGACTGGAGTTTCTGATGACTTGCACCTTCACTTTGCGATCACGCTCCTGTGTAAAGAAAATAATTCATCAAATTAACAACTGCGAAGGGATTTCATTTGAGTCATAAAAGAAATGGACTTATGTTTCTCTAAACAATATAAAAAAGAGAAATATAAGTTTATCATATATATTTTAATTAAAATTATTTTCATTTTAAAGTCAACCAAATAACATACTTATAATATTTTTATTTTCCATTGAATATTTTGAATATTTTAATGAAAAAATGATTGAATATTGAATATTTGAATAATGATTGAATGATTGAATATGATGACTGAATATTTTTTACAATGATTGAATATTTTTATTCAACTTTCAAATTATGGAATATATCTTCCATGTTTACCTTTGCTCGATAATCTTTTATTAAACCAATTTAACTCTTCTTTTTAAAATAAATATGTAAAATATAGGTTATTAATTTAAAAAAGAAACAAAGTCATACTACATAAAATATATAATGCTGTCTCAAACGCAAGATAGAGTTAAATAAAAAGGAGCTGGTCTTGATTTGGAGGAAGCAGAATTTTATTAATGTTATTGTAACTTTTATTAGAAAGAAATGAGAAGAGTAGCTTCAAACACACACCACACATACATACATATATACACTGAAGTGACAAAAGTCATGGGATAGCAATATGCAAATTTTCAGATGGCAGTAGCAGAACAGGTATAAATGCGCAGTGCTTTCGCAGAGCTTTCATTTCTGTTCAAGTTATTCATGTGAAGAGGTTTTGACGTGATGATGACCGCACGACGGGAATTAACAGACTTTGAAAGCAGAATGTTAGTTGGAGCTAGACGCATGGGTCATGCCATTTCAGAAATCGTTAGGGAATTCAACATTCCCAGATCCGCTGTGTCAAGAGTGTGCCGATAGTATAAAATTTCAGGCATAACATCCCACCATGGACAGCGCAGTGGTCGACCGCCTGCACTTAACGACCGAGACCGGCGACGTCTGCAAAGAGTCGTAAATTCTAACAGACAAGCAACACTGCGTCAAATTTCTGTAACCGCAGAAATCAATGTTTCGTACAAGGGACTTGTCTGTTAGAACTGTGCGGAGAAATTTGGCTTTCTTGGGCTATTCCAGCAGAAGACCGACTCGAGTGCCTTTACTGACAGAACTACATCGCTTGCAGCGACTCTCGTGGGCACGTGAGCATATCGGTTGGTCCCTAGATGAATGGAAAACCGTGGCCTGGTCCGATGAGTCCCGATTTCAGTTGGTAAGCGCTGATGGTAGGGTTCGAGTGTGGCGCAGACTCCATGAAGCCATGAACCCAAACTGTCAGCAAGGCACTGTTCAAGCTGGTGGTGGCTCCGTAATGGTGTGGGCTGTTTTTTCATGGCATGGACTTGGTCCAATGGTGCGACTGGACCGAACATTGACTGGAAATGCTTATGTTCAGCTACTTGGAGATCACTTGCAGCCATTCATGGACTTCATGTACCCAAACAACGATGGGATTTTTATGGATGACAATGCGCCATGTCACCGGGCCACAACTGTTCGCGATTGGTTTGAAGAACATTCTGACAATTCCAACGAATGATCTGGCCATTTTAGATCGCCCTACATGAATCCATCGAGCATTTATGGCACATCATCGAGAGGTCTGTTCGTGCCCAAAATTTTATACTATCAACGCTTTGAAATTATGGACGTCTATCGAGACAGCATGGCTCAATATTCCTGCAGAAGACTTCCAACGACTATTTATATGGAAATTTATGTCGAGTCCATGCCACGTCGAGTTTTGCACTTCGCCGGGCGAAAGGAGGGTCGACACGATATTAAGAGGTATCCCATGACTTTTGACTTCAGTGTATATATTGGAATATAATTCGCATATTTTCTGATGATGGAAATTTATTTTATTTTATATTATAAACGGTGAAATTAAAAGTTGCTTCATTTCATATCTGATAAATGAACAAAACATTTTTATGGAATTTATTTTATTTTGCATATTATAAATCAGTGAAATTAAACAGTTAAAAATAAATAATATTTAAAAATATTTTATTTTATATTATAAACGCGGAAATTAAACAGTACTGAGTTTATATCTGCAAATACTGAATTTCATTTTTCCCATTTTATTTTATTTTTTTATAAACGGTGAAATTAAAACAGTTGTGTTAATTGCAAATACCAAATTTTAACGCATATTTATATGGAAATTTATTTTATTTTATATTATAAACGGTGAAATTAAACAGTTGTGGCCAGTTTATATCTGCAAATACGCATATTTATATGGAAATTTATTTTATTTTATATTATAAACGGTGAAATTAAACAGTTGTGGCACTGAAATTTAAGATCTGCAAAGTAGGCAATTTACTACTAAAACTGTATATTACTAAATACGTATACATAGTTAAGAGGTGTTTCTGTATACTTAGTAAAAAAGTATAAATATTTTTTTATATATGATGGCAGTTCTATTCAAAGAAATTTTTTTATTTTATATACCCTAAACATTCAAATTAAACAGTTTAACCATATTATGATGAGGTAGCAGTGCATTTAAAATTTCAGAATACATTATAAACTGTGAAATTAAACAGTTGTGGCCAGTTTATATCTGCAAATACGCATATTTATATGGAAATTCATCACACAGCTTTATATGGAAATTTATTTTATTCGTCACACAAGTGTTGCCACATAAAAGCTGAAACACGGCACACAAAAGTTTGAAATACGGCTATTAAGCAATGCAATTTAATAGTTAAGTAAATCCAAATATTAACAAGATGAAAGAAAAAGGAATAAGAAAATTAAAGTGACATAATTTTATTTCATCGATTCATTCGTAATTTTATTCAAAAATGAATCTTTACATGTTAAAAAACATATGAATACATAAACAATTAAGTCTTGTTTTTACCAATACAGAACTAAGGCAAACTCTTATGCAATGATAAGTTAGATAGATAGTTTGTGAAAAACAAATATTTCTTTACAAATATTTAAATTTGCACAACATTTCAGATAGTTGTAATTTTATTAAATAAAAACCTAAAAATATGCATAGTGTTGCTTATTAAAAGCACTTTGCAATCCTTGTGAAAGGAATTCACGCTTTACAAAAACAAGAAGAAGTTAATATTCACATAATTTATTAAAATTCATAAGACGTATATTTAAATATTCTATTGCCATCAACAAAAAAAAATATAAATCGTTGACTAAACATTTGCTTAAGTTAAATTACGATGTTATTAAAAATAAACATAACAACTGTTAACAAATATTTATATATTCCAATTCATTTTAATAAAGTGCTGTACTCTAATTAAGCACAATGTGACTCGGAACTAAAGATAACTATCAGAATTTTAATTTCATTATATTTGGAGATATATATGAATGTATAAATCTAATTTTGTGTATTTTTTGCATTGTGCAAACTTGATTAAAATTGCATTAAATTTATTAATCTATTAGTAAAATATTTAAGACGAAAAAATAATTAACAAATTAGTTTTAATTACAACATACATGTTTAAATTTATATATTGTAAAACAAACTTTTAACAAACATAATTCATAAAAAAAATGTAAAATAATAAAACATTTCTCAAATACGATATTGTTATTTTTATTTTAATATAAACTGCCATTTTGTAAGCCAATTAACAATCTGTAAGCCAAATAACAATTTGAAAGCCAATTAACAATTTGAAAGCCAATTAACAATTTGTAAGCCAATCAACAATTTGTAAGCCAATTAACAAGTACCTATTTATAATTTATGGTTTCTATTTTTAAATATTTTGATTTCCAATGTCTTGAAACCTTTGTGGGAATTCAATCAATACATATCTTAAAACTTCAAATTATATCCTGATTTTGAACATTTATTTTATAAAAACGATGGCATTTTCATCAGTTTTTTTAATACAAATGTCGATATTAGATATCTAATTGTATTTTGAAAATATTTTAAAAATTGCCTATATTATTATATATCAAAGTTTAACATTTCTTTACATTAAAGCATCTAAGACCAATTTTTCAGCAAGTAAGTCTTAAAAACAAGAATTGGTTTTTCTCACCTTCGTAACGATCGTATTTTCAAAACATAAAGTTAAAATAAAATAAAAATGCTAAATAATTCCAAAATAATATTTTTTGCACAACCATCTAATAAATTTCTTATCGAACACCGACTTTCTTTGAGGAAATAAATCAAAGGCAGTCAGCTTCGTCGACTGCATTCTACGCGTGCCTATTTAAAATACGAAACTCTTTTCACAAATACTGTATTTAAATTAGGCAACAATAAAACTCTGTCCCCGGGCGTTTACATTTTAACGGCAGATCTTGTTTGGATCTGACAATATTTGCATACGCGTACAAAGCATTTCGTGCAAAAAGAAAAATCAATATCAACTATATAGGAATACATTAGAATACAAATGTTTGGGATATTTTCGAGTTGAACAAAAAAAAATCAACTTTGTCGAACTATTACAAATTGATATTTGTGCAAAATGCATTTGTGATAAAGGCTCCTAAAGCCTTGATTGGCTTTCTTTTTCAATAGAATTGTAAAGATTTCTGGTTTATTTATTTTTTTTCTAACTCGACATACTTTTGTAGCGAGAAAAATGTTACATTTTACGTTAAAACAAAAACTTTTTTTTAAATTCGATTTTTATTCCACTTTTTATCACTTTTGTAGCTTTATTGATCTTCTTTTTGTTAAATAGATTCCACTATTCTTAAAGAACATTCTTTGAGTAAAAGTAAAGAGGCAAAATTTTTATAAAAAGGAAACAACTGATTTGTAACTAAATTCGGTTTTACCCCTTAAAATATACTAATTAAATTTTAGAGTAAAAGATTATTATTATTTCTTACTGTTACAGTTTTTTTTTGTCCATCAAATCCTTTTCAAACATTAACATTAGTTAGTGCACAAGATATTTCAGGAATTTCAGGTTTTGTAGTTAATTTAACTAATAAAAATAAGTAATAATTTTTTTTTATAAATAAGCCTACAAATATTTATCAACCATTAATATGAGTCTTTATTTATAAATTATGTAAAAATACTAAAAAGAAAAATCTGGTATTCTCTTTTATTTTATTCTACAAATGCCGAGCATTGGTACCAAAGCCATTAGTTCACAGGCTCTCCAGTAATTTTTGCCAATGTCCTAATACCGAATAAGTGCATTATAATTATTTAAATGTTCAAAAGTATAGTCACACAAAACACAGTTGAGAAATCCACCACTCCATTTCTATAGAGGTGGTCAGGTAAACAGTCATGACCAGTCAAACGTCTAAATTAGAGCCACCGCTGTCTTTTTTGGGAAAACTGGGAATAGTTCTCTCTTCCCCAGAATTCTCCACATGAAAAAAAAACTGGTATTCTATTTTATACATTTTACAAATGGCGAACATTTGCACTTAAGCCATTAGTTCATTGGCTCTCGTACTTTTTGACCATGTCCTCATACTGGGAAAGTGCATTAAATTTATTAAAATGTTCAAAAGCCATAGGCCGACTAGAGTGACATAAAACACAGTTTGGGGAAACCAATTCTAAAGAGGTGGTCACCGAAACAGTCATGACCAGCCAAATAGAGCCAAAGCTGTCTTTCTTGGAAAACTGAGAATAGTTCCCCATCTCTCATGTATAGAGCGTTGAATCCTATCTTGTATAAGAATTTCTTAAGAGTCAAGTTAACAAACAATTTATTCGTACGAAATGAAAGCGGTTGATTAGCGAGCTGCTCTATCAAAGTTCCTTGCTTAGCCAATATATATTAGCTTTTTCGTAGGCCATAATTCCAAAGTGGGCTGGAATCCACTGAAAACAAATTCTGTGTGACAGTGTCTTAAGCAAAGGCTTACAGTCCAAGATTCTTTGGGAACAATTTTGATAATTCAAAAGTGCTTAAGTGCACATTGCAATAACTTTGATTTCGCCAAAAAAAGACAGTAGTAACAAGGCCCATAGGAAAATAGAAAATAAAATGCTCATTGACACCCTATCCAGCACCTCTAGCTCTTTCAAACATAGAAACATAGAGCAGTCAATATAGATACGCCTCTATTCACACTGCCGATAAAGAATCTGAATAGTCTCCATTTCAATTGATCTTAACTGTGAATCGCTTATTTCGATTTTTTGTTTTTTCAACTCCTTGCGTAACATCAGGAATTATATTCAAATTTAAAAAGTCCAACGAAGGAGAGGAGGTAAATGTAGATAATCTTTATCCTGCCAGTAGACAAATGGCCTTGGCCCACCATCGTCTGTAGTGCTGCTGAATTTGTTAGCTATAACAATACTTACCATATACGTAATTACTATTTTTATGCATAAGTCTACAATTATTTATCATAACCGATACTTTATTTGTTAATTTGTCCTTTTGGATTAAAAATGTAGTTTTGAAAAAAAAGGCTTCATTTTAAAGCAATTACATTATTGATAAAAAGAAAGCATATTCATAAAAGTTAAAAAAAAATGCTTTAATTCCAATTAATTACAAAAATCGTATTATATCACTGAAAATATATTTCTATCAGAAAAAAAATTATTATCTTTCCACTTACAGTAACAACATTTCCCGTCATTTCCCCAGTAAATCGCTTTTTTTGATCGAGAGCGGAAATAGTTTGAAGACGAAGCAACAAGACGAAACGAAAACAGAAAAAAATAAAGGAAGAAAATAAAAAAACAGATTTTCTGGTTGTTAGTTAACTGCAATATTTTCTGGAAAACTCAAAGAAGTAACTTTCATCAAATTTTCAGTACCGATCAGCAAAAATTCACTCAGATCAAAATTGACGGAGTCAGCGTTTTTTGAAGTACGCTCAACGTTTTCCACCCGAAAACTAATAAAAATTTCCAGAAGGAAAGAAGAAACAAGGAAAAAAATAAGGGACTTAATCTCCTCTAGTTCCCCTTAGCTCAGTGATAAAATCTTTGGAGGGTGTGTTAAGTGTATCGCTCGAAATCTACTTCTTTCTGCCAGCACCAGAAAACGAAGGCGGGAAATGGAGCTCAAAAATAAATTGGGCATGAAATAGAATTCCAGATTTCAGCATTAAAATTCCAGCAACGACGTTTATGAGAAATGCAAAAGGGGGTGGGGGAGATTCGAATGCTTTTCCAAGCAAATATTACCATGAAGCATTTGTTTTAAGAAAGGAATAAAGTTACAGAAAAGGAAACAAAAGATTTTCCCCTGGAGCTTAAAGAACGTTTTGCTTTTGATGATGCATTAATTAAATGTCTGGAAAGAGCTTTCTCTCTCTCAAAGAATTTCGTTTCGACCATTTTGTATGTGTTATTGAATGCTTAAAAATTTGATTTTATTTTTCAATAAGTCCATCGTAAAAGCTGATGTATCAAAAACAGTTTTGTCATTTGGAAATCTTTTCATAATAAAATAAATTTCTGTTTTGTTTTTTTAATGAGAAGAATGGCTTTACAACATGTTAAATTGAAATTTAAACTGCTTCAGGAAATATGTTATTAATCAAACATGTTTTAATGACACCGAAAATATACTTGATTAACTAATTTAAGGCATTGTAGACGCTTTTTAAAAATATCATAAGTAAATGTATCTTTTTTACGAATACATTATTTTAAATTATAGTATATTATGTAAATATTGATGTTTTCACATCATTATTAATTTTGTGAAAAACTCATGTTTCGAAATCTGCCAGTCGGTAGACGGCGTTGGTCCACCATGAGATGTAGTGCCGAGGTTTGGTCTGTCGCTCTACGGTCATTTTGTGTATCCTTTAATTAGACAGGGACGTACCGTTGAACGTGGATTCCGAACCTCTAACATACATCTCTGCCACCGCCAGGATTCGAATCTAAATCCTGTGGTACCAAAGACCAGAGCGCTAGCCAATGGGTTATAAAACAGCATAGTATCGGGGAGTGTCAGTTGTAAAAACAGACTTACCATATACGTAATTATGCTTTTTTATGCGTAAGTCAACATATATATATCATAATCTATAATTTATTTGTAAATTTGTCCTTTCCAATTAAAAATGTATTTTTGAAAAACAGACTTCATTTTAAAGCAATTACATTAATGATACATAAGAAGCATTTCATCAAAGTTAAAACTAAAATGCTTTTAATTACAATCAGTTAAAAAAATCATATTATATAACCGGAAAAATATTTCTGAGAAAAAAAAGAAAAAATCAATTATTATCTCTCCATTTTACAGCAACAACGTTTCTCCTTCCTTCCCCTTAAATCTCTTATTTTGATCGAGAGCGGAAATAGTTTTAAGACGAAGCAACAAGACGAAACGAAAACAGAAAACAGAAAAATAATGAACTTCTGGTTGTTAGTTAACTGTAATATTTTCTGGAAAACTCGCAGAAGCAACTTTCATCAAATTTTCGATAGCCATCAGCGGAAAGTCACTGAGATCAAAATTGATGGAGTCAGCGTTTTTTGAAGTACGCTCAACGTTTGCCACCCGAAAACTAATAAAAATATCCAGAAAGAACGAAGAAATAAGGGAAAAAATAAGGGACTTAATCTCCCCCAATTCCTCTTAGGTCAGTGATAAAATCTTCGAAGGGTGTGTTAAGTGTATCGCTCGAAATCTACTTCTTTCTGCCAGCGCCAGAAAATGAAGGCGGGAAATGGAGCTAAAAAATAAATTGGCCATGAAATAGAATTCCGGATTTCAGCATTAAAATTTATGCAACGACGTTTATGAGAAATGCAAAAGGGGGTGGAGGGAGATTCGAATGCTTTTCCGAGCAAATATTACAACGAAGCATTTATTTAAAAAAAAAGGAATAAAGTCAGAGGAAAAGGAAACAAAGGAATTTCCCCTGGAGCTAAAAGAACGTTTTGCTTTTGATTACACATTAATTAAATGGCTTGAAAGAGTTTTCTCTCTCTCAAAGAATTTCAATTCGATCGTTTTGTATGGTGTAATTGAATGCTTAAAAGTTTTTATTTTATTTTTCAATAAGTCGAACGTAAAAACTGATGTATCAAAAAGAGTTTTGTCATTTGGAAATCTTTTCGTAATAAAATAAATTTCTGTTTAACAAGAATAGCGGCGTGATAACTTGTTAAACTGAAATTTAAACTGCTTCAGGAATTGTTTATTAATCAATTATATTTTTTCCTAATGACAGCTGAAATAAATTTTATTAATTATTTTACGGGGTTGTGAACGCTTTTAGAAAATATCGTAATTATTTACATATATTTTATGAAAACATTTTTCATTATTTATAATATATTATGTAAATATTAATTTTTTTCACAACATTATTAATTTTGAGAAAAACTCATGTTTCGAAATCTGCCAGAAGGTAGACGGCGTTGGCAGATTTACCAAAGGGCAGTACGCTAGCCAATAGGCCATCAGACTGTGCTGTAGAGGGAGTCAGTTGCTTGTAATAATAATACTTACCATATACGTAATTAAACTTTTTTATGCATAAGTCAACAAATGTTTATCATAATCTAAAATCTATTTGATCATTTATCTTTTTGCATTAAAAACATAATTTTCAAAAAGAGACTTTATTTTAAAGCAATTACATTAATGATACTTAAGAAGCATTTTTTTAAAAGATAAAAATTAAATGCTTTAATTCCAATTAATTAAAAAATCGTATTAAATAACCGGAAATATATTTCTTGAAAAAAAAAAAAAAAAAACGTAAGAAATTATTATCATTCTACTTTAGAGTAACAACATTTCTCCTTCCTTCCCCTTAAATCTCTTATTTTGATCGAGAACGGAAATAGTTTTAAGACGAAACAACAAGAAAAACAAAACAGAAAAAAAGAAACATAACTTCTGGTTGTTAGTTAACTGCACTATTTTCTGGAAAACTCAAAGAAGTAGCTTTCATCAAATTTTCGGTAGCGATCAGCGGAAATTCACCCAGATCAAAATTGACGAAGTCTGCGTTTTTTGAAGTACGCCCGTCTCGCTCAACATTTGCCACCCGAAAACTAATAAAAATATCCAGAAGGAACGAAAAAAATAAGAAAAGAAAAATAAGGGACTTAATCTCCTCTAGCTTCCCTTAGCTCAGTGACGAAATCTTCGGAGGGTGTGTTAAGTGTATCGCTCGAAATCTACTTCTTTCTGCCAGCGCCAGAAAATGAAGGTGGAAATGGAGCTAAAAAATAAATTGCGTATGAAATAGAATTCCAGATTTCAGCATTAAAATTTCAGCAACGACGTTTATGAGAAACGCAAAAGGCGGTGGGGGGATTTAAATGCTTTTCCAAGCAAATATTAATACGAAACATTTGTTTTAAAGAAAGGAATATAGTCAAAGAAAAGGAAACAAAAGATTTTTTCCCTGGAGCTAAAAGAACGTTTTGCTTTTGATTACGCATTAATTAAATGGCTTGAAAGAGTTTTCTCTCTCTCAAAGAATATCTTTTCGACCGTTTTGTATGTGTAATTGAATGCTTAAAAACTTGCTTTTATTTTTCAATAAGTCGAACGTAAAACCTGATGTATCAAAAACAGTTTTGTCGTTTGGAAATCTTTGCGTAATAAAATAAATTAATATTTCTGTTTTAAACTAGAAAAAAATGCGTGATAACCGGTTAAATTGACATTTAAACTGCTTCAGGAAATATGATATTAATCAATTTTTTCCCCCTTAGTGACAGTTGAAATATACTTTATTAATTTTTTTGAGGCATTGTGAACGCTTTTTAAATATATCATAAGTAAATATGTCTTTTTTATGAATACGTTATTTGAAGTTACTGCATATTATGTAAATATTAATTTTTTTCACATTATTATTATTTTTGAGAAGAACTCATGTTTCGAAATCTGCCAGTAGGTAGACGGCGTTGGGTCACCATAATCTGTAGTGCCTGGGTTTGTTTTGTCGCTCTACGGTCATTTTGTGTACATTTTAGGCTAATTAGAGAGGAACATACAGTTGAACGTTTATTCCGAACCCATAACAAACAACCATGAAATGAAAAAGTTCAAGAAACCCGGATTACCACATTTGGAGACTTATCGCTCAGTTGGCGGCAGAAAAAAGTCGCCAAATGCCACGGACCTTATTTTGCGATTTGGCCAAAATATACACTATAAAATTTCATGCGAAAAATATTTTATTTTAGGGTGTTATTATGCAATGTATAAAAAAAAAATTGTATATTTCATAAACATAAAACATTAATAGCATGCAGGGTAGATTTTTTCGTAAAATTGTTTTGGTGATTATTATGATATATTGATTTACAATATTTTTAATAATCATAATTTCCCATAGCCTATCTATAAAAATGGCTTAAAATTGCTGCTTTTCAATAAAATTTTGAAAATTTTAGTTTTATTTACAACATACATAATTTAAAATCATATTATAAAATAAGCTTTTAGTAAACATAATTCATATAAAAACACTTTTAAATAATATATTATTTTTCAAATATGGTATAATTATTTTTATTTTAATAAAATTTGCCATTTTGTAAGCCAATTAACAAGTTCCTATTTATAATTTATGGCTATTATTTTTAAATTTTCTCATTTCCTATGTTTTGAAATCTTTGTGTGAAAACTACAAATTGTATCTTTTGACATTGATTATTGATTTTATAAAACGAAGTGGTCAATCAGTTTTTTAATACAAATGTTGATGTTAGATATCTAATGCAAAATTGTTTTGAAAATATTTAAAAAAAATGCTGTTATTATTATCAAAGTTAAATATTTTTTACATTAAAGTATCTAAATCAGAATTTTCAGCAAGTAAGACTTAAAAGCAAGAATTGGTTTTTCTCACCTTCGTAACAATCGCATTTTCAGAGATAAAATAATCATAAAAAAAATATCAAATAATTCCAAAATAATATTTTTTACATAACCATCTAATAAATTTCTTATCGAGCATCGAATTTCTTTGAGGAAATAAATCAAAGGCAGTCAGCTTCGTCGACTGCATTTCCCCTTTACCATTCTACGCGTGCCTATTTAAAATACGAAACCCTTTTCACAAATACTGTATTTAAATTAGGCAACAATAAAACTCTGTCCCCCGGCGTTTACATTTTAACGGCAGATCTTGTTTGGATCGGGCAATATTTGCATTTACGTACAATGCATTTCATGCAAAAAGAAAAATCAATAGCAACTATATAGGAATATATTAGAATACAAATGTTTGGAATATTTTCGACTTGAACAAAAAAAAAAAAAAAAAAAATCAACTTTGTCGAACTTTTACAAATTGATATTTGTGCAAAATGCATTCGTAATAAAGGCTCCTAAAGTCTTAATTAGCTTTCTTTTTTCAATAGGGTTGTAAAGATTTGCTTATTTTTTTTTATAACTTGGCATACTTTTGCAGCGAAGAAAATTTTACATTTTTACGTTGAAAACAAAACTTTTTTTTAAAATTCGATTTCTATTCCAATTTGTTATCACTTTTGTAGGTTTATTGATCTTCCTTTTGTTAAATAGATTCCAAATTCTTAAAGAACATTCTTTGTGGAACAGAAAAAGGGTAATTCTTATAAAAAGTAAACAACTGATTTGTAACTTAATTCGGCTTTACCCCTTAAAATCTAATAATCAAAATCTCGAAAAAAGAGTTTTTGTTATTTCTTACGGCTACAGATATATTTTTTTTGTCCAAACAAATCCTTCTTAAATAACATTACACAAGATATTTCGGGAACTTCAAGTTTTTCACATTTAATGTAATTAATAATGATAAATAATAATTCATTTTATACGGTTTTTTATTATCCCAAATAGTAGACAACAATATCTAGACCAAGTCAATGAATCCTCATGGAAGAAGGGAAGTCTCTGTTTTGGTGAAGTACCCGTAGGTAAAAATCTTACTTGGTTCCGAGTCACTAAATACGAAGAGTAGTGCTTTCGAGAAGTCTTTTTAGGGGTAACTAAAGCGCATCTGGAAGAAAACCAGAAAAACTCCCACCTTAGGTCCCCGTCTACTATGACTATAGTACGTAGAGTTGACTGTGTCTCCTGTCACGAAATCTGACAGTAGGCAAACGGCCTTGGCCCACCATGTGGTTGTTGCGCCAATGAAGATGTCCCAGTGACTAGTGCTCGTTGTCACAAATATCGTGTTTGAATCCCGTCCGTGCCCTAGATAATTGTAGTAGTGTGATCCTGAATTCAGTTTAAACCTTAGGTCCCGATCAGGCGTGGGGCTGTTAACCCGACCCCGTAAAAAAACATCCCTTGTATCGGAATCTGTCATTACGCAAACGGCCCTAGCCCTCCAAGGGCTATAGTTCCGTTGAGTTAGTTAGTTGTAATAATAATAGTTATCATATATGTAATGACTTCTTTTTACTGCATAATTCAACAAATATTCATCATAATCAATAATTTATTTGTTAGTTTGTCCTTTTGGATTGAAAATGTATTTTTGAAAAGGTTTTGCAAAAAAAAAAAAAAAAAAAAAAAAAATTATTCTCAAACAATTACATTATGATACACAAGTAACATTTCCATAAAAGTAAAAAATGATAAAAATGTTTTAATTTCAGTTAATTTTAAAATTTAACTTATTTTATTTACTTTTATTTTTTATTATTTATTTTATTTGACCGGATATATATTTCCGAAAAAAAAGGGAGTAAAAAACATATCATCACTTCACTTTACAGTAACAGCATTTCTCCTTCCTTCCCCTTCAATCTCTTATTTTGATCGAGAGCGGAAATAGTTTTAAGACGAAGCAACAAGACGTAACGAAAACAGCAAGAAAGAAAACGAAAAAAAAAAAAAAAAAAAAAAAAAAAAGAACTTCTGTTTGTTAGTTAACTGCAATATTTTCTGGAAAACTCAAAAAGTAGCTTTCCTCAAATTTTCGGTAGCGATCAGCGGAAATTCACCCAGATCAAAATTGATGGAGTCAGCGTTTCTTGAAGTACGCTCATCTCGCTCAACGTTTACCGCCCGAAAACTAATAAAAATATCCAGAAGGAACGAAGAAATAAGAAGAAAAAAATAAGGGACTTAATCTCTTCTAGTTCCCCTTAGCTCAGTGAAGAAATCTTCGGAGGGTGTGTTAAGTGCATCGCTCGAAATCTACTTCTTTCTGCCAGCGCCAGAAAATGAAGGCGGGAAATGGAGCTAAAAAATAAATTGGGCATGAAATAGAATTTCCAGATTTCAGCATTAAAATTTCAGCAACGACGTTTATGAGAAATGCAAAAGGGGGGTGGGGAGGAGATTCGAATGCTTTTCAAGCAAATATTATTATGAAGCATTTGTTTTAAAAAAGGAATAAAGTCAGAGAAAAGGAAACAAAGGAACTTCCCCTGGAGCTAAAAGAACGTTTTGCTTTTGATTACGCATTAATTAAATAGTCTGAAAGAGTTTCTCTCTCTCAAAGAATTTCGTTTCGGCCATTTTGCATGTGTAATTGAATGCTTAAAAATTTGCTTTTGTTTTTTCAATTATTCGAACGTAAAAGCTGATGTATCAAAAACAGTTTTTGTCATTTGGCAATCTTTTCCTAAAGAAATAAATGTATGTTTCTTTTTTTTAAAAAGGAAAATGGCGTGGCACAGGTGAAATTGAAATTTAAACTAATTCAGGAAATATGATATTAATCAATTTGTTTTTCATGGTGACAGCTGAAATATACTTTAATTATTTCACAGAATAGTTGACGATTTTTAAAAATATCATAAGTAAATATATATTTTTATTAATAAATTATTTTTAAATTATAACATACTCTGTAAATATTAATTTTTAAAAAAACATCTCATGTTTCGAAATCTGACAGCAAGTACACTTCGTTGCCTCACCATCAGCTGTAGTATCGGGGCTTGGTTTGTCGCTCTACGGTGAATTTTGGATACACTTTGGGATAATTAGATCAAGACTTAAACTTTAAAGGGAATTCCGAACCCCTAACAAACATCTATGCCACCTGCAAGATTCGAATCTAAATTATGTGGTACCAAGTGTCAGGGCTCCACCAGTCAAAAGACAGCGTAGTACAGAGAAGTCATTTAGTTGTAATAATAATACTTATGCCTAAAAAATAATAATTACGCATATGTTAAGGCAACAAATATTTATCATAGCCTGTTAATTTGTCCTTTTGGATTAAATATACACTGAAGTGACAAAAGTCATGGGATAGCAATATGCAAATTTTCAGATGGCAGTAGCATCGCGTAGAACAGGTATAAATGCGCAGTGCTTTCGCAGAGCTTTCATTTCTGTTCAAGTTATTCAGGTGAAGAGGTTTTGACGTGATGATGACCGCACGACGGGAATTAACAGACTTTGAACGCGGAATGTTAGTTGGAGCTAGACGCATGGGTCATGCCATTTCGGAAATCGTTAGGGAATTCAACATTCTCAGATCCACTCTGTCAAGAGTGTGCCGAGAGTATGAAATTTCAGGCATAACATCCCACCATGGACAGCGCAGTGGTCGACCGCCTGCACTTAACAACCGTGACCGGCGACGTCTGCAAAGAGTCGTACATTCTAACAGACAAGCAACACTGCGTCAAATAACCGCAGAAATCAATGTGGGACGTACAAGGGACTTGTCTGTTAGAACTGTGCGGAGAAATTTGGCTTTCTTGGGCTATTCCAGCAGAAGACCGACTCGAGTGCCTTTACTGACAGAACGACATCGCTTGCAGCGACTCTCGTGGGCACGTGAGCATATCGGTTGGTCCCCAGATGAATGGAAAACCGTGGACTGGTCCGATGAGTCACGAGTTCAGTTGGTAAGAGCTGATGGTAGGGTTCGAGTGTGGCGCAGACCCCACGAAGCCATGGACCCAAACTGTAAGCAAGGCACTGTTCAAGCTGGTGGTGGCTCCGTAATGGTGTGGGCTGTTCTTTCATGGCATGGACTTGGTCCTCTGGTGCGACTGGACCGAACATTGACTGGAAATGCGTATGTTCAGCTACTTGGAGATCACTTGCAGCCATTCATGGACTTCCTGTACTCAAACAACAATGGGATTTTTATGGATGACAATGCGCCATGTCACCGGGCCACAACTGTTCGCGATTGGTTTGAAGAACATTCTGGACAATTCCAACGAATGATCTGGCCACCTAGATCGCCCGACATGAATCCCATCGAGCATTTATGGGACATCATCGAGAGGTCTGTTCGTGCCCAAAATCCTGCATCATCAACGCTTTCACAATTATTGACGTCTATCGAGACAGCATGGCTCAATATTCCTGCAGAAGACCTCCAACGACTTGTTGAGTCCATGCCACGTCGAGTTGCTGCACTTCGCCGGGCGAAAGGAGGGCCGACACGATATTAAGAGGTATCCCATGACTTTTGTCACTTCAGTGTATATTTTTGTAAAGAGGCATTATTATAAATCAATTATAATAATGATACATAAGAAGAATTTCATCAAAGCTAAAACTAAAACGTTTTAATTCCAAAAAAATCGTGTTATATAACAAATATATTTCTTAAAAAAAAAAAAAGAACAAAAAATTACTATCACTCCCCTTTAAAGTAACAACATTTCTCTTTCCTTCCCCTTAAATCTTTTATTTTGATCGAGAGCGGAAATAGTTTTAAGACGAAGCAATAAGAACGAAAACAGAAAAAAAAAAAAAAAAGAAGAAAAAAAAAGAAAAAAAAAAGAGAAATTCTGGTTGTTAGTTAACTGTTATTTTTTAGCTCCATTTCCAGTCTTCATTTTCTGGCGTTGGCAGAAAAAAGTAGATTTCGAGCGATACACTTAACACACCCTCCGAAGATTTCATCACTGAGCTAAGGGGAACTAGAGGGGATTAAGTCCCTTATTTTTCTCTTCTTATTTTTTCGTTTCTTCTGGATATTTTTATTAGTTTTCGGGCGGCAAACGTTGAGCGAGATGGGCGTACTTCAAAAAACGCTGACTCCGTCAATTTTGATCTGGGTAAATTTCCGCTGATGGCTACCGAAAATTTGATGAAATCTACTTCTTTGAGTTTTCCAGGAAATATTGCAGTTAACTAACAACCAGAAGTTCTGTTCTTTCTTTCTTTTTATACTTTTTTCTGTTTTCGTTTCGTCTTGTTGCTTCGTCTTCAAACTATTTCCGCTTTCGATCAAAATAAGAGATTTAAGGGGAAGGAAGGGGAAATGTTATTACTGTAAAGTGGAGGGATAATAATTTTTAATCTTTTTTTTAAAAAATAAATTTCCGGTTATATAATAAGATTTTTTTTAATGAATTGGAATTAAAGCATTTTATTTTGGACTTTTATAAAAATGCTCTATTCAGCGGATAAACACTTAGACAGTTGTCTTTGATGCCTTAATGCAAGCACTGCACCGACGTTACTCACTATCCAGGAGGTATATGTCGCTTGAAGATAAACTATGGACACGGAGTAAAAATACCCCTGCAACACTCTACGATCATATTTGACCGGGACTTACGGTTTAAAGTGGATAGCGAACCACTTCAATCATCCATGGCACCGCCGAGACTCGAACACGAAATCTGCACCAGAGTGCTAGCCACTCGACCATCATACCCAAAATCTTTTTTATGTATCATTAATGTAATAGATTTAAATTGAAGCCTATTTTCCAAAAATACTTTTTTAATCCAAAGAACAAATTAACAAATAAATTATAAATTATGAAAAATATTTGTTGACTTATGCATAAAAAAGAATAATTACGTATATGGTAAGTATTATTATTAGACCTAACTGACTCCCCGGTACTACGCGGTCAGATACCTATTGGCTAGCGACCTCGAAGAAGTAGCTTTCATCAAATTTTCGGTAGCCATCAGCGGAAAGTCACCCAGATCAAAATTGACGGAGTCAGCTTTTTTTGAAGTACGCCCATCTCGATCAACATTTGCCGCCCGAAAGCTAATAAAAATATCCAAAAGGAACGAAAAAATAAGAAGAAAAAAATAAGGGACTTAATCCCCTCTAGTTCCCCTTAGCTCAGTGATGAAATCTTTGGAGGGTGTGTTAAGTGTATCGCTCGAAATCTACTTTTTTCTGCCAGCGCCAGAAAATGAAGACTGGAAATGGAGCTAAAAAGTAAATTGGGCATAAAATAGAATGCCAGATTTCAGCATTAAAATTTCAGCAACGACGTTTTGAGAAATGCAAAGGCGGTGAGATACGAATGCTTTTCCAAGCAAATATTTCTATGAAGCATTTGTTTTAATAAAAGGAGTAAAGACAGAGAAAAGGAAACAAAAGATTTTTCCCCTGGAGCTAAAAGAACGTTTTGCTTTTGATTACGCATTAATTAAATGGCTTGAAAGAGTTCTCTCTCTCTCTCAAAGAATTTCGATTTGACCGATTTTTATGTGTAATTGAATGCTTAAAAATTTGCTTTTATTTTTGAATAAGTCGAACGTAAAAGCTGGTGTATCAAAAACAGTTTTGTCATTTGGAAATCTTTTCGTAATAAAATAAATTTCTGTTTCGTTTTAACTAGTAGAATGTTTCTGAATGGTGTGATAACTGGTTAAATTTAAATTTAATCTGCTTTAGGAAATAAAATATTAATCAATTTTTTTCCCATTAGGGAATTCCCCTTGTGTCAATTTGTCCTTTATATATTTTATGGCATTGTGGACGCTTATTAAAAATATCATAAGTGAATGTTTATTTTTTATGAATATATTATTTTAAGTTGTAGCATATTATGCAAATATTAATTTTTTAAACATTATTAATTTTGAATTTTTGAAACCATAGGTCGAGGTCAGGTGTAGGACTGACAACCGTAAAAAACATCCCTGTCTTGGAATCTGCCGATAGGTAAATGACCTTGGCCACTATGGGATTTAGAGCGGGGTAGTTAGTAAGTTGTAATAATAATGTGACTAATCCACACTGTCCTACTGTGCGGGATGGCCCATTCCATGAGTGATCCCTGACCATCCATGGATGGATGGCAACTTCTGTTGTGAGAGAGCACTTATATGTAGAAGTTTGACATGACTGCGTGATGTTCTTACAGTCATATGAGAACGGGACCTATTTTTTAAAGTAGATTTCAAACCGCTGAAAGCATTCATGGCACAGACGGGACTTGATCTCGAAATCAATGGCATAGAGCACCAAAGGTCTAGATACTCGACCATTCAGACCCGTAATAATAATATTTACAATATACGTAATTATACTTTTTTATCCACAAGTCAACAAATATTTATCATTAACTATAATTTATTTGCTAATTTGTCATTTTGCATTAAAAATATACTTTTGAAAAATGGGCTTCATTTTAAATTTTTTTAAAAAGAAAAGGGCGTGATACAGGTTAAATTGAACTTTAAACTGATTCAGGAAATATGATATTAATCAATTTGTTTTTCGTTCTGACAGATGAAATGTAATTCATTAATTATTTCACAAGATAGTGGATGCTTTTTTAAGAATATCATAAGAAAATATATATTTTTATGAATACATTTTTTTTTAAAATTATAGTATATTGTGTAAATATTAATTTTTTTAAAGCATTATTAATTTTTAGAAAAACATATCACGTTTCGAAATCTGCCAGCAGGTAGACTTCGTTGCCTCATCATCGGCTGAAGTGCCATGTAGTAGGTTTGGTTTGTCGCTCTACGGTCATTTTGTGTACACTTCAGCTAATTAAATCAAGACTTAAATTTTAAAGTGGATTCCGAACCCCTAACAAACGTCCATGCTCGCCCGGATTCGAATCTAAATTATGTGGTACCAAAGGCCCAGGCTCCACCAGCCAAAAGGCCATCAGACCGCTTAGTATAGGAAAGTCAATTAGATGTAATAATAATACTTGTGCCTAAAAAAGAATAATTAAACATATGGTAACTCAACAAATATTTATCATAATCTATAACATATTTATTAATTTGTCCTTTTGCATTAAAACTATATTTTTGAAAAGATGCTTCATTTTTAAACAATTATGTTAATGATACATAAGAAGCATTCTAATAAAAATTAAAAATAAAATACTTTAATTCCAATTAATTTTAAAAAGTCTTATTATATAACTGGAAATATATTTCCTAAAAAAAAAGGAGAAAAAAGTTATTATCACTCCACTTTACAATAACAACATTTCCCCTTCTTTCCCCTTAAATCTCTTATTTTGATCGAGAGCGGAAATAGTTTTAAGACGAACAAACGAAAACAGAAAAAAAAAAAAAGAAACAGAACTTCTGGTTGTTAGTTAACTGCAATATTTTCTGGAAACTCAAAGAAGTAGCTTTCATCAAATTTTCAGTTGCGATCAGCGGAAATTCACGGAGATCAAAATTGACGGAGTCAGCGTTTTTTGAAGTACGCTTAACGTTTGCCACCCGAAAACTAATAAAAATATCCAGAAGAACGAAGAAAAAAAAATGAGGGACTTAATCTCCTCTAGTTTCCCTTAGCTCAGTGATAAAATCTTTGGAGGGTGTGTTAAGTATATCGCTCGAAATCTACTACTTTCTGCCAGCGCCAGAAAATGAAGACGGGAAATGGAGCTAAAAAATAAATTGAGCATGAAATAGAATTCCAGATTTCAGCATTAAAATTTCAGCAACGACGTTTGTGGTAAATGCAAAATAGGATAGGCAAAATCGAATGCTTTTCCAAGCAAATATTACTCTGAAGCATTTGTTTTAGAAAAAGGAATAAAGTCAGTGAAAAGGAAACAAAAGATTTCCCCCTGGAGCTAAAAGAACGTTTTGCTTGTGATTACGCATTAATTAAAAGGCTTGAAAGAGTTATCTCTCTCAAAGAATTTCGTTTTGACCTTTTTGTATGTGTAATTGAATGCTTAAAAATTTGCTTTTATTTTTCATTAAGTCGATCGTAAAAGCATATGTATCAAAAACAGTTTTGTCATTTGGAAATCGTTTCGTAATAAAATAAATGTCTCTTTCTGTTTTTAACGAGAAGTTTGGCGTGATAACAGGTTAAATTGAAATTTAAACTGCTTCAGGAAATATGTTGTTAAGCAATTATTGTTATTTTACTTAGTGACAGCTGAAATATACTTTAGTAACTATTTTACGGTATTGTGGATGCTTTTAAAAATATCACAAGTAAATGTATATTTTTTATGAATACATTATTTTAAATTATAGCATTTTGTATAAATATTAATTTTTTCTAAACATTATTACTTTTGAATCTAAATGCTAATGTAATATATTATTAGTACATTTATTTCTTAAATTTTTAAACTTTAAAAAATAAATGTTTCCGTACACACACAAAAAAAAAAAAAAATTTGTGTGTCTTTTAAGTGCGTATTGCAAATATAAGTGCGTATTGCAGTGTACGATGTATTAAGCTCGATCAAAATTCGAATTTTGCATGAACGAAGATTCAGTTTTGCATGATCCATCATTAAATTCTGTAGGATCAAGCATTTAATGTTGTGCAATCTATGATCACTTTATGAACCATAATTCACTTTTGATTAATCAATATATTTAAATTTTGCATAATCATTATAATTAAATTTTTGTATGAATAACGATTCAAATTTGCATGATCGATATAATTAAATTTTGCCTGATCAATATAATTAAAGCTTTTTATGAATAACGATTCAGTTTCGCATGATCCATCATTCAGTTCTTCATAATCAAACACTTAATTTGTATGATCCATGATCAATTTATGAACCATTATTCAGTTTTGCATGATCCATAAAATTAAATTTTGCATGATTGATATAAAATTTTACATGATCGGTATAATTAAATTTGGTATGATCGATATAATTAAATTAGTATGATTGATATAATTAAATTTGTATGATCGATATAATTAAATTTTGCATGATCCATATTGAACTAATTAAGTATTTGTCATTTTCTCAGATACGCTTCTGGTTTCACATTCAATACTTTTTAATAACATAGAAAGTAGAACATAAGTGTCTGGGTACACCGTTGTAATTAAATAAATACCATTTAATTGGTTCTAAGGGGGAAATCTAATGAAATTGAATTATAGGTTTATCAATAAAAAACTTTTATGTAAAATTTTTTTAAAAAATTTAAACATTTTTATCCAATCATTTTTAGTAACTTCAAATGAATATTAAGTATTAAATTTAAATTAGATATACACAAAACCTATTATGTATTTTTATATTGATTTTATCAATACTATTAAATGGCTTTCAGAATTATTTTACTTTAATCAAATTAGATTTCAATCCAAAGAAATTCAAATACTTTATCAAATTTCATAGAATTCTAAAATATCTTTTTTTTCTCTTTGTAATCATACTCAAATAGCTAAAATATCATCATAGTTCCTTTTGAAAGTAATTTCCTTTTTAATATGGTCTCAATTTTACGAACTACAAAGAATTCAAAGTATTTGATATTCAATATTCCATTAAAGTTTTCCTATAATAGCTTAATTGATATAAAAAAAAAATTTCTTCGTGGCTTTTGGGTTTTTCATTTTGTGTAAAGAAATAATATTTTTAAGAAACCTTTTAATAAAATTATACATATTTAAGATGGAATAAATATAATACAATCAATGCATTCTTCAATTTACTTCTGTATATGTGACTTATTTAAATAAGAAGCGCCAGACAACAACAGAAATTTTTAAACATTTTAAAATTTTATTTTCAACAATTGTAGAAAATTTTATAAATAATTCAAAGAAAAAAATATTGGATCATTTTTAAATAAAATAAAATGGATTTAATATTCTTATTCCATTTTTCTCAATATAATAAGAATATTTCATATAAATATTTAAATAAATTTCTTGCAGGAGAAAAATTGTAATTCAGTTCTCATTAGAATTGTAGAACAATATGTATATACATTAAATGACCTCAAAAATTACTAAAGTGATATGCGATTTTATATTTAAAGTTGAAATACTTTATATTTGAATTTCGAGAAATATTAATTTCTTAAATTTTCTGTACTTGAATAAATATATAATGTATCAATAGTTATCAAATAAATGAGTTGTACTTGTTCCTTTGTACTGGTTCTAAAAGATTTCATGCATTTTCCTTAAATATATTTTTTGTACTTTTTTTTTATTTAGGACATCATCCAATAGAACCCTCACAATAGCAATTGCTGATAAGTTTTATGTTTAATAAACGCATTTTAAACACTTTGTAAAATATTTTAAATATCTTGTAATATACTTTAAACCAAAAATATATAAATAAGGATCCACCAAGAAATCTCACGTAAACTATATAGTGGACCGCATGTGGAGAGAAAAGAGAAATGTTTAAATAAAATGCATTCGCTATGAATTCGCGCGAGAACTATATAGATGATCGCGTGCTCAGAGAAAAAGAAAAATGTTTGAATAAAATTTACTCGAAACGTGTGGCAACATTGTAGAATGTTCTATCGTTTTAAAAATGAGAAGTTAGTCATTTATTAGTTAGTTGTAGTTTAGGCTTCGCGTTGCAGTGAATGCTGTGTTCGTTACTAGTCTGCTTTGCGTTTAGTGATTGCTTTGTTAGTACTCTGCTTTGCGTTGTATTGCTTGCTTTGTTAATTATAAGTCTGCTAGCGTTATAGTGATTGCTTTGTTAGTTAATAGTCTATTTGGATTGTAGTTATTGTTTTGTTGTTTATTATTCTGTTTTGAATTGAAATGATTGCTATATTAGTTAGTAGTCTGCTTTGCGTTGTAGATAACAAATGACAGATTTGTGTAATCATCTCCTCTTAATTCTAACATTTCAACAAACATATTCAACCTATGTTCACCATTTTCGGAAGCCGAAAATTCTATCTTCGTGAAAGTTTCAAAGATGTAGATTACGCAGAATTTAACCAACGCCATTACGTCTTCAAAGGCGAATATACCCATATCCGGCCATAATCTGTACTGGAAGAATAAAAACTTATTTTTAAGAAATATACCACAAAAAGACCAAGGTCGTGTCTTGTAGTCTCTAAAACCCTGTTTCATTATATTTACATTGGTTTAAGATCCATTTTAGGAATATCAATTTGATAGGAAAGAGTTTTAAATACTATAAATTCCAATAAGATTTAATCATTCAATAAATTTTACGATAATGCTTCTGCACTTTAAGACAAAACGCGAAAATAAAACGTTATTATCCTTTTTATTTGAATTTTCATCTCACAACAAGAAAAAAGTAATCATTCCAATCTGCGTTAATACAGAACTATCATGAAATAATTTAAACAACACACACGCAAGCATACTAGCAGTCAACGATAGCACTCGAAAGTTAACTTATTCTGAGGAGGGAAAACGAAAAATAATACTAAAATACATAGTCCTATCTCGATTAAGATGAAAAGGGAAAAATAAAAGAAACAATATTGATGCGGAACTAAAAGTAAAGTAAAGATCGGAGATATAAAATAGTTATCGGTGACTGAAAAAAAAAAAAAAAAAAACAATAGAGGTGAAGGAAATAAATAAAAAAGGAAAATGCAGCAGCATTTTCTCTCTCTCAGCTCTTAAGAATAAAATGGTGAAGATAATGTCATGCAACAAAAGTGCCTGAACGGAAAAGCCTCCATTACATTTTTGCTATTCTATCTTTCTTTCTACTCGAAGTCCGTTTAAAAGTTTTCCTCCCCATCTATATGTGAAGAGGAAAGAGGCCGTGTCGGGCACAAGAAATATATGTATATGTATACATATATCTATAAGAGAAAAAAAGGGGATGGAAAGATGCGAAGAAATATGTATGGAAAAGCAAGTAAAATGGAAGATGAAAAGTGTCTTTTAACTTGAGGCACTTTTTATATGGCTGCATTCTGCGTTGAATATTGCGGATGGTATGGAATACGTTTTTCATATTTGCCATTTTTCCCCAGCATTTATACTCTTCTTTTGTCAAAGTGATGACTATTGGTTTGGGAAATGGAGGGAAAAGTTTCCATACATTTGCGGACGTTTTTATACTCACGGGCTGAGGGAATATACTTAGTAGTCTGTTTGGGTTATAATGATTACTTTTTTAGTAAGTAGTCTTCTTGAGTTCTAGCGATTGATTTGTTCGTTAAAAGTCTGCTTTGCTTTGTAGAAAATAAATGATAGAATTCAGGGGAGACGTTCACGGAAACCTAACATTTCAATAATCGTATTCTTCATTTTTCAGAAGTCAAAAACTTTTTTTACTTGAAAGTTCCACAGTAGTAGATTACACAGAATTTAGCTAACGCCATTATGTCTTCAAAGACAAATACTCATATATCTGTCCATAATGTGTACTGGATTTATATATCTTAAAGATAAACTTTTATTTAAGACATAGACCACACAAAGCTCGTATACTTTCAGAAACAGTATTTCATTTTATTTAAATTGGTTTAACATTCATTTTATAAATGTCAAAAGAAAGTATTTCAAATAATATACAATCTAAAATAAGACTTAATCATTCAATAAATCAAATTTTACGATAACGCTTCTGCACTTTTAAACACACGTGAATAAAATTTTACTATCCTTTTTATTTGAATCTTCATCTTACTGCATAAAAAAAAAACAATTCCAATCTGCGTTAAAGCAGAACTATCACGAGATAGTTTAAACCGCACGCACGCTGGGAGACACTAGCCGTCAGCGACAGCGTAAAGATAACGCTCGAAAGTTACTTTATTCTGAAGAGGGAAAAATAATTAAATGCATAGTCCTATCTCGATTAAGATGGAAATTGAAAAATAAAAGAAACAGAAAATTGATGCGAAACGAAAAGTAAAGTAAAGATGGGAGATAAAAAAAATTATCGGTGACTGAAAATGAAATAAAAGAAAAACAATAGAGGTGAAGAATATAAATAATAAAAAAATGCAGCAGCATTTCTCTCTCTCAGCTCTTACGAATGAAATGGTGAAGATAATGTCATGCAACAAAAGAGCCTGAACGGAAAAGCCTCCATTACACTTTTGCTATTCCTTTTTCTTTCTACTCGAAGTCCGTTTAAAAGTTTTTCCTCCACATCTATATGTGAAAAGGAAAGTGGCCGTGTCGGGCACAAGAAATATATGCATATGTATACATATATCTATACCAGAAAAAAAATGGTATGGAATGATGGGAAGAAAAATGTATGAAAAAGCAAGTAAAATGGAAAATGAAAAGTGTCTTTTAACTTGGAACACTTTTTATATGGCTCCATTCTGTGTTGAATATCGTGGATGGTAGGGAAAAGTATTTCACATTTGCCATTTTTCCCCAGCATTTATACTCTTCTTTTGTGACAGTGATGACTATTGGTTTGGGGAGTGTAGGGAAAAGTGCCCATACATTTACGGTCGTTTTGATACACACGTGCTGCGGGAATTTATTTTCACCTGAAGGATAGGTCGATATAATGGATGCGACATTGATAAAATCGTAAGATTATTTTCAATGGGAGACGAAATCCTTAAAGTATATGTGTAGGGATTTTTTTGTTACTAGCATCAATATTTCCAATGTTCTTTGTGGAACCTTTGCTTGGCTTTGGGTTGTAATGATTGCTTTGTTAGTTAGTAACTTGTTTGTGCTGCAGTGTTGGCTTTTTTAATTAGTAGTCTGTTTCGGTTGTAGTGATTGTTTTGCTACTTCTTAGCCTTTTAGGGTTGCAATGATTGTTTTGTAAGTTAGTCGTCTGCTTGGGTTGGAGTGATTGATTTGTTAGTTAGTAGTCTATTTTGGGTTATAGTGATTACTTTGTTAGTTACTAATATAATTTGCATTGTAGTGATTGCTTTGTTATTTATTAGTCTGCTTTGTGTTGTAGGAATTGCTTTGTTTGTTAGTACTCGGTTTTCATTGTAGTGATTGATTTGGTAATTACTAGTCTTCTTTGCGTTGTAGAAAATAAATGATAATTTTGGGATGTCTCGTCCCAATTTTAACACAAGAATCATTTTCACCTTATATTTGCCGTTCGTCGGAATCCACAGATTCTATTTCGAGTAAGCTGCAAAGTTTTAGATTAATATGAACTTAACTAAAGCCATTATATCTACAAAGGTGGTTACATTAATATCATGTCATAATCTGTACTACATAAATAAAAGCTTATTTTTAAGAATTACACCAAACATAGAATATGATAGTATCTAATAATTTTAGAAACATTGTTTCATTATATCAAAATTGGTTTAACATCCTATTTATCAATATAAACTTAATAGGAAAGTATTACAAATGCTCTATAATCTAATAAGATTTAATCATTCAGTAAATAAAATTTTACGATGACGCTTCTGCACTTTAAGACAACACATGAATAAAATGTTATTATCCTTTTTATTTGAATCTTCATCTTAAAACAAAAAGAAACCATTCCAATCTGCGTTAATGCAGAACTATCACGAGGCAGGGAGACACTAGCCGTCAGCGATAGCGTAACGGTAACGTTTGAAAGTTAACTTATTCTGAAGAAGGAAAAATAATAAAATATATTGTCCTATCTCGATTAAGATGAAAAGTGAAAAATAGAAGAAACAGAAAATTGATGCGAAACGAAAAGTAAAGTAAAGATGGGAGATAAAAAATAGTTATCGGTGACTGAAAAAGAAATAAAATAAAAACAATAAAAGTGAAGGAAATAAATAAAAAAGAAAATTCTACGGCATTTTCTCCCTGAGCTCTTAAGAATAAAATGGCAAAGAAAATGTCATGCAACAAAAGGAGCCTGAACGGAAAAGCCTCCATTACATTTTCGTTATTCCTTTTTCTTTCTACTCGAAGTCCGTTTAAAAGTTTTTCCTCCACATCTATATGTAAAAGGGAAAGGGGCCGTGTCGGGCAGAAGAAATATATGCATATGTATACATATATCTATACCAGACAAAAAAAGGGTATGGAATGATGGGAAGAAAAATGTATGGACAAGCAAGTAAAACGGAAAATGAAAAGCGTCTTTTAACTTGGAGCACTTTTTATATAGCTCCATTCTGTGTTGAATAGTGTGGATAGTAGGGAAACGTTTTTCATATTTGCCATTTTTCCCCAGCATTTATACTCTTCTTTTGTGACAGTGATGACTATTGGTTTGGGGAATGGAGGGAAATGTGCCCATGCATTTACGGTCGTTTTTATACACTCGGGTGGCAGGAATTTATTTTTACCTGAAGGATAGGTCGATATAATGGATGCGACATTGATAAAATCGAAAGATTATTTTCAAAGGGACAAGAAATCCCTAAGGTATATGTCTAAGGATTTTTTTTTTTTTGCTTCATGCGTCAATATTTCCAATGTTCTTTGCTGAACCTTTGCTTGCTTTGGAATGTAATAATTGCTTTTTTTATTTAGTAATCTGCTTGGGTAGTAGTGATTGCTTTTCTAGTTAGTAGTATATTCCGGTTGTAGTGATTGCTTTGTTAATTAGTAGTCTGTTTGTGTTGTAATGATTGCTGAGCTAGTTAATAATATGTTTGGGTTGTAGTGAATCCTTTGTTAGTTAGTAGTGTGCTTTGCATTGTTATAGTAGTCTGATTGGGTAGTAGTGATTGCTTTGTTAGTCAGTTGCCTGTTTTGCGTTGTAGTGATTGCTTTGTTAGTTAGTTGTCTGTTTTGCGTTGTAGTGAATGTTTTGTTAGTAGTCTGTATTTCCAAATTTTTTTTTGATGCTTTTGTTGCTCATGAAAGAAAATAAAGGGAGAGTTTACTATTAGGACGGAAGAGTTTTAATTAAAATTAGACTAAGCAATATATAGTAAAATATCTTGAATATATTGATTTTGAAAACTAAAAAAAATCTTAACAATCAAATGGATTTGTTTATCTTTAGGGATTAGTTATGAATTGATGCAAAATTTGGTTATTCAGCAGAATGACTAACGCGTAATTCCATGCTAAAGACTTATTAGAATCCTATACAATAAATGGAAAAAAAGAAAGTACAAATTAGCAAGTTAAGGAAGTTAACTAGCAAGTAATTTGGCAAAAAAATAAATAAAAATAAAAATAATTAATTAATAAAATATTAATGAAAATAAAATTAAAATCATTTTAAAAAATTAAGAAGCAAACTATTTTTTTAATTAATTTCCTATACAGAAAAATTTATTTAGAACTACTTTCTATCTTATAAAATTATAAAATACTAATTGGTTAAATGTGTCAAAAATGTTTGATGTGAAAATTGTGATTTAAAAGCGGATATGTTTTTAAAAAAGTTTGGTCACTGGCAAAGCATACATTCAATTTTGATTTCCTTTTAACTCCATAATGCATGTTTATCCTCATAATATTTAATTAAGATGTGAAGTAAATTTTAAATTAAAGGAATAACTATCTCAGATCGCATTTAGATTCAAAATGAATAATGTTGAGAAAAAATTAATATTTACACACTATGATATAATATAAAAAGTGTATCTATGAAAAAATATATATTGACATATGATAATTTTTAAAATGAGTAGAATATTTCATCTGGCACTAAGAAAAAAAAATTGATTAATAACATATTTCCTGGAGCAGTTTAAATTTCAATTTAACCCGTTATCACGCCATTCTTGTCGTTAAAAAAAAGAAACAGAAATTTATTTTATTACGAAAAGATTTCCAAATGACGAAACTGTTTTTCATACACCAGCTTTTATGTTCGACTTATTGAAAAATAAAAGCACATTTTTAAGCAATCAATTACAACATACAAAACGGTCAAAATGAAATTCTTTCAGGCCGTTTAATTGATGCGTAATCAAAAGCAAAGTGTTCTTTAAGCTCCAGGGGAAAATATTTTGTTTCCATTTCTTTGACTTTATTCACTTTTTTAAAACAAATGCTTCATTGTAATATTTCTTGGAAAAGCATTTAAATCTCCCCCCCCACCCCTTTTGCATTTCTCATAAATGTCGTTGCTGAAATTTTAATGCTGAAATCTGGAATTCTATTTCATGCCCAATTTATTTTTTAACTCCATTTCCCGCCTTCATTTTTCTGGCACTGGCAGAAAGAAGTAGATTTCGAGAGATACACTTAACACACCCTCCAAAGATTTTATCACTGAGCTAAGGGGAACTAGAGGAGATTAAGTTCCTTGTTTTTTTTCTTATTTCGTCGTTCCTTCTGGATATTTTTATTAGTTTTCGGGTGGCAAACGTTGAGCGTACTTCAAAAAACGCTGACTCCGTCAATTTTGATCTGAGTGAATTTCCGCTGATCGCTACCGAAAATTTGATGAAAGCTATTTCTTTGAGTTTTCCAGAAAATATTGCAGTTAACTAACAACCAGAAGTTCTGTTTCTTCTTTTTCTTTTTTTCTGTTTTCGTTTCGTCTTAAAACTATTTCCGCTCTTGATCAAAATAAGTGATTTAAGGGGAAGGAAGGAGAAATGTTGTTAGTGTAAAGTGGAGTGATAATATTTTTTTACCCTTTATTTTAAAAAAAATATATTTCCACTTATAAAATGTGAGTGATTACAAGTTTTTACTCTTTTTTGTTAAGAAATATATTTCCTGTTATATAATACGATTTTTTAATTAATTGGAATTAAAGCATTTTATTTTTTAATTTTTAAGAAAATGCTTTTTTGCATTATAATGTAATTTCTTTGAAACTTTAAAAAAAAAAAAAAAATACATGTTTACTCTAAAAGGACAAATTAACGAATAAATGATCAATGATGAGAAATATTTGTTGACTTATGCATAAACAAGTAATATAAAAAAAATAATTAAGTGAATTCCTACTTTTCTTTCACATTGCATAATTTCCTTTATAAATAATTTTCATTCATATTTTAAGTGTATCTGGAGCCATCTATTGGTAGATACACGCAACTTAAATCTAAAAAAAGACTAAAATTATTTAATTACATTTAATTACTGAATTAATATTTGAAAACACTGTATTAAAATCCAGTGCCATCCCCTACAAGTTAAAAAAAATGTATTTGTATTTGAAAAATGTATTGAGTGGAGGACTAAAAAGAATTTTATTAACGATTGGAAATTTGAACAATATATATACACTGAAGTGACAAAAGTCATGGAATAGCAATATGCAAATTTTCAGATGGCAGTAGCATCGCGTAGAATAGGTATAAATGCGCAGTGCTTTCATTTCTGTTCAAGTTATTCATGTGAAGAGGTTTTGTCGTGATGATGACCGCACGACGGGAATTAACAGACTTTGAACGCGGAACGTTAGTTGGAGCTAGACGCATGGGTCATGCCATTTCGGAAATCGTTAGGGAATTCAACATTCCCAGATCCACTGCGTCAAGAGTGTGCCGAGAGTATGAAATTTCAGGCATAACATCCCACCATGGACAGCGCAGTGGTCGACCGCCTGCACTTAACGACCGAGACCGGCGACGTCTGCAAAGAGTCGTAAATTCTAACAGACAAGCAACACTGCGTCAAATAACCGCAGAAATCAATGTGGGACGTACAAGGGACTTGTCTGTTAGAACTGTGCGGAGAAATTTGGCTTTCTTGGGCTATTCCAGCAGAAGACCGACTCGAGTGCCTTTACTGACAGAACGACATCGCTTGCAGCGACTCTCGTGGGCACGTGAGCGTATCGGTTGGTCCCTAGATGAATGGAAAACCGTGGCCTGGTCCGATGAGTCACGATTTCAGTTGGCAAGAGCTGCTGGTAGGGTTCGAGTGTGGCGCAGACCCCACGAAGCCATGGACCCAAACTGTCAGCAAGGCACTGTTCAAGCTGGTGGTGGCTCCGTAATGGTGTGGGCTGTTTTTTCATGGCATGGATTTGGTCCTCTGGTGCGACTGGACCGAACATTGACTGGAAATGCTTATGTTCAGCTACTTGGAGATCACTTGCAGCCATTCATGGACTTCATGTACCCAAACAACGATGGGATTTTTATGGATGACAATGCGCCATGTCACCGGGCCACAACTGTTCGCGATTGGTTTGAAGAACGTTCTGGACAATTCCAACGAATGATCTGGCCACCTAGATCGCCCGACATGAATCCCATCGAGCATTTATGGGACATCATCGAGAGGTCTGTTCAAAAATCCTGCACCATCAACGCTTTCACAATTATGGACGTCTATCGAGACAGCATGGCTCAATATTCCTGCAGAAGACTTCCAACAACTTGTTGAGTCCATGCCACGTCGAGTTGCTGCACTTCGCCGGGCGAAAGGAGGGCCGACACGATAGTAAGAGGTATCCCATGACTTTTGTCACTTCAATGTATAGGGAGAGTGTGAGCTAATAGAAGGAATTGAAAAAATAATTACGTATATGATAAGTATTATTAAATCAACATCATCAATGGCAAAACAGTCCCATATTTGGCCAAGTCCATCTGCTTACTGGCAGACTTCAGAACATGACACGTTTTTCTCAAAATTAATAATGCTTTAAAAAAATTATTATTTGCACAATATGTTATGATTTAAAAAAAAATGTATTCATAAAAATATACGCATTATGTTATTACAACATTTTTTAAAACACATCCAAAATCTTGTAAAATAATTAAAAAAGTATATTTATAAGTATAAAAGTATAAAGTGTAAAGTATTAAAAGTATACTTTTACTATAGTATAAAAGTATTTATACTATAGTAAAAGTATAGTATAAAAGTATAAGTATAAAGTATAGTCACTAAAATAAAAAAAAAATATTTGATTAATAACACATTTCCTAAAGCAGTTTAAATTTCAAATTAACCTGTTATCACGCCATTTAAAGGCATTCTTCTTATTAAAATAAAAAACAGAAATTTATTTTATTACGAAACCGTTTTCAAATGGCAAAACTGTTTTTAATACATCAGCTTTTACGTTCGACTTATTGAAATATAAAAGCAAATTTTTAAGCATTCAATTACACATACAAAACGGTCGAAACGAAATTCTTTGAGATAGAAAACCATTTCAAGCCATTTAATTAATGCGTAATCAAAAGCAAAACGTTCTTTTAGCACCAGGGGAAAATCTTTTGTTTGTTTTTCTCTGACTTTATTCATTTTTTAAAACAACTGCTTTATAGTAATATTTGCTTGGAAAAGCATTCAAATCTCCCCCACGCCCCTTTTGCATTCTCATAAACGTCGTTGCTGAAATTTTAATGCAGAAATCTGGAATTCTATTTCATGCCCAATTTATTTGTTAGCTTCATTTCCCGCCTTCATTTTCTGGCGCTGGCAGAAAGATGTAGATTTCGAGAGATACACTTAACACACCCTCCGAAGATTTTATCACTGAGTTAAGGGGAACTAGAAGATATTAAGTCCCTTATTTTTTTCTTCTTATTTCTTCGTTCTTTCTGGATATTTTTATTAGTTTTCGGGGGCAAACGTTGAGCTTACTTCAAAAAACGCTGACTCCGTCAATTTTGATTTGGGTGAATTTCCGCTAATGGCTACCGAAAACTTGATGAAAGCTACTTCTTTGAGTTTTCCAGAAAATATTGCAATTAACTAACAACCAGAAGTTCTGCTTTTTTATCTTCTTTTTTTTATATTTTCTGTTTTCGTTTCGTCTTAAAACTATTTCCGCTCTCGATTAAAATAAGAGATTTGAGGGGAAGGAAGGAGAAATGTTGTTACTGTAAAGTTGAGTGATAATAATTTTTTACTCTTTTGTTTTAAGCAATATATTTTTAGTTATATATTATGATTTTTTTAATTAGTTGGATTTAAATTCTTTTATTTCTGACTTCTATGAAAATGATTCTTGTGTAATGTAATGTAATTGCTTTAAAATGATTTTCTTTCTCCAACAAACATTTTTAACCGAAAAGGACGAATTAATAAATAAATGATCGATTATGATAACCATTCGTGGACTTATGCATAGAAAAAGAATAATTACATGTATAGTAAGTATTATTATTACAAATAACTTCCTGGTACTCCCTGGGACTACAAGCCCATGGTGGGCCAGTGACGTGTGCCTACTGCCAGATTTCGAGACAGGAAACGTTTTCCTTTTCACGGGGTATGATTGTAGAGCCTTAGACCCAACATTCTAACGTCAGATTAAACTGGGACTTATGGTTTAAAGTGGATTTGTATTCCACTACAACCACCCATGGCATCGCCAGGACTCTAACCTGAAACCTGTCAGCCGGTCACCGAGCCGTAGCCACTCTAACATCTTCGTTATTCGCGCAACAGTCCCATGGGAGGCCAAGGTCTTTTGCCTATTGCCAAATTCGAAACAGGAGATGTTTACTTTCTACGGGGTAGGGTTATCATCTGTACGTCCTACAGTCATATTAGACCGGGACCTACGTTTTAAAGTGGATTCTGAACCAATACAAACATCCATGGCACCAACGGGACTGGAATCCGAAACCTGTGGCACCCTGCGCTAGAGCGTTAGTCACGCAGGGTGGAATTGTGGAAATCTGTGGGAAGAGAAAACGATTCCCAGTTTTCTATGCGTAAGCTGCTATTCTAGCAACTAGTTGTGTCAGAATGTAATAACAATCTCTCTTTCTATTTATATTAGTTTATTTACAATACTTTACACGTACAATTATTTGATACACTTGGCACCCTTTGCCTCATCTACAATATAAATTCTATCTTATACTTAATAACCGCAAACACATAATATACGGTTCCTGACCATATTTCTTGCTCGAACGTCCCTAGCGTTCTCCTCGTGGTCTCAGGATCTAACTGCAGGTACTTACCACACTGGACCACAAATTTAAGTTCCCAGTTACTGGTCACAGTCGCTACCTCTTGTATAATAATAATTAAACCTTACACATGAAATACAAGAGTTGGTCCTATTTAGACGTTGGACTGGCCATGATTGTTTACGTGACCACCTCTACAGAATTGAAATGGTGGGTTTTTTCCAAACTGTGTTTCGCGTGACTCTAGTCGGCGTATGACTTTTGAACATTTAAATAATTGTCATACACTTTCTTGGTATGAGGACATCGTCAAAAAGTACTGGAGAACCCGTTAACTAATGACTAAGGCGCCAATGTTCGGTATTTGTAAAATAAAATACACCCATGCCCATAAATTAAGGATAATTCATAATCACACAGAAATTGAACTCTAAAATAAAAATTTCATCTGTAGAATTATCACACACATCTTGAAGAAGAATATGCAAATTACAGGAAACCACCAGATGGCGCGGATAGTACTTCAACATGACGAGAGTGTAAGAGAGGGGTATATAAGGAATGGTGGCAAAGAAGTAAAATTGCTCACAAGCGCTTTAAAAGCCTTTCAGTGCAATAACCGCATAGTTATGGCACAAAGGAAGCATTTGGATGATTTTTTAATTGGTAGAATTATCGGACGACTGGAATGTGGACGTACCCAACTGGAAGTATCCGAGGAACTTGGAATCGTCCAGAGTGTCATCTCCAGGCTTTGGCAACGATTCCAAGATGATGGTAATGTGAGTAGATGTTACAGCACAGGTCGCCCCCGAGTTACAACGCCGAATGAGGGCCGGTATTCAGCAGTTACTGCTAAAAGAAATAGACGGAGCACAGCATCAGACCTGTCTCGTCAGCTCTCTTCAGCTACCGGTACGGCAGTTTCAAGGCAGACCGTGTACAGACGCTTAGGGCACATTGGTCTATATGCACGTAGGCCTGTCAGATGTGTTCCACTTACCGCAACTCACTGTCGCCTGCGATTAACCTGGAGTAGAGAGCATGCATTGTGGGCACCGCAACAGCGGTCTTGTGTGATGTTTTCTGACGAGTCCAGGTTTAGTTTGCAGTCTGATTATCGTCGGACGTTCATATGGAGAGCGGCAGGTACCCGTTACCACCGAGAGAACACCATTGAACGACATCGTTACGGTGGTGCAGGATGGCTCGTTTGGGGAGGAATTATTCTTGGTTCCAGAACTGATCTACATGTTCAGAGTGTAACGATGACAGGCCACATCTATCGGGATGTCATTCTGGAACAGCATGTACGTTTGTTTCGGGGCGCCATGGGTGCTGAATTTCTGTTTATGGATGACAACGCCCGTCCTCACCGTGCAAACATTGTAGACGAATGCCTTCAATTGGAGGATATCACCCGTATGGATTGGCCAACATACTCACCGGACTTGAATCCAATAGAACACGTGTGGGATATGCTGGGCCAATGAATTGCAGCCCGTCAACCCCCTCCCACCTGTCAACCGGAACATCGGAGGGCATTGCTTGATGAGTGGTGTAATATTCCCCAAGATCAGATTGATAATTTGATACTCAGCATGCCTAGGCGTTGTAAGGCCTGTATTGCTCCATATTAACCATCATACTAACCATGTTATACTGTTTTTTGTCAGTAGGTTCTTTTTTGAAATTTGCCCCAGGGAGCAAAAATCGCAATTTTTATTAATTATTTCAAACAGACAGCATCTTTTTTGCACTTTACCTTTTGTTTAATAAATAGACTTTACAAATAAGTCAAATTTGTTTTGCTTCTGTGTCTTTCTTTACCTGAACTTCATTATCCTTAATTTATGGACATGAGTGTAAATACTGGGTATTTCGTGTTAGTATTTTTAAATAAATTATAATTAAAGCCTCCTATTTGATAAATAGTTGTAGGCTTATTTATAATAAAGAATTATTACTTATTTTTTTTAGGTAAATTAACTGTACAAAACCTGAAGTTCCTGAAACATCTGTTATAATGTTTATGTTTAAGAAGGATTTGTTTGGACAAAAAGATTTAATAACTTTGGTAGAAAGAAATAAAGTAAACCTTTACTCGAGAATTTAAATAATATTTTTTAAGGAATAAAACTAAATTAAGTTACTAATCAGTTGTTTACATTTTATAAAAAGTACGCCTATACTTTTCCTCAAATGAATGTTCTTTAAGAATAGTGGAATCTATTTAACAAAAGACGATCAATAAAGCTACAAAAGTGAAAACATATTGGAATAGAAATCGAATTTAAAAAAAAAAATTTTTTTCAACGTAAAAATGTAGCATTTTTCTTGCTACAAAAATATGCCGAGTTATGAAAAAATTAAACCAGAAATCTTTACAACAGTATTGAAAAAGAAAGCTAATCAAGGCTTAGGAGCCTTTATCACAAATGCATTTTGCACAAATATCAATTTGTAAAAAGTTCGACAAAGTTGATTTTTTTTATTCAGCTCGAAAATATCCCAAACATTTGTATTCTTATGTATTACTACATAGTTGATATTGATTTTTCTTTTTGCACGAAATGCATTGTACGCATATGCAAATATCGTCAGATCCAAACAAGATCTGCTGTTAAAATGTAAACGCCCGGGGACGCAGTTTTATTGTTGTCTAATTTAAATACAGTATCTGTGAAAAGAGTTTCGTATTTTAAATAGGCACTCGTAGAATGGTAAGTCGTCGAAGCTGGCTGCCTTTGATTTATTTCCTCAAAGAAACTCGATGTTCGATAAGAAATTTATTAGATGGTTGTGCAAAAAATTATTATTTTTGAATTATTTAACATTTTTTTTTTTTTTTTTTTTTTAATTTTATTTTTATCTCTGAAAATGTGATCGTTACGAAGGTGAGAAAAACCAATTCTTGCTTTTAAATCTTGATGAAAATTCTTATTTAGAGGCCTTAATGTAAAAAAAATTGTTTACACTAAATTTACCTTTAATTAATGTGACATTTATTTCAGTTATATATAAAAATCTTTGCTTTCAAATTTTTTTTAAAAATAAATGTTGTTGTTCTAATGCAGCTGGCAATACAAACAGTTAATCTTTATGCCATAAGTAAGGGCAGGACTGCTGTTACTCATTCAGCACAAACCAGGAGGCATGTGTAGATTGAGGATATGCTACGGGTAACACTAGCCCCACTTTGATAATAATATCAGCAAATTTAAAAAAAAAGAAATATTATTTGTAAAAAATATTATAAAATTATTTTTAAAAATATCAGCAATTTTTAAAATTAAAAAAAAAAAAATTTTTTTCATGATAGCCTACATTAGAATTTGTATTAAAACTGATGAAAATGCCATCATTTGACAAAAACAACGATCAAATTAAAAAGATATAATTTGTAGCGTTAAAATATGCATTGACTAGCCTTCTGGGGCTCGGTGCCATAGGTTTCGAGTTCGAGTCCTGGCGGTGTCATGGATGTTTGTAATGGTTCGGAATCCACTTTAAACGGTAGATTTAAATTTCGAGAAATATAAATTTCTTAAACTTTCATTATTTGAATAAATATAATGTATCAATAGTTATGAAATAAATTAGTTGTACTTTTTCATTTGTGTTGTTTCTAAAAGATATCGTGCATTTTTCTTATTTATATATTTTTTTGCACTTTTTTATTTAGGAAAAATAAGAAACAATTATTCACGATAACTATACAGTAGACCACAAGTGGGTAAAAAAAAATTTTAAATAAACTGCATCCACCATAAATTCGCACGAGAATTCTATGGCGTATCGCGTGCGGTGAGAAAAAGAAAAGTGTTTAAATAAATTTTGCACGAGATGTGTGGCCACATTGTAGAATGTTCCATCGCTTTAAAAATATTTCATGTTGGTTAATTGTAGTTTAGGCTTTGCATTGTAGTGAGTATTTTGCTAGTTAGTAGTATACTTTGCATTGTAGTGAGTATTTTACTAGTTAGTAGTATGCTTTGCATTGTAGTAAGTATTTTGCTAGTTAGTAGTATGCTTTGCGTTGTAGTGATTGCATTGTTAGTTAATAGTCTGTGTAGTAGTGATTGCATTGTTAGTTAATAGTCTGTGTAGTAGTGATTGCTTTGTTATAGTCTGTTTGTGTAGTAGTGATTGCTTTGTTATAGTCTGTTTAGATTGTTATGATTGCTTTGTTAATTAGTAGTCTGCTTAACCTTGTAGTGATAGCTTTGTTAGTTAGTAGTTTGCTTTACGTTGTAGTGATTGCTTTGCTAGTTTAGTCTGCTTCGCGTTGTAGTGCTTGTTTTGTAGTTAATAGTCTGCTTTACGTTGTAGTGATTGCTTTGTCAGTAGTCTGCTTCGCTTTGTAGTGATTACTTTGTTAGTTAGTAGTCTGTTTTTGTTGTAGTGATTGTTTTTTTTCGTTATGTAGTCTGCTTTGCTTTGTTATTGCTTGCTTTGCTAGTTAGTTGTCTACTTTGAGTCGTAGAAAATAAATGTTACGTTTAAGTCAATGTCTCCTCTCAACTCTAACCTTCAATAATCATATTCATCTTATATTCACGTTTTATTTGGGTCAAACACTCTACTTTCATGACAGTTTCAAACTTGTAGGTTAAGCGAAAAGTTAATAACGCCACTGCGTCTTCAAAGACGAATACACCCATATCCAGCCATAATCCTGTACTCAACAAATAAAGGCTTCTGTAACACATATATCACACAAAGAACAATGTTCTGCCTCATAGTTTGTGAAACATTGGTGCACTACATTTAAATTTGTTTAATATTCAATGCCAATTTGATAAGAAAGTATTTCAAAGAATATATAATCTAAAATACGATTTAATCATTCAATAAATCAAATTTTACGACAACGCTTCTGCGCTTTAAACCAACAAACGAATAAAATTTTATTATAATTTTTATTTGAATCTCCATCCTGAGAAAAAAATACCATTCCAATCTGCGTTAATGCAGAACTATCATGAGATAGTTTAAAGTAGCACGCAAGCAGGAAAACACTAGCCGACAGCGATAGCGTAACGATAACTCTCGAAAGTTGACTTATTTTGAAGAATAAAAAATAATAAAATATATATGATTATCTAGGATAAGATGAAAAGCGAAAAATAAAAGAAACAGAAAATTGACGCGGAAACGAAAAGGAAAGGAAAGACGGGAGATAAAAAAATAGTTATCTGTGACTGAAAAAGAAATAAAAAAAAAAACAATAGAGGTGAAGGAAATAAATAAAAAAGAAAATGCAGCAGGCATTTTCTCTCTCAGCTCTTAAGAATAAAATGGTGAAGATAACGTAATGCAACAAAACAGCCTGAACGGGAAAGCCTCCATTACATTTTTGCTATTCCTTTTTCATTCTACTCGAAGTCCGTTTAAAAGTTTTTCCTCCACATCTATATGTGAAAAGGAAAGGGGCCGTGTCGGGCACAAGAAATATATGCATACATATATCTATACCAGAAAAAAAGAAAGGTATGGAATGATGGGAAGAAAAATGTATGGAGAAAGCAAGTAAAATGGAAAATGAAAAGCGTCTTTTAACCTGGAGCACTTTTTATATAGCTCCATTTTGTGTTGAATATCGTGCATGGTACCGGAACGTTTTTCATATTTGCCATTTCTCCCCAGCATTTATGATATTCTTTTGTGACAGTGATGACTATCGGTTTGGGGAATGGAGGGAAAAGTGTCCATGCATTTACGATCGTTTTTATACAGACGGGTTGCGGGAATTTATTTTCACCTGTAGGATAGGTCGATATAATGAATGCCACATTGATAAAATTGAAAAATTATTTTCAATGGGATGAGAAATCCCTAAAGTATATGTCCGAGGATTTTTCTTTGCTACATATTTCCAATATTTCCAAAGTATTTGTTGATACTTTTATTGCTTATGAAAGAAAATAAAGGGAGAAGGCGGAATACTATTAGGGCGGAAGAGTTTTAATTAAAATTAGACTAAGCAATATATAGTAAATTATCTTGAATATATTGATTTTGAAAACTAAAAAAATCTTAACAATCAAATGGATTTGTTTATCTTTAGTGATTAATTATGAGTTTATGCATAATTTGTTAATCTGCAGAATGGCTAACACATTGCATGCTAAACTTTTATTAAAAGCCTATACAATAAATGGAAAAAAAAGCAAGTACAAATTAGCAAGTTAAGTAAGTAAACTAGCAAGTAATTCAGCAAAAAAATAAATAAAAATAATTAATTAATAAAATATTAAAAAAATAAAATAAAAATAATTTTTAAAATTTTTAAAAATTAAGAAGCAAACTATTTTTTTAATTAATTTCCTATGCAGAAAACGTTATTTAGAACTACTTTCTATCTTATAAAATACAAATTGGTTAAAGGTGTTACAAATGTTTGATGCGAAAATTGTGATTTAAAAGCGGATATGTTTTTAAAAAAAGTTTGGTCACTGGCAAAGCATACATTCAATACGGATTTCCTTTTAACTCCATAGTGATTGTTTATCATCATAATATTTAATTAAGATGTGAAGTAAATTTTAAATTAAAGGAATAACTATCTTAGATCGCATTTAGATTCAAAATGAATAATGTTCAGACAAAAAATTAATATTTACACAATATCCTATAATATAAAAAATGTATTCATAACAAAATATATATTTACATATGATATTTTTTAAAAAGCGTCCACAATATTATAAAATAATTAATAAAGTATATTTCCACTGTCACTAAGAAAAAAAAATATTTGATTTACAACATATTTCCTGAAGCAGTTTACATTTCAATATAACCTGTTATCACGCCATGTTTCTCGTTTAAAAAAAGAAAGCAAAAATTTATTTTATTACGAAAAGATTTCCAAATGACAAAACTGTGTTTGACACACCAGCATTTACGTTCGATTTATTGAAAAATAAAAGCACATTTTTAAGCATTTAATTACACATACAAAAAGGTCAAAACGAAATTCTTTGCGAGAGATAACTCTTTCAAGCCTTTTAATTAATGCGTAATCAAAAGCAAAACGTTGTTTTAGCTAGAGGGGAAAATCTTTTGTTTCATTTTCTCCGACTTTATTCCTTAATTTAGAAACAAATGCTTCGTAGTAATATTTGTTTGGGAAAGCATTCGAATCTCCCCTCACCCCCTTTTGCATTTCTCATAAACGTCGTTGCTGAAATTTTAATGCTGAAATCTGGAATTCAATTTCATGCCCAATTTATTTTTTAGCTCCATTTCCCGCCTTCATTTTCTGGCAGAAAGAAGTAGATTTCGAGCGATACACTTAACACACCCTCCGAAGATTTTATCACTGAGCTAAGGGGAACTAGAGGAGATTAAGTCCCTTATTTTTTTCTTATTTCTTCGTTCCCTCTGGATATTTTTATTTGTTTTCGGGTGGCAAACGTTGAGCGTACTACAAAAAAATGCTGATTCCGTCAATTTTGATCTGGGTGAATTTCCGCTGATCGTTACCGAAAATTTGATGAAAGCTACTTCTTTGAGTTTTCCAGAAAATATTGCAGTTAACTAACAACCTGAAGTTCTTTTTTTTTTTTTTTTTTTTTTTTCTGTTTTCGTTTCGTCTTGTTGCTTTATCTTAAAACTATTTCCGCTCTCAGTCAAAATAAGAGATTTAAGGGGAAGGAAGGAGAAATGTTGTTACTCTAAAGTGGAGCGATAATAATTTCTCTCTCTCTCTCTTTTTCTTTTTAAGAAATATATTTGACGTTAGATAATGCGATTTTCTTAATTAATTGAATTTAAAGCATTTAATTTTTAACTTCTTTGAAAATTGATTATTGTGTATCATAATGCGATTGCTTTAAAATGAAGCCTCTTTTTCCAAAAAAACATTTTTAATACAAAAGTACAAATTAAGAAGTAAATTATCGTTTATGATAAATATTTGTTGACTTATGCATAAAAAAAGCATAATTACGTATATAGTAAGTATTATTACTGCAACTAACTCCCCGGCAATACAGCCCATGGTGGCCCTAGTCGTCTGCGTACTGCAGGATATCGAGACACGAGAGATTTTTCTTTTTACGTAGGGTTGTTCGTCTTACGCCCAACATTATAACGGCAGATTAAAATGGGACATGTTTTAAAGTGGATCACTAATCACTAAAAACCGATGGCCTCGCCGGGACTCGAATCCGAACCTGTGGTACCGAGTTCCGTGTGACACTCAGCCATGCAGGCCTTCCCGCAAAAATATATATATATACATGTATATACATATATTTACTTCTATTTTATAAAATGCATCCACAAACTTGTAAAATAATTTTAAAAAATTATATTTCAGTTGTCACTATGATAACAAAAATATGTGATTAATAACGTATTTCCTGAAGCAGTTTAAATTTCAATTTAACCTGTTATCGCGCCATTTAAAGGTGTTCATCTCATTAAAAAAACAGACATTTATTTTATTACGAAAAGATTTCCAAATGACAAAATTGTTTTTGATACATCATCTTTTACGTTCGACTTATTGAAAAATAAAAGCAAATTTTTAAGCATTCAATTACGCATACAAAATGGTCGAAACGAAATTCTTTGAGAGAGAAAACTCTTTCAAGCCATTTAATTAATGCGTAATCAAAAGCAAACCGTTCTTTAAGCTCCAGGGGAAAATCTTTTGTTTCCATTTCTCTGACTTTATTCCCTTTTTTAAAACAAATGCTTCACAGTAATATTGGCTTGGAAAAGCATTCAAATCTCCCCACCAACTTTTTGCATTTCTCATAAACGTCGTTGCTGAAAATTTAATGCTGAAATCCGGAATTCTATTTCATGCCCAATTTATTTTTTAGCTCCATTTCCCGCCTTCATTTTGTGGCACTGGCAGAAAGAAGTAGATTTCGAGCGATACACTTAACACACCCTCCGAAGATTTTATCAGTGAGCTAAGGGGAACTAGGGGGATTAATTCCATTATTTTTTTCTTATTTCTCCGTTCCTTCTCGATATTTTTATTAGTTTTCGGGTGGCAAACGTTGAGCGCACTTCAAGAAGCGTTGACTCCGTCAATTTTGATCTGGGTGAATTTCCGCTGATCGCTACCGAACATTTGATGAAAGCTACTTCTTTGAGTTTTCCAGAAAATATTGCAGTTAACTAACAACCAGAAGTTCTGCTTTTTCTTTTTTCTTTTCTGTTTACGTTTGTTCTTCTTAAACTATTTCCGCTCTGGATCAAAATAAGAGATTTAAGGGGAAGGAAGGAGAAATGTTGTTACTCTAAAGTGGAGTGATAATAATTTTTTTACTCTTTTTTTTTTTTTTTTTTTTTTAAGAAATATATTTCCACTTATATAATACTATTTTTTTTTTAATTAAAAGGAATTAAAGTATTTTATTTCTGACTTCTATGAAAATGATTCTTGTGTAATGTAATGCAATTACTTTAAAATGAAGCCTCTTTTTCAAACAAACATTTTTAACGTAAAATGACACATTAACAAATAAATGACCGATTATGATAATCATTCGGGCACTTATGCATAGAAAAAGAATAATTACATGTATAATAAGTATTATTATTACAACTAACTAACTTCCTGATACTACAGCCCATGGTGGGCCAAGACCGTTTTTCCTACTGTCAGATTTCGAGACAGAAAACGTTTTTCTTTTCACGTGGTATGATTTTAGAGGCTTAGACCCAACAATCTAATGTCAGATTAAACTGGGACTTATGGTGTAAAGTGGATTCGTACCACTATAAACATCCATGGCACCGCCGGGACTTTAACCTGAAACATATGGCACCGAGCCCTATTCACACTACCATCTTCTTCATTGGCGCAACGGCCCCGGGTGAAGGTCTTCTGCTTATCGCCCGATTCCGAAACAGGAGATGTTTTCTTTTTACGGGGTAGGGTTATCATCTGTACGTCCTACAGTCATATTAGACCGGGACCTATGTTTTAAAGGGGATTCTGAACCACTACAAACATCCATGGCACCAACGGGACTGGAATCCGAAACCTGTGGCACCGTGCGCCAGAGTATTAATCATGCGGGGAATGGGGAATTCTGGGGGAAGAGAGAACTATACCCAGTTTTCCATGAAACAGAGAGTTAGTTATATTTAGACGTTTGACTGGCCATGATTGTTTACGTGAACACCTCTACAGAATTGAAATGGTGGGTTCTCCAAACTGTGTTTCGTGTAACTCTATTCGGCCTATGACATTTGAACATTTAAATTATTGTAAAGCACTTTCTCGGTATGAGGACATTGTCAAAAAGTACTGGAGAGCCCGTGAACTAATGACTTAGGCGCCAATGTTTGGTATTTGTAAAATAAAATACATACTGGGTATTTCGTGTTAGTATTTTTAAATAAATTATAAATAAAAGCCTCCTATTTGATAAATCGTTGTAGGCTTATTTATAATAAAGAATTATTACTTATTTTTTTTAGGTGAATTAACTGTACAAAACCTGAAGTTCCAGTGACATCTGGTATAATGTTAATGTTTAAGAAGGATTTTTTTGGACAAAAAAGATTTAATAACTGTGGTAGTAAGAAATAGCGAAAACCTTTATTCGAGAATTTAATTAATATATTATAAGGTATAAAACCAAATTAAGTTACAGATCAGTTATTTACATTTTATAAAATAAATTTTATTACTCCTTTACTTTTCGTCAAAGAATGTTCTTTAAGTATAGTGGAATCTATATAACAAAAAGACGATCAATAAAGTTACAAAAGTGATAACAAATTGGAATAGAAATCGTATTTAAAAAAAAAGTTTTTGTTCTCAACGTAAAAATGTAACATTTTTCTCGTTACAAAAGTATGTCGAGTTATAAAAAAAAATAAACCAGAAATCTTTACAACCCTATTGAAAAAGAAAGCTAATCAAGGCGTAGGAGCCCTTTATCACAAATGCATTTTGCACAAATATCAATTTGTAAAAGTTCGACAAAGTTGATTTTTTTTATTCAGCTCGAAAATATCCCAAACATTTGTATTCAAATATATTCCTATATAGTCGATATTGATTTTTCTTTTTGCTCGAAATGCATTGTACGCATATGCAAATAGTGTCAGATCCAAACAAGATCTGCCGTTAAAATGTAAACGCCCGGGGACAGAATTTTATTGTTGCCTAAGTTAAATACAGTATTTGTGAAAAGAGTTTCATATTTTAAATAGGCGCGCGCAGAATGCTAAGGGGTCGACGAAGCTGACTGCCTTTGATTTATTTCCTGAAAGAAGTTCGATAAGAAATTTATTAGATGGTTATGCAAAAAGTATTATTTTGGAATTATTTAACATTTTTTTCTTATTTTTATCTCTAAAAATGTGATAGTTACGAAGTCTTGATGAAAATGATGATTTAGAAAATGAGGCTTTAATGTACAGAACCCCTTAAGTTTGATAATAATTTCAGCAATTTCTAAAAATTTTTTTAATATTTTTGCATTAGATATCTAACACCAGGATTTGTATTAAAACTGATGAAAAGGCCATCATTTGATAAAATCAACGATCAAATTAAAAGGGTATAATTTGTAGATTTAAAATATGCATTGACTGGCCTTCTGGTGCTCGGTGTCACAGATTTCGGGTTCAAGACCATTCGTTTCCATGTTTTCATTTGTGCTGTTTCTAAAAGATCTCATGGAATTTTCTTATTTATATTATTTTGTACTTTTTAATTTAAAACAAGTAACAATTCGCCATCCACGAAAACTATATAGTAGACCAAACGTAGGTAAAAAAAAAAGAAATTTTTAAATAAACTAGATCCTCCATGCATTCGCACGAGAACTATATGGCGGATCGCATGCGGAGAGAAAAAGAAAAGTGTTTAAATAAATTTTACACGAGACGAGATGGCAACATTGTTGAATGTTCCATCGTTTTAAAACTATTTCCAGTTAGTTAATTGTAGTTTAGACTTTTCGTTGTAGTGATTGTTTTGCTAGTTAGTAGTATGCTTTAAGTTGTAGTGATTGCTTTGTTAATTAGTAGTCTGCATTACGTTGTAGTGATTGCTTTGTTAGTTTAGTTTGCTTCGTGTTGTAGTGATTGCTTTGTAGTTAGTAGTCTGCGTTGAGTTGTAGTGATTGCTTTGTTACTTACTAGTAAGCTTTGCGTTGTAGAAAACAAATGATAATTTTGTGTCATCATTTCCGCTAAATTATAACGTTTCAAAAAATATATTCACCGTTTTTCGGAAGCCCAAAATTCTACTGTAATGAAAATTTCAAAAATGTAGATTACGTAGAATTTAACTAACGGCATTACGTCTAAAAAGGCGAATACACCCATATCCGGCTATAATCTGTACTGGACAAAAAAACTTATCTTTAAAAAATATACCACAAAAAGTCCAAAGTCGTCTCTCATAGTTTGAGAAACATTGTTTCATTATATCTATTCAGGTCATTGTTTAATTCAGGTTTAACATTCATTTTATGAATGTCAAATTAAAAAGAAAGAATTTCAAATACTGCATAATCTAATAAGATTTAATCATTCAATAAAATTTAAATTTTACGATAACGCTTCTGCACTTTAAGACAACAGGCGAATAAAATTTTATTATCCTTTTTATTTGAATCTTCTTCCTAAAACAAAAATAAACCATTTCCAATCTACGTTAATGCAGAACTATCACGAGATAGTTTAAACATCACGCACGCAGGGAGACACTTGCCGTCAGCGATAGCTTAACGATACCGCTCGAAAGTTAACTTATTCGGAAGAGGTAAAACCCAAAAAATAAAATAAAATACATTGTCCTATCTCGATTAAGATGAAAAGTCAAAAATTAAAGAAACAGAAAATTGATACGAAACGAAAAGAAAAGTAAAGATGGAAGATAAAAAATAGTTGTCGGTGACTGAAAAAGAAATAAAATAAAAACAATAGAGGAGAAGGAAATAAATAAAAAAGGAAAATGCGGCAGCATTTTCTCTCTCTTAGCGCTTAAGAATAAAATGGTGAAGATAATGTCATGCAACAAAAGAGCCAGAACGGAAAAGCCTGTATTACATTTTTGCTATTCCTTTTTCTTTCTACTCGAAGTCCTTTTAAATGTTTTTCCTCCACATCTATATGTGAAAAGGAAAGGGGCCGTATGGGCACAAGAAATATATGTATATGTGTGCATATATCTGTACCAGAAAAAAAGGGGTATAGAATGATGGGAAGAGAAATGTATGGAAAAGCAAGTAAAATGGAAAATGTATAGCGTCTTTTAAGTTGGAGCACTTTTTATATATCTCCATTCTGTGTGGAATATTGTGGATGATATGGGAAGCGTTTTTCATATTTGCCATTTTTCCTTTAGCATTTATACTGTTCTTTTGTGACAGTGATGACTATTGGTGTGGGAAATGGAGGGAAATGTGGCCATACATTTACGGTCGTTTTTATACACGCGGGCTGCCCTGAATTTATTTTCACCTGAAGGATAGGTCGATATAATGAATGCGACATTGATAAAATCGTAAGATTATTTTCGAAAGGAAGAAAAAATCTTTGAAGAATATGTCTAGGGATTTTTTTGCTACGTGCCTCAATATTTCCAATGTTCTTTGCTAAACCTTTGCTTTGGGTTGTAGTGATTGCTTTGTTAGTTAGTAGTCTACTTTGCGTTGTTGAAAATAAATGATAGGTTTGCGTTAACGTCTCTCCTAAATTTGAGCATTTCAATAATAATATTCACCATTTTTCAGAAGTTAAAAAAACAATTTTAGTGAATGTTTCAAAAGTGTAGATTATGTAGAATTTAACTAACGCCATTATTTCTCAAAGTCTAATACACCCCCATAACCGACTATAATCTGTACTGGACAAATAAAAGATTATCTTTAAGAAATATACCACACATAACTCATAGTTTGAGAAACACTGTTTCATTATAATTAAAGGGGTTTGGCATATTTTTTATAAATGTCAATTTGATAGGAAGGAATTTCAAATACTGTATTATCCACTAAGATTTCATCATGCACTAAATCAAATTTCAGGACAACGCTTCTGCACTTTAAAACAACACGAGAAATAAAATTTTATTCTCATTTTTATTTGAGTCTTCATCTTACAACAAAAAGTAAGCATTCCAATCTGCATTAATGCAGAACTATCAGGAGATAGTTTAAACAGCACTCACGCCAATACACTAACCGTCGGCGATAGTGTAACGATAACGCTCGAAAGTTAATTTATTCTGAAGAGGGAAAACACTACAAAAAATAGTAACAAATAAAATAGATAGTCCTATCTCGATTAAGATGAAAAGTGAAAAATAAAAGAAATGGAAGAAAATTGATGCGAAACTAAAAGTAAAGTAAAGATGGGAGATAAAAAATAGTTATCGGTGACTGAAAAAGAAATAAAATAAAACAATAGAGGTGAAGAAAATAAATAAAAAAGAAAAATGTAGCAGCCTTTTCTCTCTCTCAGCTCTTAAGAATAAAATGGTGAAGATAATGTCATGCAACAAAAGAGCCTGAACGGAAAAAAATCCATTACATTTTTGCTATTCCTTTTTCTTTCTACTCGAAATCCGTTTAAAATTTTTTCTTCCACATCTATATGTGAAAAGCAACGGTACCGTGTCGGGCAGAAGAAATATATATATATATATATATATATACCAGAAAAAAATGGTATGGAATGATGGGAAGAAAAATGTATGGAAAAGCAAGTAAAATGGAAAAAGAAAAGCGTCTTTTAACTTGGAGCACTTTTTATATGGCTCCATTCTGTGTTGAATAGTGTGGATGGTAACGAAACGTTTTTCAAATTTGCCATTTTCCCCAGCATTTATACTCTTCTTTTGTGACAGTGATGACTATTGGTTTGGGGAATGGAGGGAAAAGTGCCCATACATTTACGGTCGTTTTCATACACACGGGCAGCGGGAATTTATTTTCACCTGAAGGATAGGTCGATATAATGGATGCGACATTGATAAAATCGAAAGATTATTTTCAAATTGAGAAGAAGAAGACCTAAAGTAAATGTCTAAGAATTTTTTTCTTTTTAGCTACATTCGTCAATATTCGCAATGTTCTCTGCTGACCCTTTGCTTTGATTTGGGTAGTAATGATCGCTTTGTTAGTTAGTAATATGTTTCGGTTGTAGCGATTGATTTGCTAGTTAGTAGTCTTTTTTTGTTGTAGTGATTGCTTTGTTATAATTTGTTTAGGTTGTAATGATTGCTTTGGTAGGTAGTAGACCGTTTGAATTGTACTAATTGCTTTGTTAATTAATAGTGTGTTTAGATTGCAATGGTTCTTTATTAGTTAGTAGTCTGCTTTGACTTGAAGAAAATAGCTGATAGACGTTGACGCAAACCTTACATTTTAATAATAATATTCACCATTTTTCTAAAGCCAAACACTCTATATTCGTGAAAATTTCAGAGTTGTAATTAACGGAAAATTTAAATGACTTCATTACGCCTTCAAAGACGAATACACCCATATCCCGCCATAATATATACTGGACAAATAAACCTAATCTTTAATAAATATAACCCACAAACACAATGTTGTGTCCCATAGTTTGAGAAACACTGTTTCATTATATTTAAATTGGTTTAACATCCATTTTATGAATGTCAATTTGATAGGAAAGTTATTTCAAATTCTTCCTAATCCAATCAGATTTAATCATTCAATAAATCAAATTTTACGACAACGCTTCTGCACTTTAAAACAAACGCGAAATAAAATTTTATCCTCCTTTTTATTCGAATCTTCATCTCACAACAAAAAGAAAAAAAATACCATTTCAATCAGCGTAAATTCAGAACTATCAGGAGATAGTTTAAAGTAGCAGTTTAATGTAGCCGTCAGCGATAGCGTAACGATAACACCTGAAAGTTAACTTATTCTAAAAAGGGAAAATGCAAAAAATAAAATAAAACACATAGACATATTTCGATTAAGATGAAAAGTGAAAAATAAAAGAAACAAAAAATTGATGCGAAACGAAAAGTAAAGTAAAGATGGGAGATAAAAAATAGTTATCGTTGACTGAAAAGAAATAAAAAAAATAAAAACGATAGAGGTGAAGGAAATAAATAAAAAAAGAAAATTCAGCAGCATTCTCTCTCTCTCGGCTCTTAAGAATAAAATGGCGGAGATAATGTCATGCAACAAAAGGGCCTGAGCGGAAAAGCCTATATTACACATTTGCCATTCCTTTTTCTTTCCACTCGAAGTCCGTTTAAAAGTTTTTCCTCCACATCTATATGTGAAAAGGAAAGGGGCCGTGTCGGGCAGCAGAAATATATGTATATGTATACATATATCTATACCAGAAAAAAAAAGATTTTGAATGATGGAAAGAGAAATGTATGGAAAAGCAAGTAAAATGGAGAATGAAAAGCGTCTTTTAACTTGGAGCACTTTTTATATGGCTCCATTCTGCGTTGAATAGTGTGGTTGGTAGGGAAGCGTTTTTCATATTTGCCATTTTTCCCCAGCATTTATACGATTCTTCTGTGACAGTGATGACTATTGGTTTGGGGAAAGGGGGGAAAGTTGCACATACATTTACGGTCGTTTTGAAACACACGGGCTGCGGGAATTTATTTCCACCTGAAGGATAGCTCGATATAATGGCTGCGACATTGATAAAATCGAAAGATTATTTTCAAAGGGAGAAGAAATCCCTAAAGTATATGTCTAGGGATTTTTTTACTACATTCGTCAATATTTCCAATGTTCTTTGCTGAACTTTTGCTTTGCTTTGGGTTGTAATGATTGCTTTGTTTGTTAGTAATCCATTTGTGTTGTAGTGATTGCTTTGCTAGTTAGTCGCTTGTTTGGGTTGTAGTGATTGCTTTGTTAGTAAGTAATCTGTTTCGGTTGCAGTGATAGCTTTTCTAATTAATAATCTGTTTTGGTTGTAGTGAATGCTTTGCTATTCAGTAGTCTGTTTGGGTTATAATGATGTCTTTGTTAGTTATTAGTCTGTTTGGGTTGTAGTGATTGCTTTGTTAGTTAGTAAACTGTTTGGGCTGTAGTGATTGCTTTGCTATTAAGTAGTCTGTTTGTCTTGTAGTGAATGCTTTGTTAGTTAGTAGTCTGCTTTGCGTTGTACAAAATAAATGATAGGATTTAGAGGAAATATTGACCGAAACATAACATTTCAATTACCATATTCACTACTTTTAGATGCGAAAAACTTCATTTTTGTGAAAGTTTCAAAATTGTAGATTAAGCAGAATTTAACTAACGCTATTGCTTCTTAAAAGGCGAATATTCCTATATTCGGCCATAAACTGTACTCGCAATAAAAAAGCTTATCTTTAAGAAATATACCACATAAAGAACAAGATCGTGTCTCAGAGTTTGAGAAAACTGAAATAGTTTTCATTATACTTAAATTGATTTAACATCCATTTTATGAATCTTAAGTTGATACAAAAGAATTTCATATACTGTATGATCCAATAAAATTTAATCATTAAATAAATCAAATTTTACGATAACGCTTCAGAACTTTAAAACAACAACCGAATAAAATTTTATTATCCTTTTTACCTGAATCTTCATCTTACAACAAAAAAAAGGAAGTATTCTAATCTGCGTTAATGCAGAACTATCACGAGATAGTTTAAAGTAGCACGCATGCAGGAACACTAGCCGTCAGCGATAGCGTAACGATAACGGTCGAAAGCTAACTTATTCTGTAGAGGGAAAACAAATAAAATACATAGTCCTATCTCTATTAAGATGAAAAGTGAAAAATAAAAGAAACGGAAGAAAATTGATGCGAAACGAAAAGGAAAGTAAAGATGGGAGATGAAAAATAAATATCGGGGACTGAAAAAGAAATAAAACAAAAACAATAGAGGTGAAGGAAATAAATAAAAAAGAAAAGACAGCAGCATTTCTCTCTCTGAGCTCTTAAGAATAAAATGGTGAAGATAATGTTATGCAACAAAAGAGCCTGAACGGGAAAGCCTCCATTACATTTTTGCTATTCCTTTTTCTTTCTACTCGAAGTCCGTTTAAAAGTTTTTCCTCCACATCTATATGTGAAAAGGAAAGGGGCCGCGTCGGGCACAAGAAATATATGCATACATATATCTATATTAAAAGAAAAGGGGTATAGAATGATGGGAAGAAAAATGTATGGAAAAGCAAGTAAAATGGAAGATGAAAAGCGTCTTTTAACTTGGAGCACTTTTTATATGGCTCCATTCTGTGCTGAATGTTGTGGATGGTATAGGAACGTTTTTCATATTTGCCATCTTTACCTAGCATTTATACTCTTCTTTTGTGACAGTGATGGTTCTAGGTTTGGGGAATGGAAGGAAAAGTGCCCATACATTCACGGTCGTTTTTATACACACGGGCTGCGGGAATTTATTTTCACCTGAAGGATAGTTCGATATAATGGATGCGACATTGATAGAACCGAAAGATTATTTTCAAAGGGAGAAGAAATCCCTTAAGTATATGTCTAGAGACTTTTTGCTACATTTGTCAATATTTCCAATGTTCTTTGTTGATACCCTTATTGTTCATGGAAGTAAATAACGGGTGAGTTTATTGTTAGGCGGAGTTTATTGTTTTAATTAAAAAATAAGATTTCAGTAATTTAAGATATGTTGAATATACGGATTACGAAAATTATATATAAATATCAGCTACCAATTGAATTTATTTATCTCCAAAGATTATTTATGGTTATTCGGTAAAATGGTTAAAAATAATTCCATACAAAGTCTTATTAGAATTCTACGAAATAGAGGGAAACAAAAGGTATAATTTTGTATTTCAGCAAGTAAAAGAAATTTAAAAAAAAACAACTAAATCCTTTATTTATTACCTATGCATATATAATTATGTAGGAATACTTTTTATCTAATAAAATACACATTTGTTTAAATGTTTTGAAATTTTTTGAAGAGAAAATTGTGATTTAATAGAAGATTTGTTTTTGAACATTTTGATCACGGGCACTTTTAAAAGTATACATTTAAAAAATTGTATTTAGTATACATTTAAAATTGATTGCTATTTAAGTTCATCAGGGTTGTATATCATCATAATTTTTCATTAAGTCGTGAAGTTAATTTTAAATTATAGATAGAATTATTTTTATTACTTTCAATTAATTGATGAAATTAATATCATATGAGGAAAATTTTCTAACTACATCAAAATTTCCTAAATATACATTGAATATTGATTACCGTTTAACCCCATCAGGAATGTATAACATCATTATATTAATTAAGATGAAGTAACTTGTAATTATTTTTATTACTTGCAATTAATTGCTAAAATTAATATGATCATATGATTAAAATTTTCTGATCCCATCAAAATTTTCTCTTATTAAATATTAAATATTGAAAAAAAAATGCTTTTAAACAAATATTATTATTACATTTCTTAACAAAGTATTTTTTCTACAGCGAAAATTTTGTTCGAAATCTTCTTTAAATTTAATTATTTACACATTTATTTATAATTAATGTGATATTTAATTTAATTATACTTAAAAATCTTTGATTTTAATTTTTTTTAAAGTAATGCAGTCAGAAAATTTTCTTTGCTACCTGTTTGTTGAAATTAATGAGAATAACTTAATCTTTTAAACAGTTTTTAATTTTAACGTACTCATGCCATATGTATCAAAATGACCTAGTGCGTATCCAAAGCAAGATTAGTTACAACTTCGGAAAGCCTTCTGAATCGAAATCACTCCACACGAAGATTGACCTTTTCTCGAAGCAGCAGCAGTTCCCTTTCATTCATCCTTAATACAAATGGGCAGCGGCGTGCCTTTCAGTGACAACCCCTTATTCTTCACCCACCCCCTCCGCAAGTCACAGAAGGAACACTAAATCTTTTTTCACTTCTTGTAGGAGCGCCAGTGGAACAAAGAAAAACCAAAATGACCGCTGAAACGGCGAAATGATTTGTTATCACCAGTGAATTGTTTTGCCGAGAGAGGAAAGAAATAGACGCTGATACAACGATACAAGAAGAAGAAGAAGAAAACCAAAAAAAAAAAGAATAAAGAAAAAAAGAAGAAATAAGGTACAGGAAATAAAATATAGGAAATTCCGGTGCACTACATTACTCTTGAGGTTGAACTAAACGATATTTTCTTTGCGCTTGACTTCAGCATTCTGGACAAGCGACTCCGTAGGAAGACATTGGAATGTGGAATTTATACATCCTTTCACGTTTTTGTCACGTAATTTATCTTTTTAAGAGGAATATCGTCGGCAATGGACAATCACTTAAATTGTCACTAAATCTTGAAATGCCTTTTAAATCTAAAATGACTGTTTTAATTAAATTACTTACTTTTTACTTTTAAAAGCCTTACAGTATTTTATACACTCCTATTTGCTAAATTTACGACCTCAACCCAAGTCAAATTTTGTTGATAGAAAAAGCATATAATTACTAATAGTGAACTTTAAAAGTGATTTTAAATATTTTGGATTAAGGCAAGTCTTTTATCTAATTTTAGCATACTTTTATGTTTTTGTCATGTAATATATTGACAATGAGACTTTAGAGTATTAATATTGACAATGAACAATAACTTAAATTGCCACTAAATCTTGAAATGTCATGTGTATTCATGTATATGAGTATTAAAATGAGTATTTTAATTAAATCACTAACTTTTCACTTTTGAAAGCTTTACAGTATTTTATACACTCCTGTTTGCTAAATTTACAACTTCAACATAAGTCAGATTTTATAGTTAGAAAGATAAAGCACATAAATACGAATAGTAGACTTTAAAAGCAATTTTTAAAAAAAATTATTGGGATTAAGGCAAGTCTGTTATCTAATTTTAGCATCCTTTCATGTTTTTGTCATGTAATATATCATTTTAGAGTATTAATATTGACAATGAACGATAACTTAAATTGTCACAAAAGCTAGAAATGCCTTTTAAAGAAAAATTACTGTATTAATTAAATCACTAACTTTACACTTTTAAAAGCATTGGAGTATTTTAACACTCGGGTTGGCTAAATGTACAATTTCAACCTAGTAAGTCATATTTTGCAATTAGAAAGATAAAGTATATAATTACGTATAGTAGATTTTATAAGTAATTTTTTTAATATTTGGGAATAATAGTCTGATTATCTAATTTCACAGAAATTAAGTAAATTTATGTATGCAAAAAACGTAGAGTTTTTATTAAATATCAGTATTTTTATATTTCCATAGAAATTTATTAAAAAAAATATTTTTTACAAGTCAAAGAGTAATTTAATTCATGTATATCTATGATATCAATAATTTGCATTCGATAATTGTGATATGGATCGATAATCTATGTCATCATGGAATATAATTTGAAATACTTTTAATATATTGACATGTGATGTAAACATATGATGTTTTAAGCTATTATTCTCCAAATTATGACCAGCATGCATTATTAATCCGGCTTGCCACAGCGCATACTGAAACTTCTTCTGCTTTACTGGCACAACAGCCCCACAGCGGGCCAAAGCTGTCTGCCTAATGACTGATTTTGAGACAGAATGTTTTCTTATCAGGGGTAGAGTTATCAGCCTACGCCCAACACTCTACACTTATATTAGATCGGGACTTACGGTTTAAAGTGGATTTTGAGCTAAAGCCACTACAAGCATCCATGACACCTGCCAGGACACGAACCCAAAACCTGTGACACCAAGCGCCAGAGCACTTGTCCCTCGGCTATCAAGCCCCGTATGTTGATTAATTAGTAAAATTTACAATGTAAATATATCATGCAAAATAATAAGTAGATGTGTTTATGTAACGATCCACTAAGAAACGTATTAAATGTCATATATAATGAAACTGAATATTTTAAATGTAATTAATTTCAGCTGATATATGATCCTAAATACAATAAGGAAATTAAATAATAAAATTATGATTAATGAGATTTAAGTGGCTGTATTTTTCCACTGACAATTGTTGGATGTTGTGGATCAAATTTACTGGTGAAAATTAACAGAAACGACTTCAAATGCTCATAATATATCTTGGATCCCTAGATAACTTGGATCCCAAGATCTCAAACTTGGATCTATAACTCTACTCCCTCAGGTCTTTTGGATCTCTCTCTTACACGGATCTCAAACTTCATTCTAAATATTTTTTGTGTATATTTAATTTTTGAGGATGATTTTCCTCACAAACAAGTAGTTCATTAAGCCGAAAAAAATACTAAAATACTAACACCCCCTTCCCCCGTGTCTTACACGCATCACTCGCTATAGTTCCAAAACGAAAAATTTGCGCGTAATTGGAAACTACAGTATGATTAGCCAGCTTGGTCGCGTCCCTTAGGACCTAGTGCATCAGTTTTTGGGGCCAGTGAAGTTTTAATTCAAAGTATATACATAATGTATTTATACGAAGAAAAATGCATACATTAAATGCATTCAACAATTATAAGAAGAGATAACAATTAGAAATACAGCAAAAGCTAAGAATTGGAATATAATTCAAAAAAAGATTATCAATTAGTGCATTCTTCTGTATGTCATTATTTTTTTAAAGTATTGCAATTCAATACATCATTAAAATCTTGCAATGAACATAATTGTATATTCGCTCGTGAATTGGCCAGTGCAGTTTTAGTAAAAAGTATTCAATCGATATATATATATATATATCGATGATGACATGATGTATTTTTATAATAAATGATTTTTTTTTATTTCGACATGATGTATTTTTATAATGAAAAATGTACGCATTAAATACATTCATCAATTATAAGAAGAGATAACAATAAGAATTATAGCAAAAGCCAAGAATTGGAATGAAATTCAAAGAAACATTATCAATTAGTGCATTCTTCTGTAAGTCATTCTTTTTTTAAAGTGCTGCAATTCAATAAATACATCCTTAAAATCATGCACGGAAAATAACTGTATATCTGTTCTTGAATTATTTATGATAAACACTAAGGAATGAAAACTCTTCTCGTTAAAAAGCTAACATCATTATTTTGAAGAACTTTGAAACAGACAAAGAGTGTTAATAAGTAATCAAGATACTTAAAACATAATATTTTTCTAAGAATTTGTCATACTCCCCATAACAAAACGAAGGGAAATTAATAAATAATTCGCTTTTAAAGGATAATCCTTTTGTTTTTCTAGCAAAACGGAAAGAGATAATTAAAGAAAGGTGAATTTTTATTCAGAGTAACGTAAAACAACGCCCATTTTAAGCCAACTTCTTGTACTTAAACTGTTTGACATATTGTTAAATATTTTACTGCCAAAGATTTAAAACGGCAGGTGCAAGCAGTTATATTACCTGATTTTCTCGTCTAAAGAGAATAGGGAATATTGATTTGAGTGAAGTATTTTCATAACTCATGAAACTTTTATCTTCCCATAACCTTCTTCCACGTTCTGCGCTATAACTCATTTCGTTTATCTACCAAAACATTTAACTGTTAAAAGAAGAGAAATGATAACGCCAATATTGCTTTTACCTTGCATAAGAGAATTAAGTTTAAGAACAGAATACATTATTTAAAAAATTTAAATATATAATATTCATTTATTTTAAAGATAGTTTAATATTTAAGTACTAATTTTTAATTTTTATACCTATTCTGTTGTAGCATCTGTTAAGCATCTGTTGTGTGTGTGTTTAATCCTGAGTGACCTGCAGTGCTGGACGAACATTCCAGGAGTAATCTGCTCATGTAATGAGGCAAAGTGGCAGCTTCTGCTGTGATTGAGCACCCGTAGGAAGAAATCTGACTTGGCTCCATGAATCTCAACTGTCATATGATGCTGGGAACTACGGCTTAAAGTAGATTCCGAACCACTACAAACATCCATGGCACCGCCGGGACTCGAATACGAAACCTGTGGTACCCAGCGCAGAGCGCTAACCACTCGGCTATCACCAAAAAATTCATTGTTATATTTTTTTCAAAAAGCTTCAACAAGAGCGAAAATTAGATTTTTATGTACAGAAATTTAAAAACAAATCTCATATTCACAAAAACTCACTGTCCGACCTTAGGATGTGTACAAAATTCCTCTCTTCTTCAATAAAAATGTTCAACATTACATTTTTTTCACAGCCATGATCCTATTCTTACAATTTAAAAATATAACTATGCTCATTAAACTTTATTAGAATCATCCTCTTTATCCCTACATTATCTTTATTTATAAATCAGCATCAACAGAGATCTTTTATTTTAAACTTAGAGTAAATTTAGCGCAAAAAATTGCAAAGGGACTGCTGCTAATTTTAGATTAAGAACTGGATAAGCCTGCCTGGTCGAACATCTGGCTAAAATAATGATTGTGAACTCGATATATGTGTCTTTATGTAAGACAGAAAATGAATAAAGCCCATCTACTTGTGACTAGACTAGTAACTTACAACAGAATGGTTAGTTGTGTACTAGTAAGCCAGACCTAGTACTCTATATAGGAAGGCCAGAGAAAACATGGCCTGATCCAACAGACTTTTATTATGGTGCTTCTAGTTTTTTAAATTTTTATATTTAGAACATTCAACTTGTTTATAACTGTTTGTAAGGCTTTTTGGTCGTTTTTGTTAAGAATATCTGGTCATTTCCCTTTGTAATTTTGATAGTTTATAGGTTCTTTTTTTGGTTTCCACGGTAAGTGGCTAAATTTGTATGGATTTAATTTTAATAAAGCCATAGGTAACGACAACAATATCAATTTATAGTATTACCCTTTTTTTTGTTTATCGCGATGTATTTCATAAATAGGTAATGCTGTAAATTATTATTGTTGTTGTTACCTATGGCTTTATTAGAACTGAAATCCATACAAACTTGGCCACTTACAGTAGAAACAAAAAGGACATATAAACAAATCAAAATTTCAAATTTAAGTATAATGAAATTTGAGTCATTTATAATAATGCTGTTGTTGTTCTAATGCAGCTGGCAATACAGCGACAGATAATCTTTATGCCATAAGTAAGGACTGCACCGCTGTTACTCATTTAGCACTACCCAGAGGGCAAGTGTAGCTTGAAGATAGGCTACGGACGCGATTAACACTACCCCCACAACGCTCTATGATTATATAAGACCGGGGAACTACGGTCTAAAATGGATTCTGTATAACTATAAACATCTTGACATTATAACTACAAACATCCATGGTATACAGTATTGTAACTGCAAACATCCTTGGCACCACCGGGACTCAAACTCGAAAACTGTGATACAGGGGGTACAGCGCTAGCCACTTGGCCATCAGGCCCAGTTTTTTAATAATTTATAATGATGTTTAATAATAAATAAGGAACTTCGAATTCTTAAGATTCTCTTATATATTTGTGTTAAAAAACTAATTTCTTGGGTTGATTACAATCTGTTCTATATTTTATAATACCATTAGCCAAAAACTTTTTAAATGTAAATGATATTTAAATAATTATAGAAACTTTTATTTAGTAAATTATCCACGATTAAAAAATTTTGATTATTGAATACTGAACACAAAATAATTTCAAAATTTAGAAATAATTTTCGTTTTAGAATAGATTTTATAATATTTCTGGAAGTATTTTCTTATAACCTTTAAAGAAAACTGCACATGTTCTCTTTTTTTATCACACCTTCTCTTCTCACATTTTGCAGAATCAGATCTCAATCCTGGAACGTCTCCCACGTACAGGAATCTGGAAAGTAGTCCCGCGAAGACATTGGAGAATCTTGTTTGATCCCCCAGAATTTCGGAATTCGAGATCTCGGGATAGGGTTCTGGTCTGCAAATTTATTTCACATACACAATATCTAGAATCATTCCTCTTCTCTGTTTTTTTTCTCACGTCATGGATTTTTCCAAGAATGTACAGAAGAATATTTCTCTCCACCAGTCTTTTTGCTCAATGCAAACCAGTTTTAGGTTACAAACACGCCAATGCAGTACTGTTTTTTGTGCAGGTTTCTTTATTCAAAGCGATACTTTATGAAACGCAAAACTAATATGCTTTGCTGAGAAAGAAAATGTTATTTGTAATAAAAAGTCAGTTCCAAGAATGAACTTTCGGTATATTTCTAATTAGTGTTCAATATCTTTTTCTAGAACTTCCCTTTACATACTTTAGCAAGCATATTCAATATTTATTTTGTGTTCACTTAATTCAGTATAGTTGGTATTTTTTAATTAAAGGTATTTAATCATAGATTCTAAGATTTCTAATCTAGATTAAGATGAAATGGATTTTTAAAATCTTTAAAAAAATGACCTTGTATTTTGTAAGAATTATATTTTAATTTGATAATCAAGTGCAGCTATTTATTTAATGATTTTACTTCCAAAATTCTACTTCATTATTACCTGATTACTTGACCTAAAAAAGGATTTATAAAGAATTTCAATCAGTACAGAATAATTTTATTATTTATGTTGACTGCAATTTCAACTTTGTTTTAAATATGCATATCTCTAATGTGAAATGGTTATTGTTGCAACTCTTAGTCGAATAGCTAATGTTGCAACTCTTAGTCGAATAGCTAATGTTGCAACTCTTAGTCGAATAGCTAATGTTGCAACTCATCTTTCCATTGCTAAAAAAAATATGCTTCCCATTTATTTAAGTTCACATTACTTGTTTTAAAAAAAGATTTATACAGAATATTAATCAGAACAGAATAATTTTATTGCTTATTTTGACTGAAATTCCAGTTTTAAATTTGTATAGCTGTAATATTAAATGTCTAATGTTGCAACTCTTAGTTGCATATCTAATGTTGCTATGCAAATATGCACTCATTTAATTATTTATATACATTAAAGCTAACTTTTAGGTGATTTGAATATTTAACTACTACTTGTTCAGCTAATAAATTAAATTCTAAGTAATAAATAATATGTTAAATAACCAAAAATTAAGGGAAAAAATATACTTCCTATTTATTTCAGTTATAATATGATATTACTTGTTTCATAAAAGGATTTATAAAAAATTTTAATCAGAACAGAATAATTTTAGTTCTTATTTTGACTGAAATATCAACTTTATTTTAAATTTGCATAGCTCTAATGTTAAATGGCTAATGTTGCAACTCACAGTTGCACAGCTAATGTTACCATGCAACTATGTACTCATTTAATTATTTAGATACATTAAAGTTAACTTTTAGGAGAGTTGAATATTTAACTACTATTAGTTTAACAAATTAAATTAATTACTATACAATAAACAATGTGCAAAAAAAAGAGGGAAAAAAATTCCTTCTAAAAATTAAGAGGGAAAAAAAGTGAAATTTCTTTACAAGATTCTTTGATTGTGCTTATTTTAGACTTATAATTATGTTCTAATTACGAGCAAATCGCAAAACAGGGGCCGTTTGGATTTGACTACTTTTTTTGCGGCGCCAATAAAGCGATAAGTTAGAAAATGTAGTAGCCCTTGTTTCTTATAGAGTTTGCAATTCACTTAATTTATAATCGCAACCCGTTTCTTGGCGGACTTTGTTGAAATGAATTTTTGACGCCAAATCCGAGCAGCTCCTGTTCCGCGATTTTACCCTAATTACTTTCTAAATTTAGACTTTTTCTTTTAATCAAACATAGAATGCCTAAAAAGCCTCCAGTTACTGATCTTCCCATTTAAGGTTTTTTTGCAAACAAGGGCCTAAAAGGACTTTAGAAGAGAACTTTCTTTCTACTGCCCTAGAATTTATGCATTAATTTATGCTGCTTCATGCTCTAAACTGCTCGGGACATCGAAATACTTCACGCCTTAATCGCTCTAATGCGAAACTCATTTGAACATCCTGTTATATCAAAGCAACCTTTTTTTTAAAGAAAGAAGAAAATCTTCAGCTACTCTATTCATTACGACAGTAATTCTTTTTGGAGATCGTATATAACAATTTGGAATGACTGCATTCAATTTAAAATTAATGTTAATCTTTGCTAAAATAATTTCACATTAATTTTAAGGTACTTTCTTAACATCAATGCATCAAAGGCAACTCTATTATTGCAATGAATGCTACCATCTAGTAATAAATAAATTTGTTAATTAGAAGCACAGAAATGTATATCGATTTTGATTAATTTCTAAAACAATTTAAGAAAAAAATATTAATATTTATTTGCTAATTTAACAAAAAGTAATATATCACCAAGTCATAAATAAGATACGTTAAACTTGTTTCTGTTACAACAAGTTAAAGTAAAAATGATTTAATTACGATACTATGACGATCGTGATACTATTAATTTTCTTTCCTCTTTAAATTAGTATGGTTTAAGTAGTTCATTATTTAATATTTTATTATTATTATTATAAGTATTATATTATTTATTTTCTAATTGTTCAATAACTTCAACATGTACGGAATATATCACCAAGTCATAAATAAGATAATAAATAATCAAATTGATTATATGATGCATTATTTGAGAAAATATTTTATTTATAAATCAACTTTCTAATTTCTTTTATTTTTCAGTAAGTTCAACATTCAAGTAATATATCCCCAAATAATAAATAAGATACATCATATAATCAGTTTGATTATTTATTATTATATGCGAATGTTTTATTTATAAAGCAACTTTTTTCCACAATAAAAATATGAATAATAGATTTTTATTGATGTAACAGGAATAAGTTAAATTAAAATAAAGTTTTCAATATTATTAACTTTCTTTGCTTTTTTTAATTACTATGTTTTAAATAGTTCATTATTTAATATTTTATTGTTATTATACATATTTTATTTTTTACTAAAGGCTACACAAGATTTAAATTGGTACGATTATAAGTCCTTTTTTATTAACAATATATTTTAAGGCTGTTAACATTAAATTATATTAAATAATATGAAACCAAGTAATTTTAAATACGGCGCTATTAAATTATTTAATATGAATTAATGAATACATTTTAAAAAAATGAAATTTTTTCAGAATTAATACAGTTTAACTATAAAAATTAAATATGAGTTTAAATTTTTAGCTATGGTGGTTATTACTTTTTGAATATCAATGCATTTAATGACTTCGCTTATGTAAAATTCATCTGGACAATGAATTAAAAATTATCATTGATGTCAAATAGTATGCTATTAGAATAAAAATATGTTAAAAAAGGATGTTATTACAAAATTGCACATTAAAAAATATGTATTATAAAAATATACATTAAAAATATTACAAAAATTTACCGTAGCCGTTTTTAACATATATTTTTGTAATAATACCTTTTTTATAATGCAAAATTTTAATTTAAATTTTTAATATAAATTTTTGTAATATATATTTTTTAATGTATATTTTTGTAATATATATTTTTAATGTAAATTTTTGTAATAACATTCATTCAGTATATGTGTATGTTATTGATGGAAAATGTCTGTTGTTACAAAAACTATACGTTATAATTGAAAAAATGTATGTTATAACTGAAAAAAAAGAATGATATAACAGAAAAATATGTATATCATTAGAAAAAATGCCTTTGATGTATTTCTCTTTAAAAGATAAAATAGTTTACTGATATCTGGAATATTTTCATGGTCTTGATATTTTTCTAATGAGATTCAAATTTCCGGTCGCATTCCAAAAGAACTCAGAGATAAAAAAAATAACTCCGTTATGTTACCAGAACTCAGTAGTTTCGACCACTGCAGTGTGATCGAACAAGTAAAATGTCTCATCAAAAACGACAAATGCGTTTTCTTCTTCCACGAATCTCTAAATTTCCGAACAGCAAAAACTCGCTTTGCATGGAAATTTTTCATTTCTTGGATGTAAGCATCCGCAACAAAACGCATTTCGATGCGTGAACTAAATGAGCTTGTTTCTTTGAATACAGAGAGAGAGAAACAGAAATCAATTTTGCATTTTCGGTGCGGCCTATGATGACGTTATATTTCATGTCGGATCTTTCCCCTCCTTTTATTCTTTTTAAAGTTGCTTTTTCCAGTTTTAGAGCCCCGGATTGAGAGAAAGATTTGGCCTTTTTGTTTGTTGGCTGAATGTTTCCTTCAAGTGTTGTAAGGGAGTTTATTTTTATGTTGTTTCGCCCCGTTTTTGTGTTTCCCTGATGACTTCCGGGTTTCCATGATGACAAAATGCTTCAGCCCGTCACAGGAAAGAGTCGTTTCCCCTTCTACAATAATATTGCGCTTTGTGTTATTATTCCCTTGGAAGAACGTTGCGTTTTCGGGGAACGTTATTTGAGAAGCATAAATTCTTTAAATTTACTTTAAATGTGTTGTTTCCAGTTTTATATTTTGTTTATAGAAATTTTAAACTCAAACTGATGCATTTAACTACTTTCTTTTTTATAATCAAAATAATATTTACTGAATTTGTTTTCAGGTGTAGATATTTTCTCTATTCTTAAATTTCTTTGATCACAAACGATTTTTCAATTTATAGCAAAAAAATTCCTTAGATTCAGCTTCACAATGAAATGAAATACATTCATTGTCACGATTCAAGACAATTAACTTACATTGTATTATTCCTCATAAAAATTATAAAACAGTCAAATATTTTTTTTTTATTTATGCTATAATTGAACAAAATGAACGATATAATTGAATAGAATGTACGGTATAATTGAAAAAAGTGTCTATAACCAGAAAAAATGTATGGTTTAATGGAAAAAAAACTGTATATTATTATTGAAAAAAATATATGTTTATAATTGAAAAAAATTGTATATTAGTATAAAATGTATGTTAAAAGGTATGTTATTAGACAAAAAAGACCATTGATATATTTCTCTTCAAAAGATAAAATAGCTTTCCTGATATCAGGGATATTTTCATACTCTTGATATATTTCTAATGAGATTCAAATTTGTGGTCACATTCCAAGAAAACTAAGATAAAAAAATCCCGTTACGTTATCAGAACTCAGTAGTTTCGACCACTACAATGTGATCGAATAAGTAAAATGTCTCGTCAAAAACGAAAATGCGTTTTCTTCTTCTGCGAATCTCTAAATTTCCGAACTGCAAAAATTCGCTTTGCATGGAAATTTTTCATTTCTTGGATGTAAGCCTGCACACAGAATGCATTTCGATGCGTAAACTAAATGAGCTTGTTTCTTTGAATACAGGGAGAGAAACAGAAATCCATTTTGCATTTTCGGTGCAACCTATGATGATGTTATATTTCATTTTGGATCTTTTTTCTTTTTATTATTTTTAAGTTGCATTTTCCAGTTTCAGAGTCACGGATTGAGAGAAAGATTTGGCATTTTTCTTTGTTGACTGAATGTTTCCCTCAAGTGTTGTAAGGGAGTTTAGTTTTATGTTGTTTCACCCCTTTTTTGTGTGTTCCCTGATGATTTCCGGGTTACCATGATGACAAAATGCTTCAGTCCGCCACAGGAAAGAGTCGTTTTCCCTTTGTACAATAATATTGTGCTTTGTGTTATTATTCCCTTGGAAGAACGTTACGTTTTGTGGAATGCAATTTCTGAAGCATAATTTCCTTAAATTTACTTTAAATGTGTTGTTTCCAGTTTTAAATTCAATTTATGGAAATTTTAATCTTAGACGGAGGCATTTAGCTTTTATTTCCTCTCTTTGTAATCAAAATAACATTTATTGAATTTGTGTTCTGGTGTATATATTTTGTCTATAGATGTTTTTGATCACAAATTATTTTTCAATACATAGCAAAATATTTCCTTAGATTCAGCTTCACAAGGACATGAAATAGATTGTTAAGATTTCTATTTATGATTTAGTATATAATTTATGAAAGACAATTAACTAACATTGTATTATTCTTCGTAAAAATTATAAAGCAGTCGAGTATTTTCTGTGAGGTTTTTATTAATGCAGTTAAATTTAAATTTCTTACCTTTAGTAAAAAGCAGAATTTCTAACATTTAGTAAAAAAGAATTGCTCGGATTTAGTAAAAGGTTTCCTTAGATTTATTTTCATAAAAGAATTCCTTAGATTTATTTTCAAAAAAGAATTCCTGAGAATTATTTTCATAAAAGAATTCCTTAGTTTTACTAAAAACAAAAAGAATTCTTTAGATTCAACTTTACAAAGAAAGGAAATACATTCATTGTCAAGATTTCTATTTATTATTTGTTATATAATTTATTCAAGACAATTAACTTGCATTTTATTATTTCTTGTAAAAATCATAAAACCACTCGAACATTTTCTGTGGGGTTTTTATTTGAGCAGTTAAAATCTAAATGCCAAAACAAGAATATTGGAAATTTTCCATTCCTATTAAATAAATGAGTGTGTAAACAATAGACGTTTATTGATAAAGTATTCATTAACCCCGAAAGAATAAATAAGCACTTCTCTTAATGAAACGCACTGTAACTTTGTTTCCGGGAATTTCTTTTCTAATTGATTTTAGAGAAACGTCTCGAACAATAAAGCTATCTCATCCACGGAATGAATAAACATTCTGCAAATGTGAAGTGCCTTCATGCTTCATTACATTCAGAATTTATTTTATCTTCAGATTTCAATTTTCCAAGACGTCATGCAAAGTTGAAAAGTTCACACGAAACAACTGCGCTCAATCATCTATTTGTTAACAAAGAAATATTCACCAATGGCTTAAATCTATAAGAGAATGTAGCTTTTCTAATGCTTATTTAATTTAACATTAATTTAAAAGCAATTGGAGATAAATTTGAAGATGTCATTTGCAAACGTAATACGTATAATGTGTTGAGAAAGTAAAAATTCTACCCTTTGCTTCAGTAGGAAATTACTTAGTCATGAAAATGTTTGTATATTGAAAAATATTATTCCAGATTCCAAATATTTTCATAGTTATTAATAATAATAATTTGGTACAAGAAATATGGATACAAATTATATTTAAATATACTCATGAATTATTAACTGTTTTACTACCTCATAAATAACCTGGAATGGTCTGATAGATATCGAGTTTGGTTTCCGAAATAAGGAAACTTTTAAGTCATAAATAATTTTCGTAGGGTTAGTAGGGTTGGAACGGTAATGGTACAAAGTAGAAACATGTTGTAAAACATATTGGGTAAATCTAAATAAGCTATTAATGCCACTGTAATAGCAAATGGTCACATATAAAGTTCTTAATATTGGAAAGCATCAATAAACTTTATATAAATTTTCAAAATTATAACTAATTTTGGCAGGTATATTAAAATAATATCATCTATTAACTTTCGAATGGAGGGAGGGGGTTGGGGAACTGATAGCCGAGTGACTAGCACGCTGGCACTCGGGGCCACAGGTTCCAATGGCGGCGGTGACGTGGATGCCTGTAGTGATACGGAATCCACTTCAAACAGTAGGTCCCAGTCTAATATAATTGTTGGGCGTAGGATTCACAACCCTACCATGTAAAAAGAAAAACATCTCCAGTCTCGAAATCTGCCAGTAGGCCGACGACCTTGGCCCACACTATGGCTGTTGAGCCAATGAAGATGAAAAAGAACTTTTAATATGATGGGTTATTTTCATTTTAATTTTTAATAACCTGATTTTCTTAGAAAAATATATATGCCAATTTTTAACCTCCCAAAGGTAAAAACAAATAAATCTTTTCATTTATTAGTAGAAAGCTAAATTTAAATTCAATTTCAAAATAGAGATTAATATAAAAAAATAACTTACTATTTTCAAATAAAATTTTAGTCTTATCAAAGAAAATAATAATTTATACTGGATACTGATGTATAAACTATTTTATATTCGATACTTTGTCATTTGATTTTAGTTATTGTATATTGCTAATATCAATCATAAAAATCCTTTCTAATACTGAGAATAATTTTACAATAAAATTCAGTAACTAAAGATTAAGCAGAACTTAAGTTAAAAAAGCATTTAGTGCATACACTGAAGTGACAAAAGTCATGGGATAGCAATATGCAAATTTTCAGATGGCAGTAGCATCGCGTAGAACAGGTATAAATGCGCAGTGCTTTCCCAGAGCTTTCATTTCTGTTCAAGTTATTCATGTGAAGAGGTTTTGACGTGATGATGACCGCACGACGGGAATTAACAGACTTTGAACGCGGAATGTTAGTTGGAGCTAGACGCATGGGTCATGCCATTTCGGAAATCGTTAGGGAATTCAACATTCCCAGATCCACTGTGTCAAGAGTGTGCCGAGAGTATGAAATTTCAGGCATAACATCCCACCATGGACAGCGCAGTGGTCGACCGCCTGCACTTAACGACCGAGACCGGCGACGTCTGCAAAGAGTCGTAAATTCTAACAGACAAGCAACACTGCGTCAAATAACCGCAGAAATCAATGTGGGACGTACAAGGGACTTGTCTGTTAGAACTGTGCGGAGAAATTTGGCCTTCTTTTGCTATTCCAGCAGAAGACCGACTCGAGTGCCTTTACTGACAGAACGACATCGCTTGCAGCGACTCTCGTGTTCACGTGAGCATATCGGTTGGTCCCTAGATGAATGGAAAACCGTGGCCTGATCCGATGAGTCACGATTTCAGTTGGTAAGTGCTGATGGTAGGGTTCGAGTGTGGCGCAGACCCCACGAAGCCATGGACCCAAACTGTCAGCAAGGCACTGTTCAAGCTGGTGGTGGCTCCGTAGTGGTGTGAGCTGTTTTTTCATGGCATGGACTTGGTCCTCTGGAGCGACTGGACCGAACATTGACTGGAAATGCTTATGTTCAGCTACTTGGAGATCACTTGCAGCCATTCATGGACTTCATGACCCAAACAACGATGGGATTTTTATGGATGACAATGCGCCATGTCACCGGGCCACAACTCTTCGCGATTGGTTTGAAGAACATTCTGGACAATTCCAACGAATGATATGGCCACCTAGATCGCCCGACATGAATCCCATCGAGTATTTATGGGACATCAGCGAGAGGTCTGTTCGTGCCCAAAATCCTGCACCATCAACGCTTTCACAATTATGGACGTCTATCGAGACAGCATGGCTCAATATTCCTGCAGAAGACTTCCAACGACTTGTTGAGTCCATGCCACGTCGAGTTGCTGCACTTCGCCGGGCGAAAGAAGGGTCGACACGATATTAAGAGGTATCCCATGACTTTTGTCACTTCAGTGTATATTTCCATTAAATGAAGGAGAATTACTTACACTTAAGTTTTAAAAAGATTGAATTACGTGAATGAATAAATTATAGATAATACCTTAGTTTTAGCAATATTTATGATTCATTTACAAATATGTCAAAGAATTGAAACGATTTGGACCTTGTAAACAGAAAGGTTTTGGAAATATTCCTTCTGTTTAAAAGAACTCCATGTTCTTGAGGTTAAGACAATTGAAAAATTATTCCTTTAATTAAACCGCATACTTTCATATTTTCGTATGCAAGCCAATTAAGGAACATATTCTACATTTTAAGCACAAGAAACATTTTTTAAACATTGTTTAAGTTCATTAAAAGGCAAAAGATGCGACGCTCAACTTTTGGTTTCGTTCACAAATTTCCGTCCAGTAAAATAAAATTAAAGCAAAGCGAAACACTTTCCATTTAATTTAAATGTTCTTCTTCTCCCATGATAAGTGGCCAAACTTCCCGTCTCCAAACAATTTTCAACTGAAAGTCGGAGAATTTAATTCGGCGAAGAACAGACACTGTACTTAATTTACTTAAAAATTTCATTAAGCTTTTCCCGTTTTCAAGTCACCGACGACGAAAAGTAAACATTTTCCCTCCCTTAACTCTCGTGCTGTTGTGTCTTGTCGAGAATTAACCTTTTTTTCCCCGCGCTTTTCTTTCAAAAGAATGTCACTCGCAAGAATTCATTCCCTCCTTTTTTTTTTAAAAGTGGTTTTGTCTTACGTTGTTTAAAAGCTCATTTATCATTTCAAATCCGCCGCAACTCTTATGTAGTATACAAAGCCCAGAGACATTATTTGTGCTTTTTTTTTTTTAACTTATATATATTTTTTTTTAGAATTTTCTTCTTTCTTTTTTTTTTCCAAACCGACTTTTATCTGAAGATCGTTTATCGCTAGTAAACTAATAGCGGAGTAAAAATTCTCGACTCAAGCTAAATTTTTGAGTCTTAACTTTTGGTTTTTTTGGATATCCCTTAACTCATTTTTCATTATATACACGGGAAGTAACGATTTAACATGAAACGCTGCTTACAAGAAGTGCAGACAAATAATCTTTAAGAGTTAAATGCCACACCCTACGGATTTGAAGGACAAAAGCAGGTGTTAAAACTTATTGAAGAACATTTCTTTTATGTGTCCTGTTGCATTTTAATGAGAAAGATTGATCATAGTTGGAATGTTTTGTATGCTTATTGCTTATTCAATTTTCTGTCTTACTTTTAACCGATATTTATATCCTTGATTTTAATCGAGTGGTCCATTTTAATTAAATTCGGTTTAAAGAATTTGGCAGCATATTTTTGCTTAATGGAATAATAAATCTAATATATAAAATTCTCGTGTCACAGTGTTTGTTGCCAAACTCCTCCGAAACGGCTCGACCGATTCTTATGAAAGTTTTGTGCATATTTGGTAGGTCTGCGAATCGGTCGTAATCTATTTTTTAAACCCCTAAGTGATAAGGGGGGTCCACCCTAAATATTTTTTAAAATTTCTTTGGCAGACCAATGTAGTGGCAACAATGTAGTGTTTTTTTTTCGAACAATATAATGACTATTTTTAGATGGCGCCGTGTCTCGATGCCTGTACTACATAACCGTAAAATTCTCATGTTCTGAATATCATTGTTTTATGTACTACTTTAAATTTTGTGAAAATTATAATGTATGAAATTTATATTATTTCTATGCAAAATAAATCAAATGTATGTAAGTATTACCTGATTTGATTATCAATATTTTTTTTTATTTTCTAAATTTGAATTGGAATAAAATATATGGAATGAAAAGTTGTGAATCAAAACATTGAACTTTTCTATGCTTAAAGTTTGTCAACATGTGCTTTATTTGATTAAGAATTCTAAAATGAAATGTAATCTGCAAGATAATGTAATATAGACAATTTAAAGCATTTTTTGAAAAGTGTCAAAATGAAGTAAACTCTGCAATTATTTGATATAATGATAACATTAAAATTTTATAAAAGGTATTATAATAGTTGCAAGTTGAAAATCAAAGACATTTTTTTTTTTTAAACTTTTGTTATTTGAAAAACAAAGAATTTGAGTTATAAATTTGAGTGATTTGAATATTGTAGAAGAAAAATTGATAAATGGTACTTTTAAATTGGAAGTTATTTGAAGAAAACAGAACAAATAAATAAGTTTTTATATTAATAGAGGAGAATTTAAAGCTCAATAACATTTTTATGTATGTACATTTGTTTTTATTTACATTTAGAAATTAGTTTTAATTATTTCTTATTTGAATTTTTATGCATTTTGTGTTCCTTCAAAACATCAGAATACCCATATATTTTTATTTAAATGCTTTGAAACTTCATGTAAAAGTTTTCTTTAAATATATGAAAGGAATAGAACATGGAAATTAACCTAAATTCATAAATTATTTTTATTTCAGTTTTTAAACTAAGAATTTTTGTAAATAATTTTAAAGAAATATGATGAATTTTAAAGCATTTTTTGAAAAGTGTCAAAATGAAGTAAACTCTGCAATTATTTGATATAATGATAACATTAAAAGGTACTTACGTATTAACGGTACCTTGGCAATTTTTAAGTATAGCCAATCTAACAGCTACTAAGGTTACCAAACCAATAGAATGGATTGGTGCCACTCAAAAACCGCCAAATCTATAGCTGCGGTTGGCGCGTGTGCTCTTTATTGTTGCAATTGTCGCCAAGGTACAGTTAATACGTAAGTACCCATTAAAATTTTATAAAAGGTATTATAATAGTTGCAAGTTGAAAATCAAGGACATTTTTTTTTTGTAAAACTTTTGTTATTTGAAAAACAAAGAATTTGAGTGATTTGAATATTGTCGAAGAAAAATTGATAAATGGTACTTTTAAATTGGAAGTTATTTAAAGAAAACAGAACAAATAAATAAGTTTTTATATTAATAAAGGAGAATTTAAAGCTCAATAACATTTTTATGTATGTACATTTGTTTTTATTTACATTTAGAAGTTGGTTGTAATTATTTCTTATTTGAATTTTTATGCATTTTGTGTTCCTTCAAAACATCTTAATACCCATATATTTTTATTTAAATGCTTTGAAACTTCATGTACAAGTTTTCTTTAAATGTATGAAAGGAATAGAACATGGAAATTTACCTAAATTCATAAATTATTTTTATTTCAGTTTTTAAACTAAGAATTTTTGTAAATATGTAAAAAAAGTTTGTGTCGACAAACTTTAAGCATACAAAAATGTACAAATAATTAAGATATAAATTTAAAAACAGTATATTACCTACATAAGGATATTCCCAGCATAAAAATACTTGCAAAGGAAAAAACTATTCATGTTTTATTTATTTTTAAATTATCAAGTTTTGCAACAATATCACATTTTTGCAATGTTTATCCATATTTTAAAGAATAAATTGTATAAAAAATAGTTAAAGTTGATATTTTTATGTGAAATTCAATGGTTTTGAATATATTTAATCAAAACACTTGAAAAAAGGCTAAATATTTTAAATCCAGGTCATTTCATATTAAAAAGCCTTTGCAAATAGGAGGAAGTTGTAAAAAAAAAATTTGTGGAGCAAATTTTAACTTTTTCAAAACAAAGCTCAGAAAATATTTAGAGCTTTAAGGAAAAATAAAACTATATTTTTTAATAAATAAGACTATGAACTTGATAATTCAATGGCATTTTAATATATTTACAACATTTTTAAAAATAATATCTCTAATTAAAAGTTGTTTTTAGCTTTTTCTCAGAATGAATTTTTATGCTTTTTGTTTTCATGTGAAGCACCATAACACAAGTAATTTTGATCCAAATGTTACAAAACTTTGTATTTATGTTTTTCATAAATGTTTACAGGTAATAAAACTCTGAAATGATTATAGCTACATAAATATCTTTTATTTTAATTGTTAAACTTGGAATTACATGCAAATTTTGAAAGAATTTTGTGTCGACAGCATTTAAACTAGCACAAAATAATAAAGATATAAATTTACCAGAGATCCATTCCCTGTAATATGTTAGTACAAACAAATACAAACTTAGAAATTTAAAAAATATTGATTTGATTTTGAGTTATCATGTTTTGTAACAGTATCAAGTTTTGGCAATTTACAATTATTTTAGCTTATAAAAATTAAAAAAAATAAAAAATAATAATAATAATGAAATTTTTTTATGTGAAATCATTAGTTTTTCGATACATTCAATCCGAAAATGTGTACAAAGATAAAAAAATTTCAAAAAAATTCATTCGAACGTGCTCGTGTACCTTAAACAATCGTTTACGTTTTATTGTGAATTTTTTTTTAAGTCATTTATTATTATATCTCGATTTTATTTTAATTGTATTGTATTTTTTCAATTATCATTTTCAGTAAAATGGAAAGCCACAGCAACGCGTGGCCGGGTCTTCTAGTATTAACATATAATTGTAAATAGGTAGTAGAATATTATTTATTCTTGCACATAATAAAATTTACGGAAATATACTTTTACATATATATACTAGGATCGTTTATCGTTAGTAAACCAATAGTGGAATACAAATTCTCGACTCAAGCTAAATTTTTGAGCCTCTGCTTTTTTATTTTAGCGTTTCTGGTGTTCCTTTTTGATTTTCTGGATATCCCTTAACTCATTTTTTATTACATATAAGGGATGCAACGATTTAGCATGAAACGCTGCTTACAAGAAATACAGACAAATAATCTTGAATAATAACTGAATGCCACACCCTATGGATTTGCAGGACAAGTCAAGGTAAAAATTGATTGAGGAACATTCTTTTATATGTCCTGTTGCATTTTAAGGAGAAATATTGTTTACAGTTGTAAAGTTAAAATTTTCCAAAATGTATGCTTATTGCTTATGCAATTTTTTGTCTTACTTTTAATTGATCTTGCTTTTTATCGATATTATGTCCTTGGATTTTAATCGATTAGTCAATTTTAATTAGTTCGTTTTAAAGAATTTGGAAACAAATTTTTACATAATGGAATAATACATATTAATATATAACTTTATATATGTAGCAAAATAATATTTGCTATTGCACATAATAAAATTTACAGACGAACGTTTTTCAACGATTTAACATACATTTTTACATATATATATAAAACTCGTTTAATGTTAGTAAACTAACAGCGGAATAAAAATTCCAGACTCAAATTAAATTTTTGAGCCTTTACTTTTTCCTTCGGCGTTATTGGTTTTCCTTTTTGGTTTTTTGGATATCCCTTAACTCATTTTTCATTGCATTTACGAGATGTAACGATTTAACATGAAACGCTGCTTAGACAAATTTCTTTCCAGTAAAATAAAAGTAAAGCAAAGCGAAAAACTACATGTTCCTGAGGTTAAGAAAATTGACAAATTATTCCTTTAATTAAACTGCATACTTTCATATTTCATTATACTATCCAATTAAGGAACATATTCTACATTTTAAGTACAAGAAACATTTTTTAAAAATTGTTTAAGTTCATTAAAAGGCAAAAGATGCGACGCTCAACTTTTGGTTTCGTTCACAAATTTCCGTCCAGTAAAATAAAATTAAAGCAAAGCGAAACACTTTCCATTTAATTTAAACGTCCTTCTTCTCCCATGATAAGTGGACCAAACTTCCCGTCTCCAAAACAATTTTCAACTGTGAAGTCGGAGAATTTAATTCGACGAAGAACAGACACTGTACTTCATTTACTTAAAAATTTCATTAAGCTTTTCCCGTTTTCAAGTCACCGACCACGAAAAGTAAACATTTTTCCTCTCTTAACTCTCGTGCTGTTGTGTCTTGTCGAGAATTCACTGTTTTTTTCTTCCCGCTCTTTTCTTTCAAAAGAATGTCACTCGCAAGAATTCGTTCCCCCCCTACTTTTTTAAAAAAGTGGTTTTGTCTTACGTTGTTTAAAAGCTCATTTATCATTTCAAATCCGCCGCAACTCTTACGTATTATACAAAGCCCGGAGACATTATTTGTGTGTTTTTTTTTTTTATTTTTTTTTTTTTTTAGAATTTTCTTTTTTTTTTTCCAAACCGACTTTTGTCTGAGGATCGTTTATCGCTACTAAACTAATAGTGGAATAAAAATTCTCGACTCAAGCTAAATTTTTGAGCCTTTACTTTTTGCTTTAGCGTTTTTTCGTTTTCCTGTTTTGGTTTTCTTGGATATCCCTTAACTCATTTTTCATTACATGTAACCATTTAACATGAAACGCTGCTTACAAGAAATACAGACAAATAATCTTGAAGATTTAAATGCCACACCCTATGTATTTGCAGGACAAAGTCAAGCGTTAAAATTGATTGAAGAACATTCCTTTTTATGTGTCCTGCTTGTATTTTAATGAAAAAGATTGATCACAATTGTAAAATTAAAACTTTCCAAAATGTATGTTTATTGCTTATGCTTATGCAATTGTCTTGTCTTGCTTTTAATCGATTAGTGTTTCTTAATCGATCATGCTTCAAATCGATATTATGTAATTTCTTTTTAATCGATTAATTCATTTTAATTAAATTTCGTTTTAAAGAATTTGGCAACACATTTTTGCTTCATGGAATAATAAATATTAATATATAATTGTAAATAAAGTAGTAAAACAATACTTGCTATTGTATATAATAAAATTATAACAGTTACAAAAAATAAGTAGCCCAAAAGTGCAAAAAAAAAAAAAACCGCGACCCCCTCCCCCACTCATAAGACGGATCACTTGCCAGCTAATTTCAAAACGAGATTTTACGCTTAATTGAAAACTAGAGTACGTTGGTTGGTCTTAGTTTTGGTATTAGTTTGTGATTTTAGGGCAGTTTTAGTTCAATCGATATATATATATATATATACATGTGTATGCATATGATATATACACTATGTGGAAGAAAGTGACGGGACACGACACTATAACGACATAACCCATATTTATTAAAATTAATAGGAGGTAGGGCCTCCTTTGGCTGCGATCACAGCTGCAACCCTTCTGGGCATGCTTTCCACTAAATTAGCCATAGTGGTAAGAGGAATTTCCATCCAAATGTTCAACAGGAAGTTCCATAGTTCAGGCTTGCTTTTGGGGAGTGAGGTGCAGGCCCTCAACCGACGGTCCAATTCGTCCCAGATATGTTCAATTGGGTTAAGATCAGGGCTCTGCGCCGGCCATTTCATGCATTTAACGTTGTTGTTCACATACCAATCAAGAGTCCTCCGTGAAACATTACATGTTGCGTTGCCGTCTTGATACCAGCAATCATCCATACCGTACGTTGCCCACAAGGTAGGAAGGACATTATTGTCGAGAATATCACAGTATCTATCGGCATTCATCGCACCATCAACCTTCACCAGTGGGCCAGCCCCATACCAGGAGAAACAGGCCCATACCATCAATTCTCCTCCACCAATATTTTCAGTTGGGACGACACACTCGGGCAAAAGGCGTTCTCCTGGTAAACGCCGTACCCAAACACGTCCATCGGAACGGAAACGGGTAAATCGTGACTCGTCATTCCAAAGGACGCGTTTCCAGTCATCCAGAGTCCAAGTACGATGGTCTTTGGCCCATCGAAGGCGCGCTTTCTTGTTGGTTTTCGTAATCAAAGGCTTATGGGCCGCCGAACGGCCAGTGGAACCTAACTTATGGGCCTCGATACGAAGAGTCTTGGTCGAAACGGCCACACCTGTGGCTTGTCTAAACTCTTTAGCGATATTATCTATGGATGTTTGACGGTTACTTCGAATCTCCCTGCCGAGCACCGGCCGGTCCCTGCTGGTGAGAAATGTAGGTCGTCCACTTCGGGGTTTGTTCTGACAGTGTCCCTCAGTCTTGTAGCGACAAACAACACGTGCTACAGTTGATTTTGAGCAGTTACGGAGACGGGATATCTCCCTAATTGACACCTTGGCAAGATGCAATCCAACCAACACACCTTTCTCGAACTCAGACAACTCTTCCCGTGGCGGCATCTTGACAAAAAACAACTCTAGAGAGTATTTAGAGGATATGGCTGACACGTGATACCTATTATTGCGCATGTGTCAGCTGTATTGCCGACTTTTCTACTTTTCGAGGGGTGTCCCGTCACTTTCTTCCAGATAGTGTATATGTGTATAGATGTGTTTATATAACACATACATATGCACTATACATTATACATGATATATATATATATATATAGAGAGAGAGAGAGAGAGACATCCATATATATTATACATAATATATATCATGTATTTATATGAAGATAAATGCACACATTAGGTACATTTAACAATTATAAGAAAAAATAACAATTAGAAATACAGCAGAAGCCAAGAACTGGAATATAATTCAAACAAAGAATTATCAATTACTGCATTCTTCTGTACGTGATTATCTTTTTTTAAAGTACAATTCAGTCTTGCAAGTACAATTCATTAAAATCTTGCACAAAAAAAAATTGTATATTGTTTCGTATATTCTTTATTGACCAGTGCAGATAATATACGAAACAATATACAATTTTTTTTGTATATATATATATATGTTATGCATTTATATAAAGAAAAATGTGCACATTAAAAACATTCAACAATTATAAAAAGAGCTGACAATTAGAAATACAGAAAATGTCAAGAATAGGAAAATGAAATTCAAACAAAAATTATCAATTAGTGCATTCTTCTGTTCGTCATTATCTTTTTTAAAGTATTGCAATTCAAGAAATACATCATTAAAATCTTGCACGGAAAATAACTGTATATCTGTTCTTGAATTATTTATGATAAGCACCACGGAATGAAAACTCGTCTCGTTAAAAAAGCTAACATCGTTATTTTGAAGAACTTTGAAACAGACAAAGAGTGTTAATAAATAATCAAAAACATGATATTTTTCTAAGAATTTGTCATACTCCCCATAACAAAACGAATGGAAATTAATAAATAATTCGCTTTTAAAGGATAATCCTTTTTTTTTTCTTTGGCAAAACGGAAAGAGATAATTAAAGAAAAGTGAATTTTTATTTAGACTTACATAAAACAACGTCCATTTTAAGCCAACTTCTTGTACTTAAGCTGTTTGACATATTGTTAAATATTTTACTGCCAAAGATTTAAAACGGCAGGTGCAAGCAGTTATATTACCTGATTTTCTTGTCTGAAGAGAATAGGGAATATTGATTTGAGTGAAGTATTTTCATAACTCATAAAACTTTTATCTTCCCATAACCTTCTTCCACGTTCTGCGCTATAAATCATTTCGTTTATCTATCAAAACATTTAACAGTTAAAAGAAGAGAAATGATAACGCCAATAGTGTCTTTATCTTACATAAATTAAGTTTAAGAAAATAATACATTATTTAGAAATTTTTTAATATACAATATTCATTTATTTTGAAGCTAGTTTAATATTTAAGTACTGATTATTTAATTTTTATACCTATTCTGTATTTGCATGGTAAAAGCCTTTTTTGCAGAATTAAAATTGAAAAAAATGAAACTTCAGAATTAAAATTTTGAACTCAGCTCATTTTTACAATATTCTTATAAAAATATAATATTTTATTTTATTTTAGAATCATAAATCTTTTATATAAATTATTGCTTTTTCGTCGTACATATAATGATATGAATAACCAATATTTTGAAATTTTCATTGCAAATATTCTTTTCAATACTACCTTTTTTTTTCCTAATGCAGCTGGCAAATATGTAGACTGTTATCCATAAGAAGGGCTGCACCGATGTTACTCATTTAGCACTACCCATTGGGCACGTGTAGCTTGAAGATACGCTACGGACGCCTGTAACACTACCCCCACAATGCTCATATTAGACCGGGACCTACCGTTTAAAGTGAATTCCTAATCACTACAAACATCTATGGCACCGCCGGGACTAGAATACGAAACGTGGTACCCAGCGCCAGAGCGCTAGCCAGTTGGCCATCAGGCTCCTCACCCCCAAGATTCTAGCCTAAGCCTTACTGGAGGGCCAGAGAAAACATGTTCTGATCACACGGATTTTATTATAGTGCTTCTAGCTTTTTAAATTTTTATCCTTAGATCTTTTGAATTCTTGAATATTATCAAAAACTCCATTGTTATATCTTTCAAAAATCTTAAGCAAGAGAGGAAATTAGATTTTTATGTACAGAAATTCAAAACCAAATCTCATATTCACAATAACTCACTCTCTAACCTTAGGCTATATACAAAATTATCATTAATTCTTTAATAAAAATGTCCAACATTGCATTTTTTCAATCCTTTATCATATCTTACAATTTAAAAATATAACTATGCTCATTAAACTTTATTAGAATCATCCTCTTTATTCCCAGATTATCTTTATTGATAAAGCAGCACCAATAGAGATCTTTTATTTTAAACTTAAAGTAAATTTAGAGGAAAAAATTGCAAAGGGGCTGGTTGCTAATTTTAGATTAAGAACTTGATACGCCTGTCTGGTTGAACATCTGGCTAAAATAGGGATTGTGAACTCTGATATATGTGTTTTATGTAAGGCAGAAAATGAATAAATCCCATCTACTTGGGACAAGACTCGTAACTTACAACAGAATGGTTAGTTGTGGACTAGTAAGCCAGGCCTAGTACTCGATATAGAAAGGCCAGAGAAAGCATGTTCTGATCACATAGACTTTTATTAGGATGCTCCTAGCTTTTTAAGTTTTATATTTAGAACATTCAACTTGTGTATAACTTAAGACATTTGGGTCGTTTTTGTTAAGACTATCGGGTCTTTTCCCTTTGTAATTTTGATTTGTTTATATGTTCTTTTTGTTTTTACTTTAAGTGGCCAAATTTGTATGGATTGAATTCTAATAAAGCCATAGGTAGCGACAGCAACAATAATTTATAGTATTACCTATTTTTTGATTATAGCAATATATTTCATAAATAGGTAATACTGTAAGTTGTTATTGTTGCTGTTACCTATGGCTTGCCTATCAATTGATACAAATTTGGCCACTTATCGTGGAAACCAAAAGAAAATATAAATAAATCAAAATTACAAATTCAAATACAATGAAATTTAAGCTATTGATAATAATGTTGTTGTTGTTCTAATGCAGCTGGCAATACAGCGACAAATAATCTTCATGCCATAAGTAAGGACTGCACCGCTGTTACTCATTTAGCACTACCCAGAGAACAAGTGTAGCTTGAAGATATGCTACGGACGCGATTAACACTACCCCCACAACGCTCTAAGATTATATAAGACCGGGAACTACGGTCTAAAATGGATTCTGTATAACTATAAACATCTTGACATTATAACTACAAACATCCATGGTATACAGTATTGTAACTACAAACATCAATGGCACCTCCGGGACTCGAACTCCAAAGCTGTAATACCACTTGGCCATCAGGCAGAGTTTTTTAATAATTTATAATGAAGTTCAATAATAAATAAGGAACTTCAAATTCTTAAGATTCTCTTATATATTTGTGTTAAAAAACTAATTTCTTGGGTTGATTACAATCTGTTCGATATTTTATAAAACCATTAGCCCAAAAATTTTTAAATGTAAATGATATTTAAATAATTATAGAAACTTTTATTTAGTAAATTATACACGATTAAAAAAATTTGATTATTGAATACTGAACACAAAATAATTTCAAAATATAGAAGTAATATTCGTTTAAGAATATATTTATATATAATTCTATATAATTTATATATATTTATGTATATATTTTATAATATTTCTTTCTTTTATAATATTTCTTTCTTCTTTATATTTTCTTATGACCTACAAAGAAAACTGCAAATGTTCTCTCGTCTCTTTTTTCATCGCACCTTCTCTTTTCACATTTTGCAGAATCAAATCTCAATCCTCGAACGTCTCTCCCACGCCTAGGAATCTGAAAAGTAGTCCCGCGAAGACATTGGAGAATCTTGTTTGATCCCCCAGAATTTCGAAATTCGAAATCTCGGAATAGGGTTCTGGTCTGCAAATTTATTTCACATACACAATATCGAGAATCATTCCTCTTCTTTTTTTTTTTCTCACGTCATGGATTTTTCCGAGAAAGTACAGAAGAATATTTCACTCCACCAGTCTTTTTGCTTAACACAAACCAGTTTTAGGTTACAAACATGCCAACGCAGTATTGTTTTCTGTGCAGGTTTCTTTATTCAAAGCGATATTTTATGAAACCCAAAACTAATATTCTTTGCTGAGAAAGAAAATGTTATTTGTAATAAAAAGTCAGTTCCAAGAATGAACTTTGGAAATATTTCTAATTAGTGTTCAATATCTTTTACTAGAACTTCCCCTTACATACTTTAACATATAGATTCAAAATAATTTAACCTGTGTTCTCTTAATTCAGTATAGTTGGTATTTTTTAATTAAAAGGTGTTTAATCATAGATTCTAAGAATTCTAATCTAGATTAAGAAAAATGGAATTTTTAAAATCTTTAAAAAAAAGAGACCTTGTATTTTGTAAGAATTATATTTTAATTTGATAATTAAGTGGAACTATTTATTTAATGATATTACATCCAAAATTCTACTTCATTATTACCTGATTACTTGATCCAAAAAAGGATTTATAAAGAATTTCAATCAGTACAGAATAATTTTATTACTTATTTTGACTGCAATTTCAGCTCTTTTTTAAATATGCATATCTCTAATAGGAAATGGTTAATGTTGGAACTCATCTTTCCATGGCTAAAAAATATGCTTCCCATATTAAATATGCTCCCGCTATTTAAATTATATTAGGACATTACTTGTTTCAAAAAAGGATTTATAAAAAATTTTAATCAGAACAGAATAATTTTAGTTCTTATTTTGACTGAAATTTCAACTTTATTTTAAATTTGCATAGCTCTAATATTAAATGGCTAATGTAGCAACTCGCAGTTGCACAGCTAGTGTTACCATGCAACCATGTAGTCATTTAATTATTTAGATACATTAAAGTTAACTTTTAAGAGAGTTGAATATTTAACTACTATTAGATTAATTACTATACAATAAACAATGTGCCAAATAACTAAAAATTATGAGGAAAAAAAGAGAAATTTCTTTACATGATTCTTTGATTTTACTAATTTTAGACTCATAATTACGTTCTAATTATTGCCAAATCGCAAAACAGGGCCCGTTTGGATTTGACTACTTTTTTGTGGCGCCAACAGAGCAATAAGTTGCCAAATGTAATAACCCTGATTACTTGTTCAATTTGCAATTCACTAAACTTACAATCGTAACCCGTTACTTGGCGGACTTTGTCGAAATGAATTTTTGATGCCAAATCCCAACAACTCCTGTTCTGCGATTTTACCCTAATTACTTTCTAAATTAGACTTTTTCTTTTAATCAAACTTAGAATGCCTAAAAGGCCTCCAGTTACTGATCTTACCATTTAAGGTTTTTTGCAAACAAGCGCCTAAAAGGACTTTAGAAGAGAACTTTCTTTCCATCGCCAAGAATTTATGCATTAATTTGTGCTGCTTCATACTTTAAATTGCTCGGGACATCAACATACTTCACGCCTTAATCGCTCTAATGCGAAACTCATTTGAACACCCTTTCATATGAAATAAACCTTTTTTTTTTAAAGAAAGAAGAAAAACTTCTATTACTCTATTAATTACGACAGTAATTCTTCTTGGAGATCGTATATAACAATTTGGAATGACTGCTATCAATTTAAGAATAATTTTCAACTTTGCTGAAATATCTTTCAAATTCATTTTAAGGTAATTTCTCAACATCAATGCATCAAAGATAGCTCGGCTATTCCAATTAGTGCTAACATCTGGCAATAAAGAAATTTGTTAATAAAAAACACAGAAATGTATATATATTATGATTCATTCCTAAAACAATTTAAAAGAGGCATTATAATATATATTTTTTTTAAATTTTTCTGTCGTAAATAAGATACATCATATAATCAGTTTGATTATTTCTTATTATTTGAGATTACGTTTTATTTAAAAAACAACTTTCTTCTCACAACAAAAATATGAATACTACTTTTTTATTGATGTATCAAGAACAAATTAAAGTAAAAATAATGTCTCACAATATTATTAATTTTCTTTACTTTTTTTAATTGCTATTTTTAAGTATTTCATTATGTAATATCTTATTATTATTACACACATTATATTAGTTAGTTAATTATGTTATTATTATTCATCTGGGAAATAAATTAAAAATTATCGTTTATGTTAAATCGTATGTTATTACAATAAAAATATGTTAATAAAAGTATGTTATTGCAAAATTGTAAGTTAAAAATATGTATCACAAAAATATATGTTAATAAATATATACTACAAAAATGTATGTTAAAAATGCATACAAGAATCATATATTATTAAAGAAAATGTCTGTTATTACAAAAAAAGTACGATATAATTGAAAAATGTATGTTATAATTGATAAAAATGTTCGATATAATAGAAAAAAATGCATGTTATAATTGATAAAAATGTGCGATGTAACTGAAAAAAATGTATGTTTTGATTGAAAAATGTATGCTACATATATAATATATAAAAATGCATGCTATAATCAAAAAAAATTTTTTTTTATTATAGAAAAAATTTATGTTATTATAAGAAAGTCTTTTGATATACTTCTCTTTAAAAGATAAAATAATTTTCCTGATAACTGGAACATTTCCATAGTCTTGATATTTTTCTAATGAGATTCAAATTTGCAGTCGCATTCCAAAAAGCTCAGAGAAAAAAAAAATCCGTTACATTACCAGAACTCAGTAGTTTCGACTATTCCAGTGTGATCGAATAAGTAAAATGTCTCTTCAAAAACGAGAAATGCGTTTTCTTCTTCTACGAATTTCTAAATTTCCGAACTGCAAAAACTAGCTTTGCATGGAAATTTTTCATTTCTGGGATGTAAGCATGCACACAGAATGCATTTCGATGCGTAAACTAAATGAGCTTGTTTCTTTGAAAACAGAGAGAGAGAAAAACAGAAATCCATTTTGCATTTTCGGTGCGCCCTATGATGATGTTATATTTCATGTTGAAACTTTCCCCTCCTTTCAGTCTTTTTAAAGTTGCATTTTCCAGTTTCAGAGCCACGGATTGGGAGAAAAATTTGGTCTTTTTTCTTTGTTGACTGAATGTTTCCCTCAAGTGTTGTAAGGAGTTTAGTTTTATGTTGTTTCGCCCCGTTTTTGTGTGTTCCCTGATGACTTCCGGGTTACCATGATGACAAAATGCTTCAGCCCGTCATAGGAAAGAGTCGTTTCCTCTTCTACAATAATATTGTGCACTGTGTTATTATTCCCTTGGAAGGACGTTACGTTTTCTGGAACGTAATATGTGAAGCATAAATTCTTTAAATTTACTTTTAATGTGTTGTTTCGAGTTTTAAATTCAGTTTATAGAAATTTTTATCTCAACGGATGCAATCAGTTGTTTTTTTTCTTTTTTACAATCAAACCAACATTTGCTGAATTTGCTTTCTGGTGTATATATATTCTTTATAGATGTTTTTCATCATAAATGATTTTTAAATATATACCAAAAGTATTCCTTAGATTCAGATTCAGAATGAAATGAAATACATTCATTGTCAAGATTGCAAAACAATTAATTTACATTCTATTTTTTCCTCATAAAAATCATAAAACAGTCAACATTTTATCAAAATCCTTTTTATAATCATCAAACATCATTTTTATCAAACATGACAAAAAATAGAAACTGTTATTTATGCTATAATTGATAAAAATGTACGATATAATTGAACAAAATGTACGATATAATTGAACAAAATGTACGATATAATTACGATATAATTGAACAAAATGTACGATATAATTGAAAAAAATGTATATAATCAGAAAAAATAATTGATGTTATAATTGAAAAAAATGTACGTTATTATTGAAAAATGTATTTTTTTTATAAAAAAATGTATGTTATAAATGAAAAAAAATTATGTTATTAGAAAAAAGAGACATCTGATATATTTCTCTTTAAAAGATAAAATAGTTTTCTGATCTGGAGTATTTTCATAGTCTTGATATTTTCCTAATTTGATTCAAATTTGCGGTCGTATTCCAAAAACTCGGATTTAAAAAAAAAAATAATTCCTTTACGTTACCAGAACTCAGTAGTTTCGACCACTCCAGTGTGATCGAATAAGTAAAATGTCTCGTCAAAAACGAAAATGCGTTTTCTTCTTCCACGAATCTCTAAATTTCCGAACTGCAAAAACTCGCTTTGCAAGGAAATTTTTCATTTCCTGGATGTAAGCATGCACACAAAATGCATTTCGATGCGTAAACTAAACGAGCTTGTTTCTTTGAATACAGAGAGAGAGAAACAGAAATCCATTTTGCATTTTCGGTGGTTCCCCATGATGACGTTATATTTCATGTCGGATCTTTCCCTCCTTCCATTCTTTTAAAAGTTGCATTTTCCAGTTTTAATGCCACGGATTGAGAGAAAGATTCGGCCTTTTTCTTTGTTGACTGAATGTTTCCCTCAAGTGTTGTGAAGGGAGTTTAGTTTTATGTTGTTTCGCCCGGTTTTTGTGTTTCCCTGATGACTTCCGGGTTACCATGATGACAAAATGCTTCAGCCCGTCACAGGAAAGAGTCGTTTCCTCTTCTACAATAATATCGTGCTTTGGGTTATTATTCCCTTGGCTGAACTTTACGTTTTGTGAAACGAATTTGTGAAGCATAAATTCTTTAAATTTACTTTAAATGTTTTGTTTCCAGTTTCAAATTCAGTTAATGGAAACTTTAATTTCAAACGGATGCATTTAGCTATTTTTCCTCTTTTGTAATCAAAATACCATTTACTGAATTTGTTTTCTGGTGTATATATTTTCTCTGTCGATATCTTTGATCACAAATGATTTTTCAATATTTAGCAAAAGTATTTCTTAGATTCAGCTACACAATGAAATGAAATACATTCATTGTCAAGATTCAAGTCCATTAACTTACATTGTATTATTCCTCATAAAAATCATAAGACAGTCAAGTATTTTTTATTTATGTTATAATTGATAAAAATTTGCGATGTAAAAAAAAATGTATATAATCAGAAAAAGAAAAAAATGTATGTTATTATTGAAAAAGAAGTATGTTATTATTGAAAAAAATGACTTTGTTATATTTCTTTTTAAAAGCTAAAATAGTATTTTTCATTTCAGAAATATTTTCATAGTTTGATATATTTTTAATGAGATTCAAATTTGCTGTCGCATTTCAAAAAACTGGAAGAAAAAAAAATTATTCCGTAACGTTACCAGAACTCAATAGTTTCGACTACTGCGGTGTGATCGAATAATTAAAATGTGTTAGAAAAATACTTTGATATATTTCTCTTAAAAGATAAAATAATTTTCTGATTTCTGGAATATTTTATTGTCTTGATAGTTTTCTAATGAGATTCAAATTTGCGGTCGCATTCCAACACACTCAGAGAGAAAAATTTCCTTTACGTTACCAGAACTCAGTAGTTTCGACCACTCCAGTGTGATCGAATAAGTAAAATGTCTCGTCAAAAACGAAAATGCGTTTTCTTCTTCCACGAATCTTTAAATTTCCGAACTGCAAAAACCCGCTTTGAATAGAAATTTTTCATTTCCTGGATGTAAGCATGCACACAAAACGCATTTCGATGCGTAAACTAAATGAGCTTGTTTCTTTGAATACAGAGAGAGAAACAGAAATCCATTTTGCATTTTGGGTGCGCCCAGTGATGACGTTATATTTCATGTTTGATCTTTCCCTCCTTTCATTCTTTTTAAAGTTGCATTTTCCAGTTTCAGAGCCACGGATTGAGGGAAAGATTTGTTCTGTTTCTTTGTTGACTGAATGTTTCCCTCAAGTGTTGTAAGGGAGTTTAGTTTGATGTTGTTTCGCCCCGTTTTTGTGTGTTCCCTGATGACTTCCGGGTTACCACGATGACAAAAGGCTTCAGTCCGTCACAGGGAAAAGTCGTTTCCTCTTCTACAATAATATCGTGCTTTGCGTTATTATTCCTTTGGAAGGACGTTACGTTTTGGGGAACGTAATTTGTGAAGCATAAAATCTTTTACTTTATTTTAAATGTGCTGTTTCCAGTTTTAAATTCAGTTTATGGAAATTTTAATCTCAAATAGATGCATTTAGCTTTTTTTTCTTCGTTGTAATCAAAATAACATTTACTGAATTTGCTTTCTGGTGTATGTATTTTGTCTATAGATATCTTTGGTCTCAAATGATTCTTCATTGTTTAGCAGGAGAATTCCTTAGATTCAACTTCACTATGAAATGAAATACATTCATTGTCAAGATTGCCAAACAATTAACTTGCATTGTATTATTCCTCATAGGAATCATAAAAGAGTCAAGTATATTTTATTTATGTTATAATTGATAAAAATTTCCGATATAATTGAACAATATGTACGATATAGTTGAAAAAAATGTATATGTTCAGAACAAATGTATCTTATAATTGAAACAGAATGTATGTTATTATCGAAAAAATTTATGCTATTATTGAAAAATATGTATGTGATTAAAAAAAAGACCTTTGATATATTTCTCTTAAAAGATAAAATAATTTTCTGATTTCTGGAATATTTTATTGTCTTGATAATTTTCTAATGAGATTCCAATTTGTGGTCGCATTCCAAAAAATTTAAGAAAAAAAATTTCGTTACGTTACTAGAACTCAGTAATTTCGACCACTGCAGTGTGATCGAATAAGTAAAATGCCACGCCAAAAACGAAAATTCATTTCTTCCTGTCTGATGTTAAATCGTATGTTATTATAATAAAAATCTGTTAAGAAAAGGATCCTATTACGAAAATGTTTGTTAAAAAAATAAATATTACAAAAAAACTTTCTTGCAGTAATAACCTTTTTAAAACATACGTTATTAAAGAAAATGTCTGCTATTACCAAAAATATATGTTATAATTGAAAAAGATATATCGTATTATTAGAAAAAAAATGCCTTTGATATAAAAAAGACCTCTGAAAAAGACCTTCTCTTTAAAACATAAAATAGTTCTTCTGATTCCTGAAATATTTTTATAGTCTTGATATTTTTCTAATGAGATTCAAATTTGTGGTTACATTCCAAAAAACTCGGGCAAAAAAAATAATTCCGTAACGTTACCAGAACACAATAGTTTCGACCACTGCAGTGTGATCGAACAAGTAAAATGTCTTGTCAAAAACGAGAAATGCGTTTTCTTCTTCTACGAATCTCTAAATTTCCAAACTGCAAAAACTCGCTTTGCATGGAAATTTTTCATTTCTTAGATGTAAGCATGCACACAAAACGCATTTCGATGCGTTAACTAAATGAGCTTGTTTCTTTGAATATAGAGAAGGAAACAGAAATCCATTTTGCATTTTCGGTGCGCCCTATGAGGACGTTATATTTCATGTCGGATCTTTCCCTCCTTTCATTCTTTTTAAAGTTGCATTTTCCAGTTTTAATGCCACGGATTGAGGGAAAGATTTGGCCTTTTTCTTTGTTGACTGAATGTTTCCCTCAAGTGTTGTGAGGGAGTTTAGTTTTATGTTGTTTCGCCCCGTTTTTGTGTGTTCCCTGATGACTTCCGGGTTACCCTGATGACAAAATGCTTCAGCCCGTCACAGGAAAGAGTCGTTTCCTCTTCTACAATAATATCGTGCTTTGGGTTATTATTCCCTTGGTTGAACGTTACGTTTTGTGGAACGTAATTTGTGAGGCATAAATTCTTTAAATTTACTTTAAATGTGTTGTTTTCACTTTTAAATTCAGTTTATGGGACAAACGGATACATTTAGCTTTTTTTCTTTTTTGCAATCAAAATAACATTTACTGAATTTTTTTTCTGGTGTATATATTTTCTCTGTAGATATCTTTGATCGCAAATGATTTTTCAATATTTAGCAAAAGAATTCCTCAGATTCAGCCTCACAATAAAATGAAGCACATTCAATGTCAAGACATCCATTCATGATTTAGTTACACATTTAGCTCACATTGTGTAATTCCTCGTAAAAATCATGAAATAGTCGAAAGTTTGTTATGCGGTTTTAATTTATGCAGTTAAAATAGAGATTAGATAAAAAATATTAGTAAAAGAAGACATGAAATGAATACATTCAACGTCAAGATTTCTATTCAGGATTTAGTTACATAATTTATACAAACAATTAACTTACATTGTAATATTCTTAGAAAAAAATCATAAAACATTCGAGTACTTTTTGTGTGGACTTTGTTTATGCAGTTAAATCTAGATTCCTTAGATTTGTTAAAAAAAAACAGAATTCCTTAGATTTAGCTTCACAATGAAAGGAAATACATTCATTGTCAAGATTTATATTCATAATTTAGTGTATAATTTATGAAAGACAATTAACTTACATTGTATTATACATCGTAAAAGAGTCGAGTATTTTCTGCGCTGTTTTTATTTATGCAGTTAAACGTAGAATCCAAAACAATAATATTGGAAATTTTCCCTTCCTATTAAATAAATGAGTGTGTAAACAATAGACGTTTATTGATAAACTATTCATTATTTATTCTTCCCGAAAGAATAAATGTGCACTTCTCTTAATGAAATTCACTGTAACTTTGTTTCCAAAGATTTCTTTTCTAATTGATTTTAGAAAAGTGTCTCAAACAATAAAGCTATCTCATTCACGTAATGAATAAACATTCTGTTAATGTGAAGTGCTTTCATGCTTCATTACCTTCAGAATTTATTTTCCCCGCAAATTTCAATTTTCCAAGACCTCATGCCGAGTTGAAAAGTTCACACGAAACAACTGAACTCAACCGTCTATTTGTTAGCAAAGAAAAATTCACCAATGGCTTATATCTATATGAGAATGTAGCTTATCTAATGCTTATTTAATTTAGCTTTCATTTAAAAGCTGTTGAAGATCAATTGGAAGATGTCATTTGCAAACGATATTGTAGACAGAAAGTAAACATTCTGCCTTTTGCAACATTAGGAAATAATTTAGCCATGAAAATGTATTTTAAAAAATATTATTCCAGATTCCAAATAACAATAACAAATTGATACAAGGATACAACATTGGATATAAATTATATTTAAATATATTCATGAATCTTTAACGGTTTTACTACCTAATAAATAACCTGGAATGGTCTGATAGATATCGAGTTTGGCTTCCAAAATTAGGAAACTTTTAAGTCATACATCTTTTTCGTAGGGTTAGTAGGATTGGAGCAGTGTCACTATGGGGTACAAAGTAGAAATATCTCATAAAACATATTAGATAAAGCTGAATAACCTACATATGGAGCTGTAACAGCAAATGGTCACAGATAAATTGCGTAAAATTCCAAAGCATCAATAAACTTTATACGAACTTTAAAAATTATAGCTAAATTTGGCAGTCATAATAGAAATAAAATTACCTACTAAATTTAGATCCTACCAAGGCATAGATTATTTTATTAAAATCAAAATAATTCAAAAAGATCTAATATTTCGAATTGAAACTTTCTTTTTTAATAATTTAAAATAAATTCAGTTATTTACATTTAAGTTAAAAAAGATGTAAGTCATTGAATAAATTATCCCTAGTGCCTTAGTTTTAGTAATTATTATGTTTATTTACAAATATGTCGAAGAATTGAAACGATTTGTTTTTTGTACCAGAAAAGTTATGGAAATATTCTTTCTGTTTAAAAGAACTCCATGCTCATGAGGTTAAGGAAATTGACAAATTACTCCTTTAATTAACCGCATACTTGTATATTTCATTATACGATCTAGTTAAGGAACATATTCAACATTTTAAGTACAAGAAACATTTTTTAAAAAATTATTTAAGGTCATTAAAAGGCAAAAGATGCGACGCTCAACTTTTGGTTTCGTTCACAAATTTCCGTCCAGTAAAATAAAATTAAAGCAAAGCGAAGCACTTTCCATTTAAATTAAAGGTCCTTCTTCTCCCATGATAAGTGGACAAACTTCCCGTCTCCAAAACAATTTTCAACTGTGAAGTCGGAGAATTTAATTCGACGAAGAACAGACACAATACTTCATTTACTTAAAAATTTCATTAAGCTTTCCCCGTTTTCAAGTCACCGACGACGAAAAGTAAACATTTTCCCTCCCTTAACTCTCGTGCTGTTGTGTCTTGTCGAGAATTCCCTTTTTTTTCCCGCGCTTTTCTTTCAAAAGAATGTCACTCGCAAGAATTCGTCCCCCCTTTTTTAAAAAAGTGGTTTTGTCTTACGTTGTTTAAAAGCTCATTTATCATTTCAAATCCGCCGCAACTCTTATGTATTATACAAAGCCCGGAGACATTATTTGTACTTTTTTTTTGGCGTTTTTTTTTTTTCCGAATTTTTTTTTTTTTTTTTTTTTTTTTTTTTCAAATCGACTTTTATCTGAGGATCGCTTATCGCTAGTAAACTAATAGTGGAATAAAAATTCTCGACTCAAGCTAAATTTTTTAACCTTTACTTTTTCTTTTAGTGTTTTTGGTTTTCCTTTTTTGGTTTTTTGCATATCCTTTAACTCATTTTTCATTACATGTAACGATTTAACATGAAACGCTGCTTACAAGAAATAGAGACAAATAATCTTGAATAGTTAAATGATATATAATATAAAAAATATATGATATATAATATAAAAAATATAATATAATTTAATATAATATATTTTTGTGTGGTATTGCACATAAAAAAGTATACAGAAATATATTTTACACATTTATACTAGGATCGTTTATTGTTTCACTGGAGTTGGTTAATCTGAAAACTACATAAAACTTGTTTGCAACTTATCCTATTATATTTTTGTGAATTATTTAAATTCTAACATTTCGAATTGAAACTTTCATTTTTAATGTTTTATGATAAATTTAATTACTTACGTTTAAATTAAAAAAAATTTATATGAGTGCATAAATTATCCATAATATCTAAATTTTAGTAATCTTTATGTTTCCTTTACAAATATGTCGAATAATTGAAAATATTTGGCTTTTGTACCAGAAAAGTTATGGAAATATTCCTCCTGTTTAAAAAAACTCCGTGTTCTTGAGGTTAAGAAAATTGACAAATTATTCCATTCCAAGGCAACAATAACACAAAGCACAATATTATTGTAGAAGAGGAAACGACTCTTTTCTGTGAAGGCCTGAAGCATTTTGTCATCATGGTAGCCCGGATGTCACCAGGGAAACACAGAAACGGGGCGAAACAACATAAAACTAAACTCTCTTACAACACTTGAGGGAAACATTCAGTCAACAAAGAAAAAAGGACAAATCTTTCCCTCAATCCGTGGCTCTGAAACTGGAAAATGCAACTTTAAAAAGAATGAAAGGAGGGAAAGATCCAACATGAAATATAACATCATCATGGGGCGCACCGAAAATGCAAAATGGATTTCTGTTTCTATTTCTCTGCAGTCAAAGAAACAAGCTCATTTAGTTTACGCATCGAAATGCGGTTTACGTGCATACTTACATTCCAGAAATGAAAAATTTCCAGTCAAAGCGAGTTTTTGCAGTTCGGAAATTTAGAGATTCGTGGAAAAACAAAAAGAATTTTCATTTTTGACGAGGCATTTTAGTTATTCGATCACACTGTAGCAGTCGAAACTACTAAGTTCCGGTACCGTAACGGAATAATTTTTTTTTCCTCCGAGTTCTTTGGAATGCCACAGCAAATTTGAATCTTATCAGAGAACTACCAAGTCTATGAAAATAATCCAGAAATCTGGAGAACTACTTTAACTTTTAAAGAGAAAGATATCAGAGGACTTTTTTTATAACATACATTTTTTTCAATAATAACATACGCCTTTTTTTCAATTATAACACACATTTTCTCTGATTATATAAATTTTTTCAATTATATCGTACATTTTCTTCAATGATGTCATACATTTTTTTTTTAATTATATCAATTATATGGTATATTTTTTTTTAATTATACCATAAATAAAAAATATTTTTCTGTTTTACATTTCATTGTTCCTCATAAAAATCATAAGTTAATTATCTTGCAATCTTGACAATGAATGTATTTCTTTTCATTGTGAAGCTGAATCTAAAGAATTATTTTACTAAATATTGAAAAATCATTTGCGATCAAAGATATCTGCAGAGAAAATATACACACCAGAAAACAAATTCAGTAAATGTTATTTTGATTACAAAAAAGAAAAAAAAAGCTAAATGCATCCGTTTGAGATTAAAATTTCCATCAACTGAATTTAAAACTGGAAACAACACAATTAAAGTAAATTTAAAGAATTTATGCTTCACAAATTACGTTCCCGAAAACATAACGTCCTTCCCAGGGAATAATAACAGAGGGCTCAATATTGTTGTACAAGAGGAAACGACTCTTTCCTGTGACGGGCTGAAGAATTTTGTCATCATGGTAACCCGGAAGTCATCAGGGAATCACGAAAACTGGGTGAAACAACATAAAACTAAACTCCCTCACAACACTTGAGGGAAGCATTCAGTCAACAAAGAAAAAGGCCAAATCTTTCTCCCAATCCGTGGCTCTGAAACTGGAAAATGCAACTTTAAAAAGAATGGAAGGCGGGAAAGATCCGACATGAAATATAACGTCATCATGGGGCGCACCGAAAATGCAAAATGGATTTCTGTTTCTCTCTCTGTATTCAAAGAAACTAGCTCATTTAGTTTACGTATCGAAATGCATTTTGTGTGCATGCTTACATCAAGAAATGAAAAATTTCCATGCAAAGCGAGTTTTGCTGTTCGGAAATTTAGAGATTCGTGGAAGAAGAAAACGCATTTTTGTTTTTGACGAGACATTTTACTTATTCGATTACACTGCAGTAGTTCGAAAACTACTGAGTTCTGACAACATAACGGAAATTTTTTTTTTCCTCCGAGTTTTTCGGAATGTGACCACAAATGTGAATCTCATTAGAAAGATACTTGGAACGTTTTGGGGGAACGTAATTTATAAAAGCATAAATTCTTTAAATTTATTTTAAATGTGTTATATGTGTTGTTTCCAGTTTTAAATTCAGTTTATTTAAAGTTTAATCTCAAACGGATGCATTTAGCTTTTTTTCTTTTTGTAATCAAAATAACAGTTACTGAATTTGTTTTCTGGTGTATATATTTTCTCGGTAGATGTATTTGATCACAAATGATTTTTCAATGTATAGCAAAATAATTCCTTAGATTCATCTTCAGAAGGAAATGAAATACATTCATTATCAAAATTTCCATTCTATATAACTTAAGCACGACAATTAACTTACACTGCATTATTCCTCATAAAAAACATAAAGTAGTCGAGTATTTTCTGTGTGGTTTTTACTTATGTAATTAAATCTATATTCCTTAGATTTAGTAATAAAAAAGAATTCCTTAGATATAGCTACACAATGAACTGGAATACATTCATTGTCAAGACCATTTATGCAGTTAAGTCTATATTCCTTAGATTTACTAATAAAAAATAATTCCTTAGGTTCAGCTTCAAAATGAAATGAAATACATTAATTACCATTTCTAATCACGATTTAGTTATATAATTTATGCAATATATAATATGTTATATAATTTATGTTTTATTCCTCGAAAAAATAATGAAACAATCGAGCATTTGTAGTTAAATCTAGATTCCTTAGATTTAGTAAAAAAGAATTATTTAGATTCAGGTTTACAACGAAAGGAAATACATTCATTGTCAAGACTTCTATTTATGATTTAGTTAAGTAATTTATACCTCGTAAAAATTATAAAATAGTGCAGTAATTTTTGTGTGGTTTTTGTATCTATGCAGTTAAATCTAGATTACATAGATTCAGTAAAAAAAGAATTCCTTTGATTCAAATTCGCCATGAAATGAAATAGAGTCATTGTCTAGTTTTGTCATTGTCTAGTTTTGTCATTGTCTAGTTCATGTTTTTGTTATATAATTTATTCAAGACAACTAACTTAAATTGTATTATTCCTTATTAAAATCATAAAACAGTCCAGTATTTTTTTGTGAGGTTTTTGTTTAGACAGTTAAATCTAGATTTATTAGATTTAGCAAGAAAAAGAATTCCTTAGATTTACTAAAAAAAAATTCCTTAAATTCAGCTTCACAATGAAATGAAATACTCACTACACAATGAAATGAATATTCTCAAGATTTCTATTCATTATTTAGTGCATAATTTATGTAAGGCATTTAACATACATTGTATTATTATCTTTCGTAAAAATCGTAAAAGTGTGGAGTGCTCTCCATGTTGCTTTTATTTGTACAGTTAAATCTAGAATCCAAAACAAGAATATTGGAAATTTTCCATTCCTATTAAATAAATGAATGTGTAAACAATAGACATTTATTGATAAACTATTCATTAACCCCGAAAGAATAAATAAGCACTTCTCTTAATGAAATTCACTGTAACTTTGCTTCCAGAAATTTCTTTTCTAATTGATTTTAGAGAAGTGTCTCAAACAATAAAACTATCTCAATCACGGAATGAATAAACATTCTGCAAATGTGAAGTGCTTTCATGCTTCATTACCTGCAGAATTTATTTTATCTTCAGATTTCAATTTTCCAAGACGTCATGCCGAGTTGAAAAGTTCACACGAAACAACTGCGCTCAACCGTCTATTTGTTAGCAAAGAAATATTCACCAATGGTTTAAATCTATATTAGAATGTAGCTTATCTAATGCTTATTTAATTTAACATTCAATTAAAATCAGTTGAAGCTAAATTGTAAGATGTCATTTGCAAACGTAATACATATATTGTAGAGCGAAAGTAAAAATTCTGCCCTTTGCTTCATTAGGAAATCATTTTCCATGAAAATGTTTGGATTAAGAAATATATTATTAAATATTTCAAACCTTTTCATATTTATTAAATAATATTAATTTGGTAAAAGAAATATGGGTGCAAAATATATCTAAATACATCATGAAGTTTTAACTGTTATACAACATAATAAATAACCTGGAATGACCTGACAGATATCACGTTAAGTTTCTGAACTGAGGAAACTTTTAAGTCATAAATCTTTTTCATAGGGTTAGTAGGAGTGGAGCGGTGCTACTATAGAGTACAAAGTAGAAACCTATATTTTCTCGTATAACTTATTGGGTAAAGCTAAATAAGCTAATTATGCCACTGTAATAGCAAATGGTCACATATAAAGTGCTTAATATTAGAAAGCATCAATAAACTTTATATAGATTTTCAAAATTATAACTAATTTTGGCAGGTATATTACAAATAATATTACCTATTAACTTTCGAATGGAGGGAGGGGGGTGGGGAGGGACTGATAGCTGAGTGACTAGCACTCTGGCGTTCGGTGCCACATGTCCCACTGCCGGCGGTGCCGTGGATGCCTGTAGTGATACGGAATCCACTTTAAACAGTACCCGGTACAGTACTTTAAACAAACCCGGTCTAATATAATTAATTGTTGGGCGTATGATTCACAACTCTACTATGTAAAAAGGAAAACATCTCCTGTCCCGAAATCTGTCAGCAGACAGACGGTCTTGGCCCACACTGGGGCTGTTGCGCCAATGAAGATGAAAAAGAACTTTCTAATGTAATGGGTTATTTTTATTTTTAATAACCTGATTTTCTTAGAGAAAACATTTATGTCAATTTTTAAACCTCCTGAAGGTAAAATTAAATAAATCCTTTTTCTGTTTTTAATTATTAGTAGAAAACTAAAGTAAAATACAATTTCAAACTAATTAGAGATTAATATAAAAAAAATAATTTCATATTTTCAAATAAAATGTTGGCCTTATCAAAGAAAATAATCATTTATACTCGATACTGATGCATTAACTATTTACAATTCGACCTTTTTATCAACTGATTTTAGTTATGGTATATTATGGTTATAATTATTTATAATACAGAGAATAATTTCACAATAAAATTAAGTTATGGAAAATTAAGCAGAACTTAAATATTTCTGCTTAATTATTAAATATTCTGCTTAATAATTAGGAAGAATATTGTTAAATACTAGAAAGTATCAGTAATAAGCAACATGTAAAAAATATATCATGTTAAATTCACTTAAATTCATGTTTATCAGGAAAAAAAAACGTGAATGATTTTTGTAAGTTATTTTATTACATCTTTACGAATTATTTAAATAACATTCCGACTTGAAATTTTCACATTTTATATATTATGATAAATTCAATTATTTGCGTTTATTCAATTATCTACAATTTACAATAAGAAATATACAAAAAAAATATATCCTGTTAAATTCACTGAAGATGATTTATCAGATGATTTATTTTTTGATTATTTTTATTATGATTTATTTATCAAAATAAAGTTAACGTAAAGGATTTTGTAAATTATTTTATTAGACCTCTGTGAATTATTTAAATAACATTTCGATTTTAAAGGTTCATTTTTAATATTTTATGATAAATTCAATTATTTACATTTAAGTTAATAAAGACTGAATTAAGTGAATGAATGCATTATCCATAATGCCTTAGTTTT